>JARHVA010000832.1:1835000-2165000 GCA_037957365.1 Torreya grandis | reverse complement strand
TGCAAGAACAAGCCTTTCTAAAAGAAGAGAAGTTCTTTCTATCATTTCACTAGGATTTCTACTATCCAAGAAGGGATATGGATCTTGGTTGAATGTTACTTCTAAAAGAAGAGAGCTCTTGAGGGATAGAGATCTAGAGAGAGATCTTGTGCATCTGAGAGAGGTGTGGAAGAAAAAAGTTTCTTCAATTGTATTCCTTTTGTAAAGAGTTTAATACAAGTTTTTAGGGTGGTTTCTTGTATCTCTTGTTCTTTGTTATTATTTGATTCTAGTTACTTATCTATCTGATTTAATTCCGTAGTTCATTGCTTTCATAAGTGTAATCATATTGTTGGTTGATCCCCAACAAGTGGTATCAGAGCCTTGGTTGTAGGTTTAGAGTTTGATATCCAATAATTGGTATCAAAAGCTTAGGTTCACTAATAGGCGGTTTAGATCTGTGTAGTGTGTATTGATTATAGGTTGCTCACAGGAGTTTCTGCAGGGATTTATGTTTGAGTGGCAGAAGCAATGGCAGATGAAAGTAAATTGAGAATGGAGAAGTTCAATGGCAAAAATTATCAACATTGGAGAATGCAGATAGAGGACTATCTGTATTAGAAAGATCTATACTTACCGTTAGGTGGGATTGCAAAGAAGCCCATAGACATGGAGGATGAAGAATGGGAAGTTCTTGACAGAAAGGCTCTGGGGTCTATAAAACTGAGTCTAGCATCTACTGTGATATCTAATTTATCACAGGCAAAAACAATGGTAGAGTTGATGACTACTTTAGCAAATTTGTACGAAAAACCCTCAGCTTCTAATAAGGTATATCTTATGAACCAGCTATTTAATTTACATATGCAGGAAGGTGGATCTGTATCTAATCACCTGAATGATTTCCATAGTATTGTAAATCAATTAAGTTCAGTGAAAATTGTATTTGATGATGAAATAAAAGCTCTTTTAATATTATGTTCTTTGCTTGAAAGTTGTCATAGCTTAGTAATGGCAGTTAGCAATACTGCATCTGCATCAAATATTTTAAAAGTAGAGGATGTTGTTAGTGTTATGTTGAATGAGGAAATTCACAGGAAAAGCATAGAAGAGACATTTGGGAAAACTTTAAGTTTTGAGAGCAGGGGAAGGCAAAAAGAGAAGAGCAAGAAAGGGAGATCAAGATCTAAGTCTAAGGGGAGAGGCAGATCCAAATCCAGAAATGGCAGGAAGCCACAATGCTGGAATTATGGAAAGATGGGGCACATAAGCAGAGATTGTTGGTCAAAGCCTAAGGAGGACAATCAGCACGAAGGAAAGGAAGAAGCAAAGGTTGTAGGTATTGCACAAGATGCTTTAATATTCTCTTTGCATAATAATATAGAATCTTGGGTGTTAGATTCTGGTGCATCTTTTCATGCTACCCCTAATAGGGAATATTTCTGTGACTATATCCATGGAGATTTTGGAATAGTGTATCTAGGGGATGATGAGCCTTGTAAAATTATTGGAAAAGGTAAAGTGCAGCTGAAAATGCAGAATGGCAACACATGGGTGTTGAGAGAAGTTATGCATGTTCCTAGCTTG
Source organism: Torreya grandis (assembly GCA_037957365.1). Taxonomy (NCBI): domain Eukaryota; kingdom Viridiplantae; phylum Streptophyta; class Pinopsida; order Cupressales; family Taxaceae; genus Torreya; species Torreya grandis. The sequence goes on along the minus strand of JARHVA010000832.1, from coordinate 2,163,434 downwards.
AAGAGAAATTTGATTTCTGCAAGAAAGTTAGGGGATGAGGGTTGTACAGTAACTCTCACAGCAAAATCGTGGAAGGTGACCAAGGGTGCACTTGTTATGGCCAGAGGTAAGAGATTAGGTACTCTCTATTTGTGTAATTGTGTTACTAACAATTCTCCTTCTGTACTATCTACTTCAGATGTGAATGCAAAATTGTGGCACTCAAGGCTTGGCCACATGAGTGAGAAGGGGATGCCAATTCTTAAGTCTAAAGGTAAGCTTTCAGATTTGAAAAGCATGGATTTAGAATTTTGTGAGCACTGTGTATTTGGAAAATAGAAAAGGGTTAGTTTTTTCAAGACTGGGTCTACAAACAAGAAACATAAGTTGCAGCTTGTTCACACAGACGTGTGGGGACCGGCTCAGGTAGCTTCTATTGGAGGATCACAGTACTATGTTTTGTTCATAGTTGATGCTACAAGAAAGGTATGGATCTACTGTATTAAGAAGAAATCTGATGTATTTGAGACTTTTAAGATTTGGAAAGCTATGGTTGAGAATGAAATAGGCAAAAGATTAAAGTGCCTAAGATCCGACAATGGTGGAGAGTTCTACAGTTATAAGTTCAACTGGTATTGTTATATGCATGGAATCCGTAGGCAAAGGATGGTTCCAAGGACACCTCAGCAGAATGGAATTGCTAAAAGGATGAACAGAACAATCATGGAGCATGCAAGATGTATGAGATTGCATGTTGGTTTGCCCTTAGAGTTTTGGGTAGAAGCTATTGACACTGTAGTGTACCTGATTAACAAAGGACCCTCTACAGCTCTGGATGGTGGAATTCTAGAAGAGGCTTGGACAGGTAAAAAGGTAGATCTCTCTTTTCTCAAAGTTTTTGGTTGTGAAGGCTTTGTGCACGTAGATAAAGAAAGTAGAAAGAAGCTGGATGCTATGTCTATGAGGTGCACATTTATTGGCTATGGTTCAGATGATTTTGGTTTCAGATTTTGGAATCTAGGAACTAACAAGATAATTAGGAGTCATGATGTTATTTTCAATGAAAAAGTGATGTATAGTGATCAGTTGAAGAAGTTGAATCAATTTGGACAGAGCAATGGTGAATTGGACAAGGTGACGGTCCAAAATGAGCTCGCAAGAAAAAGAAATAATCACTTGCAGGAAAACATAGAGATTGATGTCGGCAGGATAGGAACCGGCATCGATAGAAAAGAAACCAACATTGGCCATACAGAGACCGACGTCGGCAAGAAAGGCACCGGCATTGGTCAGGCAAAATCGGCATCAGCCAGTAACAGGTCTGGAGGTGACCGAGGTCGGTCACTGTAAGAGAATTTGGGTAGACAGCGTGTTGTGAGCAAGTCTTAGACACCCATCAGGAGGTCAGAAAGGGTAAGTAAGCCTCCAATTAGATATTCTCCTTCATTATTCTATTTATTGCTAACTGATGGTGGAGAACTAGAGAGTTTTGAAGAAGTAATACAGGTGGAGTCCAAGAGTCAGTGGGAGCATGGCATGGTTGAGGAGATGGAGTCCTTAAGAGAGAACCAAACATGGGATTTGGTTGAGTTACCAACTGGTAAAAGAACACTGAAGAATAGATGGACCTACAAGTTGAAAGAAGGTGAGAATGGACAGATGAGATATAAGGCCAGATTGGTAGTGAAAGGATTTGCACAAAAGCTAGGTATTGATTTTGGTGAGATTTTTTCTCCTATTGTTAAAATGACTTCTATACGGATTGTATTGTCTTTGGTTGCTATTGAGGATTTGCATCTTGAGTAGCTAGATGTTAAGACAGCATTTCTTCATGGAGATTTGGATGAGGAAATTTATATGGAACAGCTAGAAGGATTTGAGGTCAAAGGTAAGGAGAAGTTAGTGTGCAGATTGAAGAAAAGCTTGTATGGCCTCAAGCAAGCTCCTAGACAGTGGTATTTAAAATTTGACAGGTTTATGACTGAGCATGGCTACAGTAGGTGTCAATCTGACCATTGTGTGTATTTTAAGAGATTGGATAATGGTAGATATATTATTCTATTGTTGTACGTAGATGATATGCTGGTTTCAGGATCACACATGTAGGATATCTCTGAGCTTAAAGTGAAATTAGCTCAAACTTTTGCTATGAAGGATTTGGGAGCAGCAAAGAAAATCCTTGGCATGAGCATTAAGAGAGACAGGAAAAATCACAGGTTGATATTATCTCAAGAGGATTATGTGGATAAGGTGTTGAAATGGTTCAATATGCAGGATGCTAAACTGGTAAGCACACCTTTGGCTAGACATTTTAAGTTGAGTAAAGAACAATGTCCTAATTCACATGATGAGGTAGAGTACATGAGTAGAGTTCCATATTCTTCCACAGTAGGAAGTTTGATGTATGCAATGGTGTGTACTAGACCGGATATTGCCCAAGCAATGGGAGTTGTAAGTAAGTATATGGCCAATCAAGGGAAGGAACATTGGAAAGCAATTCAGTGGATCCTTAGATAACTGAGAGGAACCAGCAGTAGGCACTTGTGCTATGGAGGTTCAGATACTTCTCTACATGGTTATGTAGATTTAGATATATGGAAGGTGATTTGGATGGTAGGAGGAGCACCACAGGTTATGTTTTCACTGTAGGTGGAACGGCGGTTAGCTGGATATCAAAGTTGCAGAAGCTTGTTGCCTTGTCAACTACAGAAGCAGAGTATATTGCAGCCACAGAGACTAGCAAAGAGATGATATGGATGACACGGTTCATGGAAGAGCTTGGAAGGGAGCATGGGAGTTTCAGATTATATAGTGATAGTCAGAGTGTAATCCATTTGGCTAAGAATTTAGCCTTTCATTCAAGAACCAAGCACATACAGCTAAGGTACCACTTCATACAGCAGGTATTGGAAGATGGTGATTTGAAGCTGGAGAAGATCCATACAGATAGGAATCCTACTGATATGTTAACCAAGCTGGTTACAAAGGAGAAGTTGAATCTTCATTCAACTTCTGTTGGTCTTCATGATTGAGTTGAAGATGGGGGAGCTAGAAGATGTTGCTGTACAGGTACTGGTGCAGCTATTTATCTCCAAGTGGGAAATTGTTAAGGTGTGGAGCCTAAAAGCTTCACATATGAGCACATTACCAAAGTTGCAAGTTTACACAGTCACCGGCATCGGTCAGGAGTGATCGATGTTGATTAGGTGCAGTTGAAGAGACGCTGGCATCAGTAGGGTATTGGCCGACGTCGGTCACAGGCAAGCAGGCAGGAACCGGTGTCGGTTACTTGTGCATCCAGAATGCTATTTTTGAAGACAGAACTGAGTGTTTGCATGATGAGTTTAAGTCTTAGTCTTAAGTTCGCATTTCTATTATTAGTAAGATTGTTTTTAGAGCCCTTGTTAAAGAGGCTTAACTGTTGGTTGTAAGTGCATGCTCAAGTCTCCTAATTCTATATGTAGAATTAGATCTTCTTAGCTTAGTGTGATTATTGTAGTAGTTCATTGTATGTGAATGTTGAAGAACAGTACAGAGTTGTATCAATCCAAGTTATTGGAGTTGATTGTACTTGAGAGAGAGAGCTCTTGAGGGATAGAGATTTAGAGAGAGATCTTGTGCATCTGAGAGAGGTGTGGAAGAAAAAAGTTTCTTCAATTGTATTCCTTTTGTAAAGAGTTTAATACAAGTTTTTAGGGTGGTTTCTTGTATCTCTTGTTCTTTGCTATTATCTGATTTTAGTTACTTATCTATCTAATTTGATTCTGCGGTTCATTACTTTCATAAGTGTAATCATATTGTTGGTTGATCCCCAACAACTAGTTAGCTGGTCGACAAAATATTCATGAAACAATTTTTGGTGACTCTGCTAGGGAAGGACAAGCAGTTTGAAGCCTCAAGTTTCAAATTGAAGTAAGACCAGTCCTTTTCCATTTTTTGATTCACAATCTGACAACTCCACACTATACCAAAATCTAGAGAGTTCAAGTTGTTGTTGACCCTATCTTTGAGTTGGCACAGCAAGGAAATTTTGACTTACTTTCTCCCCAACCTCAAGTTCAATGATCCAAGAGTGTCCCTCCTACTCGTACTAGGACACCAACACAAGGCAGAGCTACTTTTCTTACTATTAGTAGAGCCTTACCTATCCAAATTCCACCTAAATTTGTTATCCCTGCTTTCAGTAATCTAATCATGGCAGTTTGGGGCCCCTGGGGTAACTCTTTTGGCCCACTAAATTTGACTCCAACCGTGCATGAACTTCCACACAGCTCAAGAAAAAATTTCCCCAAATTCTTTGGAGATGGAAAAGTTCATCTTGATGAACATGTTGCAGCCTTCAACATAGCCTATGGTGTGATAGGCATGGAACTTGAGGATGTGGCAGTTAGGCTTTTCATAAAAATGATACAAGGCATTGCTGCAGGTTCTACCATCTGTAATCTAGATTAGTAACTGATTAGGACACACTCAAAGCTAAATTTGAAGCCAAATTCAAGCTTGTAGAAAATGCACTTGCCTTATTGGCCCAGCTCACACAAATGAAAAAGGAACCTCATGAGTCTATGAGGGATTTCATATCAAAGTTTGATAAGCTAAGGAATCGAATTCCTACTATTGCTCAACTGACCCCTAAAAACCTCAAATGCTTCTTCATCAACTCATAACTGTCTGAGGTGAGTTTTTTGCTAAAAAGAGTTGGCCATATAGACCTCGAGGCTGCTCAAAAATTGGCTACCGAAGTTGAAGATGACCTTATCTTGGTAGGAAAGATAAAGAGAGATCCACATAGAGGTAAGTCTTCTCCTTCCTCTAAATACCCCTCTTCAGCCACCACTAATCCTATGGTGCAGAAGCTAGCAAATGAATTGTTAGCCCTTAAAAAACAAATGGCATAAGGGATGTCATTTTCTCCTTCATACATAGATGTACCAAAGAGGACATTCCCTAATCAGTCCTATCAGGGCCATGTTGCTAGGAACCAAGGGCAAACCAATCATCTTCCTCCCCCTCAGAGGAATAATCTTGCCATTGAAGCACCTCCAACTAACTCAGTGGTTGGATATCTTGAAGTTGAATTAGATTTCCCATTCCAACCTACGTTGAGTCCTAAAGATGATGCTAATCTCTTTACTGAGGAAGAAAAAGAATTACCTGGCGACTCCTAAATCAGTTTCCTAAATTATCAAGATGAACTTAGAAGTAAAGGCAATGCAGCTAATGGGTCATATACTATATTCACCCAGTCCAAGAATCAATCAGCTCAACAAGCTGATAAAGAGAAGATAGAGGGTCAACCTTAACTAGAAATTTTAATTTCTAAGCATGGAACCACTCTACCCTTCCAGTCAAAGGACTTGATGACTGCTAGAAAGGTAAGTACCCCACACATTTTTGCACCTTCAACTTCAAATTCATAATCCAGTTTCCCCCTCCCAAAAATCAAAAGGATGAACTCCCATCCTCTGTGCCTAGTTCATTTCCAACATTTGATATCATTGACCACACAAAGAAAACCAAAATTCAAATGTCTAAATTTGAATTTTTGCAGTCCCATCCTAAGCAATTAGACAAACTGGTTCAATGTGTTAAAAACTAAAATGTCCCTATTGAGCAAGCAATTCCCAAAGTGACACATGATCCACCCAAGAATGCACCCACCAGGAACAATCTTGTCATTACCCCTCTTGTTGCTCCTAGTAGGGCTGAACCTGTCTATGTCTCATTGCTAATAAATGGATGTCAATTGAACAATTGCATCATTGATTCTAGAGCTTCAAACAATGTCATGCCTGCTAAAGTGGCTGAATCCCTTGACCTCACACTGACCAAGACATTTGGTAGATGCTTCTCCATGGAGAACAAGCAAGTACCTCTATTGGGACAAATTAAGGACACCTAATTTGCATTTGTAGCATTCCAAGACAAAAGAATCAAGATGACTATCTTGGTAGTTGACGTCTCAACGTCATATGGCATCTTTTTTGGGCAAAATTTCTACAGGGATGTCGGTGATGAATTAAGCATGGATCTATCAGATGCAAGGATTCTAGTTAAAGGTGTTATGAAGAGGTTGCTCCCTTAGAAGGAAGCAAGATACGTGGTTACCCAGACCTCTACACCTGAAGCTCAAATTCTATTTGAGTCTTTAGGCATGGGTAACTACTTTTTGTCCACAAATGAAGTTCATGAGGCATCTGATGAAGCTCCTGCTAGTGATAACCTTGAAATGCGTTCAACTAAAATCACAAATGAATTGGTAGAGTGTAATGCAAATGTGGAAGGATCTCCTCTTCTGAATGAAGAAAAATCCAAAGGAAAAGTAGTATCTAATGAGGTATGGATTTTGTAATTTGATGGCAGCTGCTCCTCTACTGGTTTAGGAGCTAGGGTTGTGTTGATATCTCCTCAAGAGGATATTTTTTCTTCATCTTATAAGTTGTAGTTCGGCAACATTAGTAACACATCAGAGTATGAATCTCTATTGCTTAGATTAAAAGTTGCTAGGGACAAAAGCATCAAACTCCATGCTAAAGGAGATGTTGAATTGGTGGTTTGTCAGGTGAGGAACATGTATCAAACTAAGAATGAAAGATTATGCCATTATCATAATCTAGTCTGGGACCAAATTGAAAACTTTGATGCTTTTAGCATCTCTACTATTCCCAGAGAATTCAATGACTGGGCTAATGTACTGGCTATTTCAGCTACTCTCTTAATTCCCCACCCAAACTTCAAAGGAGACAAGTAGACTATTGAGCTGGTCTTTCAGCCAAGTGTGCCTGATAATTTCAGTCATTGGCAAGTGTTCAATAATGACAATCAAATCATTGCCTTCTTGGAGCAAAAGGATAACTTTGAATGGCTGCATTTTGAAGGCAGTGAACCTCAAAATCCTGAACCAATCCCTGAATCAAGTTCAAGCACAAGTGAGGAGTTATTGCAACTTAAAGGGAATAAGATTCCCAAAGGCCTAGTTTCCCTTGAGAAGCTGTTTGATAAGCATGATAGATTTATTAAACAACAACAAATGGACTCAAGCTCCTCTCAAGAGTTTGATCAAGTGAATCTAGGAACCAAGGAAGACCCCAAGATGGTGAACATTGGGAGATGTTGTACCCCTGAGGAGTGGTTTAAGTTTACCACTTTCCTCAACCAGTACATGGATGTCCTAGTGTACTCCTATGATGACTTGAAGTCACTCTGGCCTGATGAAATTTGACATGACATTCCTCTTAAGGCTAATTCAACACCTTATAGGCAAAAGTCAAGGCATTATAATCCAAAATATTAGGTACTATTTTATGTGAGATACAAAAGATGCTAAATGCCAGGATAATCTTCCCAATCCATCATTCCACATAGATTGCCAATATAGTGCCTGTAAGGAAGAAGAATGGTGAAATTTGCCTCTATGTGGATTTTAGAAATTTAAATCAGTCATCCTTGAAGGATAACTATCCTTTGCCAATCATGGATCAAGTGCTTCAAATAGTGACAGGTTCAGAGATGTTATCAATGCTAGATGGCTTCTTAGGATATAATCAGGTTGAAGTTGGTGAGGCAGACCAACATAAGACTACTTTCACCACACCTTGGGGCATGTTTGTATAGAAGGATGCCTTTTGGCTTGATAAATGCTAGCTCCACCTTCCAAAGAGCAATGGACCTTACCTTTAAGGATGAGATGGGTAAGTTCATCATAGTTTATCTTCATGACTTGATTGTCTTTTCTAAGCACTGCCTAGATCATGTGCGCCATTTGCAATAAGTGTTGGAATGTTGTCACCAAAATGACATTTTCTTAAACCTCAAGAAGTCAATTTTTAGAGTAACAAAGGGGAAACTTCTTAGACACATTATTTCCAAAAGGGGCATAAATATTGACTCAAATAGAGTCAAGTCTATCCAAGAACTTTTCTTGCCCACAAGTAAGACTGTTGTTCACTCTTTTTTTAGAAAGGTGAATTTCTTATGGAGGTTCATCCCTGAGTTTGCTGAGAAGACTAGGCACATTGTAAACATGATGAAGGGAAAGGCCACCTTTAGCTAGACTAAAGAAGGCAAGTCGGCATTTGAGGATATCAAGATTGCCATTGCCCATGCCCCAATTCTAGTTTGTCCAGACTATAACAAAAAGTTCACCATATATAGTTATGCTTCAGAATATATGCTTTCAAAAATTCTGGTTCAACAAAATAAAGAAGGCATGGAATCTCTCATTTCCTTCATGAGCTATTCTCTCAAAGATCATGAGCTAAAGTACTCAAACATGGAGAAGCATGCTTATGCAGTGGTGAAGGTAGTAAATCATTTCCACTTCTACATCTTGAAGTCATGCACTACTACCCTGGTTCCTGACACCACAGTTAAATACATACTAACTCAATAGGAGTTTAGGATGAAAATAGGCAATTGGGTTGCTAAGATCTAGGAGTTTGATTTGGTCATCAAGCCAACAAAGCTAGTGCATGGGAAGGGACTATGCTAACTAATCGATGATAACAAGTCAGGAAGAACAGAGCATGAAGAACTAGAGGTGGATGACACACCTACAGTCCTTTTTATCTCCACCATGAATGAGTGGTATTCAGGTATTGCTCATTTTTTCACTTATGGTGAGTGTCCTGCTCACCTATCTTATAAAGAAAGGAGAACCATCAAGCTGAAAGATGCTAATTTTTTCCTTTGGGACAATGACCTATATAAGAGGAGCTTTGATGGAGTATTCCTCCATTACATAGACAAAGAGTAGCAAAGCTAACTTCTAAAGTCCTTCCACAATTCAGCCTATGGAGGACATTTTTTTTCCCCTGTGACTGCCCATAAGATCCTACGAGCCAGGTACTATTGGCCAACTCTCTTTCAAGATGCATAGAAATGGGTTAGGGAATGTGAACTATGCCAGCAGTTTGTTGGGAGACCCAAGTTAGCTGCCTTACCTCTCAAACTAGTGGTCATAGAGAAGCCATTCTAGTAATGGGGAATTGATTTTATTAGAGCTATAAACCCATCTTCAAGTGATGGACATGATTATGTCCTTCTAGCAATAGACTACTTCACCAAATGGGTGGAAGTTATTTCAACCAAACATGCTACTTCAGAAGTAGTATGCAATTTCCTCAAAGAGAACATCATATCCAAGTTTAGGGTCCCAACCAAGATTGTCACTGATAATGCAACTTATTTCACTTCCTAGGAGATTAATCAATTATGTTTCCACTATGGGATTACACTCTCCCACTCTTCTGATTACTTTCTACAAGGGAATAGATAGGCTGAATCAAGTAATAAGAACTTGGTGGCTATCATCAAGAAGCTGGTGGATGACAACCAAAGAACATGGCATAAAGCATTGGTTGATGTTATATGGGTAGATAGAATTATGCTAAGGAGGGAAATTGATATGTCTCCTTTCCAACTTCTTTATGGACTCAATGCTGAAATACCAATCACCATGGAATTGCCAGCATTAAAATTGGTTAAGGCAATTGAAGATCAAACATATGAAAGCACCCTTGATAAGAGGATCATGTGCCTGACTGAGCTAGACGAGCAAAGAACTATAGTGGTGGACTAAGTTGCTGCCCATCAAGGTCTGGTGAAGAAGCTCTTCAACCAAAAAGTAAAGAACTATGATTTCCAGATTGGAGATCAAGTCTTATTGTGGGACAAGAGAAGAGAACCAAAGGGGATGCATGGAAAGTTTGATTCCTTGTGGAGGGGCCCTTTTACTATTCATCAGCTCAATGGTGAAAATAGTTTCCTATTGAAGTATCAAGATGGAACTCTCTTTTTTCTACCTCATAATGGGCAACATCTGAAGCACTTCAACTCTTGAAGTATCAAATGAGTTCCCCTGTACATATGTATATTTGTATAGTTTTTGTTTCTATTTTGTTCTTTTCATTTTCATTTTTTGGAGCCTTTTTTTTGGGTAGCACGACTCCATAGCCTAATGACATACTTCAAGGCACTGGAGATTCTAGTTTCTACTCCCCTCAGCTATGTTTCAAGTTTCCAATTGAAGGTAGTTCCCCAACTAGAGCCAGCTATTGTCCTTGAAAAATGACTTCTCATTTTTGGGACAACATATGACTATTTTGGTCTTGCACAACCAAAAATAATCTCTTCCCTTCTTGAAATTTGTTTTGAGCTTTCAAATTCCTCATTTTTCAAGCTTTTTCAGTAAAGGGATTAGTAGGTTCTACAAGGTCAAAGGCTTTAGTAGGCAAGTTCAATCAAAAAAACTAATTTCTAACACTTAGTCATTTTCAAGATTGGTTTAGCACCTTGGTTCAATCAAAAATGTCCATCGACAAGCATCTAAGAAAAGATTGAACCATCTAACCATTGAACCATTAAACCTTAAACCATTTTGGTTCAATGGGTTCAATGGTTTCAAAGGTTCAACGTCATCAGCAAGAGCTAATCGCATTTGTCAAAGGTTCAAAGTTCAACCACTTTCGGGTTCAACAACTTCAAAACACTTATCAAAGAGAAGAAGGCTTGAACCATTGAACTGTTGAACCATTAAACCACTTTGATTCAAAGGTTCAATGGGTTCAATGGTTCAACAGGTACAATGACCAATGGTTCAACACGCTTGGTTTAAAGAGATCAAAAAGGACTTAGCCAAATCAAAGGAATGAACTGATTGACCATTGAACCTTGAACCATTTCAATGGGTTCAACAAGTTCACAGGTTCAAAGGTGGCCTCAGTCAAGGAAGGAAGTAGCAAATAGATGGTTCAATGAATGGTTCAACCAAAGTGCACGCAAAAGAAAAGGACAAGTGGAAGCTACCGAGTGTCACCTACCAAGACACATTATACTTTGTTTCTAAAAGTGGTGGATACTACCACGTGTCCCTTTTAAAGCTTGTCAAAAGCCTCTAAGTGTCAATATCCATAGTCCCTTTCTTTCATCTCACTGTATTGAGTAAGGACAATGGTGGGTCCTAGGTGAATGACTAAAACAAATGGAACGCGACAAGTGTCATCATCCATGAGAACCCAATTGAGCCCCAAATAATTCTATGGTGTTGCAAAACCCTGAGAGCAAAAAGCACCAAGTGTCAATGGAAAAAGGTTTCAATATGATGTAGTGAAAGCTACCACATGTCCCTAGTAAGAATCAGTGGAAGCTGACAAGTGTCATCATCCACATGTATCAGAAATGAGTTTTGAATGCTTTTGTAAGTGTTTTTAGAGTTTCAGTAGAAGCTACCACATGTCTCCTCTCACAGGACTCTCAAAGGTTTCTAAAAATCAATGGGCACTGCCAAGTGTCCTCACCTATAGTAGCGGAAGCTACCACATGTCACTTGTTAAAAGGAGTGAAAGGTACCACGTGTCAAAGACAGATCACTCTCAAATGCAGAAACATAGAGCCAAGGAAAGGTTTCCTTTAGACAAATTGTCTGAAGAAATTTCTTTAGACATTTTGTATGAAGGAAATAAAGAGACAATAGTCCTCTAAAAGAATTAAAGCTCAGAGGCCACCCAAATGATCCTGAAGGGTAGGTACCCTGTGGGGGGACACTCGACACTCAAAAATAGACCTATTTCAAGACCCTAAAGGGCAGGTTCCCTACGAGAAGGGTCAAGCCTCAAAGTGCAACAAAAGAATCCAAGTGTCACATGCCAAGACACCAGTCTCTAACAAGTTTCAAAGTAGCAAAACTCACCACATGTCCTGTCCCAGTGTAGCAGAAGATGCCAAGTGTCTGCATTTGCGCTTCTAGTCTCTAACAAGTTTCAAAGCTTTTTCCAATGAGCTTGTTTTGAAGTTGCAGATGTCGCCACATGTCCTCACCTATGTCATAGCATAAACTGACCTTAGCAAGCAAGAAAGACACAAGGGAGTTTCTAATAAGAATGACAGGCCCACAAACATCAAATTTAGGATGATTGGCTAGCCATTAACCTTTAATAGAGGAAAGACATGCGAACGTAAAATTTATTGTAATGAAGTGTCTATTGATCTTTGCAGGCTTAAAATGTGGACCTGAATGTATTCAAAGACCCTAAGGCTAGGGCCAAAGGAAGAAGAAATAAAGAGGTAAATCTCAACAAGAGTTATTCCCAGTCAGTGGAGCAGTTCACTAGGTAGGTATTTGGGGCCTGCAAGCATTAAACGCGTAGCCTATTTGTCCCCTTTAGAGTAAAGGAAGAGTAGACATTTATGTAGATAACAGGTGATGAAATGATTGATTCAGGCTTAGGAGTAGACACTGGAGATGAATCAACACACCATAGTTAAGGTAGCCACCCTTCTCTAGCATGGCCCTCCCTAATAGGATTAAAAATACATCCAAGGCATTAATGTGTAGAATGGGTCACTCCATGGTACAAAGTTCCAATATTCCCTTAGGACTCTATATAATGTAACTTCTTATATCATTTGAAGGAGATCTTCTTAATACAGAAGTGAAACTCTACCCAATTGAAAGGTGAATATCGAGACTTTGAGCTTAGATTGTATTTCATTTCATTTTATCTGAATGAGAAAGCAAGTCGTTTGTAGACTTTGTGCTATTTTGGCTTGTATCATTTTAGAATATTATTCTTATGTTTGTCTTCTGAATTTGTTCTTATTTATTTAATTTGGCAAGCAAAATTAGTGAAAGTAACAAGGAAGGTGTCTTGAAGCTAACTATGGGAAGACTTTGTGATTTCATAATTGTTTTTAGTGTGTGTTTTTAGTTTCTTTGTGTTAAGGATTTTGGGACGACTTTGTGCCCCCATTATCCTTTATGTTTAACTCTTTGGGAAGTTGAGGTGTATACTTTGTGTTATACTTCATCCTACTGGTTATTATGCCTGTGTTACCAGTCACTTGTTACCAAAAAGATTCTTGTTGTTTGTAAGAACAAGCCCTTCTGAAAGAAGAGAAGTGCCTTCTATCATTTCACTAAGATTTATACTATCCAGGAAGGGATCTGGCTCTTGGTTGAATGTTACTTCTGAAAGAAGAGAAGCACCTTCACCAATCACCCAGGATTTTTCCTTTGATCTATGAGCATCATCTCTAAAAAAAGAGAGATAGATGGTTTATCCTCCCCCTGAGTGTTATTTTCAGCTTATATATATTGTATATAGTCCCCTTTATACCTATAGGGAACCTCCCCTTGATGAGAGGAGAGATTTGTTCCCTGTTGATGTAGTAAACCTGCACACCTGGCCGACCAATCTCCCTATGCTATGGTGAAGAGACTTATTTTGCTCACCAGTTAGCTGGTCGATAAAATATTCACCCAACATGTATATATGTATGTATGTATATATGTGTATATATATATATATATATATATGTATATGTATATGTATATATATGTATGTATATATATATGTGTGTATATATATACATATATACATACATATGCATATATATATACACATACATACATACATTCATATATACATATACATATACATATACATACATACATATATATATATATATATATATATATATATATAGACACACACACACACATGTATACATACATACATATACATTGAATTTTTTGATATATGGGAATCATGTTATGTGTTATTTTGATTGTGTTCATTATTGATGTGTTGACATGGAAATGTGTATAATTGATTAGATAATGATAATTTATTTTATTCGAATATAGATGTTGAGTAGATGTTAATATTGGATAGAAAATTTTATTTGTTATTATTTATTGCATGGGAGTATCATATTATATGCCAGTGTTGATTTAGTAATTATGGCATGCACTATCTGCATCCTACTACAAGAGTAAACAAGCGACCATACTACTCATTTTGTGTAGGTGTATGAATAATATTGAGAACTAGTACTAATATTGGTGCACTATTGGTAGATGGATATGTAAATTCTATAGTGAATAATTTAATCAACTATTGTACTGAAACTATACTCTGGTGTGCATTATATATTATAAATGACTTAATTAGTTATCACACTAAAACTGGTGGTTGATTTTTTTTCCATTTTTTCACCATGTTGCTATAAGTAGATTGATCTCTTTGAATTGGGTTCCATCTCAGTTGAATTTATGGTGCATGAGATATCTCATAAATAGGTTTCCTAGAAACCACTTGGATCATAAGATGAGTAACCAATGGATCCTTGAAAGGAATGTCCTAGGATAACTTAATCATAGAGGAATGTGATCTAGGAGAATGTGAATAAGGAGATATTGTTGTCCCTTGTGTGAATTCTATAATTAATTTGTCCACATATTGGTCAATATGATCTCTGAGTATACAATAGTTATTATCCCAATAGCTATTGACTTGATGATAATTGCAATATAGTTTATTTCATTTTCTATGAAAATGATGTGTTGGATGATGATGAGTAAGAGGAAATGTGATCATCCTCCTATCTAATAATGTAAATAAGATATCATGAGGCCTATATCTTTTTGAAAACTATATGGCCCCTCTATTAGTGTCATGTACTCTACTCATTGTGGGAGATGCTCTGTGAAGAGACACTTTGCCTTTTTTGAGTACCTTGATTGGTGGATTTGATTTTACTTTTTCCCTAGTCATAAGTAGATTAGGTGCTTGTTCCATATTGGATGACTATGACTATGAGAGATCTAAATCAAAATATGCATATGAATGATCACAACTAATCCCAACTTATTTTCTAATGTGATAGATATATGGCATAGATGCCAAAATGATCTTGGTGTCTCATATAACAATTTATCCTTAAGAGGAAAAATGAGGATTTTAGCAAAGATGTATGGTACCTCCAAATTTGTTAACTGATTGATCAACTATCACATATATGATTTGAATCATAGAATGTAATTACATATTGGTTCTAACTTAGCCTGGTGTAGTGAAGGAAATCTCTCATATGTGACTTGAGGTCCCTTATTTTGAATGTAATATGCAATAAGGACTTATTCTAAGTCATCATATGTATGTAATGAACCACTATGTAGTGAATGATGGAACTAATTTAATGCCTCATCCTCTAAAGTTCTAGGAAATAAATGTAGTAGAATTAAATGACTAATGGTATGTTCCATATCCTTTCTATAGGCTTTAAGATGCAAGTATGGATCTCCATGTCCATTGAACTTAGGTAATGTTGGTATATTAAAAAATTTAGTAGTTTTGTATTAACTATTATGTGCAAAATTGGATTGCCATGGATAGCATTAGAATCAACCCAAGACTAGTATGTTTTACTATCTAAGGTGAGTTGTTGTACTTATTGTTTTAAAGTACCCATGACATGCATCAAGGAGATTGCCTCTTGATAAGGTATGTTAATAACATTGAGAGGTTCATTTAGACACCGAATCTTATTGTTAATTTTATCCATTATTATACTATTTTGTGGAGCATTATTAGAGATATAATTGGCTCACCATAACCTTTGGAGGGGTGATAACATGGTCTTGGTGAGAAATAAATTGGATATCACCCTCATGGGGGTTAGAATGAGGACTAGGGTCTACTACAGTAAGGAGGGGTGAAGGAGATTCATTGACATCCTTTATTTTTTTAATCACATGCTAATATAATAGAAGAAACATTATTATCATGTGAATGTAGACTATGTAAACTATAAACATGAGTATAAGTTTGCACATTTTTATCTTAAGACATATTATTGCTTGAATTAGTATTTAATAAGCAATCAATTTTGACATGAGAGATGGGTGAAGTAGAGAGAGGAATAGACTCAATTTCTTCTTCACTAAAATCATAGCAATCATTTTTATTCCAAGTTTTATCAAAATTATAATTAATTTATCATGTAGAGTTAAGAGAATAAGAACTTTCATTTTCATGCTTAGCAAGAGAAAGAGTAGAAAAAGATTTTAAATTTTTACTACTATGCAACATATCATAATGTGTAGGTGGAATGTAATTTGTTTATTCACTCTCTATGAGTGGAATGTACATGAAATCATTATTTTTAATAATGGAGTCAAAGGTATATGAAATAGTAATCATATTTTCATTTGGCTCATTATGACATGTAGGAGAAGGGTTAGAGAAAATTGCATTATCTACATTTTGCATGGAATCAATGTGTTGATATTGAAAGGTAAAATAAGGTAACAACATAATATCATCTACTTTATTTTATGAATTTGTAACATGTGCAATATCAGTAGTACATGCTTTGTTGACTTGAATGGAAAAAGGTGAAGAAGATGCATCTATTCTATCCTCATTATCATGCTCATAGTAATCATCATATCCATCATTACAACAATAATGATAATCATCGTTATAAATGAAATTATTCTCTTTCTTATGTGATAGTGTATAATTTTGAAAATTATTCCATTCATTTGTATAATTATGTGAAAAAAATTAAAAATTGATCAACTGGGTGAAGGGGAAGAGGTTCCCTAGAGGTCATTTTAAACTTACCACAAAAGAGAATGTAAAAATGAAAAATAAGAAAACAATACGGATAAGATAATAAAACATAAATATATTTGAAATTATGCTAAATATTCATCCCAAAGTACATAAAATTATAAACTGGCTTGAAAACCTAAGGGCTAATATTTGTATGTGTGAAGACCTAATATGCAGATCTAAGGTTTGAATTATTTTTAGAAAATATTTTAAAATATTGAATCAATGAAAACCTTGAAATAGGACTAATATGAATCACTTAGGATGTGCAAAAATAAATAAAAATCAAAATTTTATAAACCCTAATTTATTATATGAATGGATAAGGAAAACCATAGGAAAGGAATTAGGGTTGGAGTGAAACAATCAAAGTAAGTCGGGTTCACAAAATGATTTAAATTTTTAAGACTTAATAGATGTAAATCCTAGGTTGTTAAAGGGTTGGAGTAAAGGGATAAATATAGATAAATACTACAAATGACTACTTTAATCAATTTACCCTAAGTATGAGTGTAAAAAAGAAAGTCCACTTATCCAGAGTCAAACATGATTCATTGGTGATGGTAGGGTTGGAAAAGATTAGAGGAATAGTCATGAGTCCCTTCATTCAAAAATTGGAGTCACACGTACCTCAAGTCAATAACATGGTCAATGGGATAATAGTGTGGTGAGTTATTGGTAAAGCATTGTGCTAGTGTCCTTTTGTGGACAGGAGCCCCAAAAAATTAGGGGATGTTGTGGGAGGCTTCTTGGGTCCTGTATGTTTCCTCAAGAACTTTGGATCATCTTTTTGTGTTACCTTTTATCTGTCCTTTCTTCAAAATACTAATGAGTACATACACACATGAAATAATAATGGAATAAAATGCAAAAGAAAGGGGTAAAGGTGGGTTGTGGGATGTTACAATCACACAAACAAAACTCTTATTTTACTATTTGTTGCTTACATTGACCCTAATGATAGGGGTCTCAAATAAAATGTAGTTCTTTCTTAGGGAACATGCATAATTAACATGCATGATATGCAAGAATGACTTTTGCTTAGCTCCTTCTTTGATCAAACATGTAGATCTATGTGTGATTTTGAGTAAATATGCAGAGTAGTGAGCTATACTATTGATTGATTTTATGTAATTATGTGCCAAATTAGTAATTTCTAGATGTAGAATGTTTTTCAAAGTTTTTTTTTATATATAAGGATCTTTATTTTTAATGTGAGACTCTTGTTTACAGGCTAACAAGGTAAAAAGATAAAATCATAAGAAGAGACCTAGAGGAGGGTAAGGACCCAACACAACTTAAAACATGATCATTCAAAAATAATTCTAAGGTGAAAAATAACATAATGAGCTCCTATCTAAGATCATGCTATTGTCTTGTGTGCATAAAACTAGGTTATGATTGGAACAAATGGGGAAAGGATCCCTGTGACTAGGAAAATGAAGACATGAAACTATTAAGGGTGTAAAAATAGTGAAAATAAGTCATAATAAGGATTAAAAGACCAAAGTGACCATGTGAATAGGACTCTCATTTAGGTAAGTGTATGGAATCAGGGGGCCAAAAGAGGGTCTTAAGTGGACATGTTTTTTTAGAAAAATAAAAAACCTCAACTTGTACAGCTTATTTGAGACAGCTACATTCAAAATCTGAAGATGTCATAGGAACATGAATTGTATAATTTTGATTGTAGTTTATAAACTACTATTGTTTTTGTTGGAAATATTGTCATTGATGTAAAAGGTTTAGTATTATTGGTGATAAAGGCCCCATTGTATTTAATGTTGTTGGTAATAAATATATCATGGTTAATATGAGTTAATATTTATTTAATATTAACGAATATATTTTTGGTTGCATATGAGACAAAATAAGGGCCCATGGAGAAGTCGAAGAGCCACGGGGTAAAGATAAAAGAAGGATGGGATACATTTTCCCATGAAGAGTCATTTTGGGGAATACCAAGAGTCACCAAGTGAAGACAAAAGAGTAAGGGTGAATTTCTCATGAAGGGACACTTTAAGGAATACGAAAAGTCACTAAAGATAAGGACAAAAGTGGGAAGGACGTTTTTGATCATGAAGGGTCACCACATGACTTTTCAAAGGCTTGAATATGAAGGGTCATCCAAGATTGGTGCCATTTTCCATGAGGATTGAAGGGTCACAAAGGGGGAAGGCCAAAGGTCATTTGGAAAGATATAAATAAAGGCTTGAGTAGCCATTTGTAATATGGATTAGAGAGGTTGATTTGATATTGTAATATCTAGCTTAGAAGAGCAATTGTGAGAGATGAATATGATTTGTAGTTGTTATATCTAGCTTAGAAGAGCAAAGGTGAGAGAGAGAGAGGAAGGAGATGTTGTATTGATCTATCATTTGTTGAGATATCAACATTGAGAGATAAGTGTGTGGTATACATAAAGGGGTTGGTCCTCGGCAAAGGGGTTGGTGCTCCTGTGGGTTGGTGCTCATGAATAGGTGTTGGGTTGGTGCTCGACAAAGGGGTTTGAAGCTCTTGTGGGTTGGTGCTCATGAATTGTAGTTGAGGTTTGTACTTGGAAAAGGGGTATGGTGCTCCTGTGGATTTGTTCTCATGAATATATTTGAGATTGATTCTCTGTGGTTTTTCCCACATTGGGTTTCCACATTATATCTGGTGTCTCTCTCTATCTTGTGTGATGTTTATTTTTTGAGTTTTATTGCATATCTTAAATGTTTGATTAAGTGGAATTTGATAAAGGGAAAGTTTTATAAGATATATAATATACTAATTCACCCCCCTCTTAGTATATTATGTGCTTAACTATTGGTATCAGAGCAGGTTCCTTTAGAAAGGGTTTAACAGCTTGAAGGTAGCTCAAAGGAAAATCATAGATGGCTAGGCAGCTAAAGAAGGAGAATCAAGAACTGAAATTTGTGGTTGAAGCTCTTAAAGAATAGGTGTGTATCTTGGATTCTAAGTTGGCTATAGAAGTAAAAGAAAATAAGATATTTATTCAGGATCTTAAGAATCAGTTAGAGGTTGTAACTTCAATTTTAACATCAAAAGAAGAAGAGTGTAATCAATTAAAGGTTGAGTTAGATTCTTTAAAGGATAATCATGAGAAGCTTTTAATCAAGGTTGAGAAAGATCATGAAATATTAGACCAAGGAAAGAAGGATGCATGTTTTGAAGGCAAATCAAAGAAGCCAATCAGGCAGCCCAATGCTTTCAAGTTTTCAAATTCTTTTCATGGCCATTGTTTTGTTTGTCATCATGTTGGTCATAGGGAAAGAGACTATATGAGGAGAAGTAATCAGTCAAAGGGAGATCTCAGTCACATTCAATAAAAAGGTATGAGAAATATTTTTTGCTTCTGTTGTCATGAGGTTGGCCATATTGCTAGATTATGTAAAAATAAAGTAAAGAGATATTCAAGGTATGTCAAAGGATATAGAGCCTCTAGAAAATATGAGAAAAGACAAATTCAGGTTTGGAGACCTAAAATAGTAAAGGTTTATCAGGTTGAGGTTAAGAGTGAAAATGAATTACTTGCTATAGTAGATAAAAAATTAGATAAGAAGGATTGTAAAGAATCTCTTGTTACATTTGAGCATGAGCTTTGTCAAGATAAGATAGTTGCAAAAGTTGAGAAAAAGAAGAACATCATAAATGATAAGGTTAGTAAGTCAAAAAGGTTAGACATGCTTAAACGGATTCTAAAAGAAAAACACAAGAAGATCAAGGAAGAAATAGAGGAGATGTGGGAATCTCCTGAGATTTATTTCTAGAACCATTTTGTATGGGGGTGTCTCTTCTAGGCTTCAAGGAGACACTTTTAAGAAAATTGAAACATGGTGGATGCTATTGGGTCTTGGATATTTTGCATGACAAAAAGGTGAGTTGACAGATTAATTTGTATATCTTTTAAGGGAATATATTTTTGAAGAAAATTTTGCATCAGTATTATGGTTTGTGGCTATTAGAATGATTCTTGCATATGCAGTGTTTTAAATGATTATGGTCATAAGAAATTAAAAATTTGAAAAAGAGCTAACAGTTTTAGAAAGAAGGAGAAGGATATTCATGCAAATTCAATGAAGAAGGATCAGAGTTTCAAAGTTCCATTCACCAGGAAGAAGGTTTAGTTGTGTTCATGGTAGAAGAAACAACATGAAGATTCTATGTTGGTGTAAACAACTTTGCATGTAAGAAATAAAGATCAGCCATGGTTCGTTGATAGCAGATGTTCAAGGCATATGATAAGAGATAAGAGTAAAGAAGATCAATGGTGGCATCGTGAAATTCAAAGATAAAACCACTACCAGGATAGCTAGAAAAGGTATTTTA
This sequence comes from Torreya grandis, assembly GCA_037957365.1. Classification (NCBI taxonomy): domain Eukaryota; kingdom Viridiplantae; phylum Streptophyta; class Pinopsida; order Cupressales; family Taxaceae; genus Torreya; species Torreya grandis. Next base: position 2,142,723 of record JARHVA010000832.1, on the reverse strand, counting down.
AGTTTGGATATTAGTAGAGCCAAAGCTAAGAATGTTTTGTAAGCATAATCTATTGAGTGTAAGTCAAATAAGTGATCAAGAATACACCTTAAAGTTTCATGTGGAAGGTTTTGAGATTACAATGAAATATTCAAATGAGTTGATTGTAGATTCTCAAAAGGATAGGTAAAGATTTATATGCATTATCAGTTATCTTTTCAAAGATCGGTGAGAGGAGTTGGGAGTAATTTCTATTACTTCCTACCATTGATGTTCAGCATCAAGTGAGGGGGAGCTAAGTGTTAGCTCCAAAGAGGCCCTTTGCCATTGATGTCAAAGGGGGAGAATAATAGGTATAGGTACAGGTGTAAAAAATAGGTACCGGTTACTACAGTAAGGGGGAGTTACTATATGTTTTTAGATGACAGGTTGTGCAGGTGATAGGATGTGGCAGTTTCAGGATTGAGGTTGCCATCAATGACAAAGGGGGAGATTGTTGGAAATATTATAATTGATGTCAAAGGTTTAGTATTATTGGTGATAAAGGCCCCATTGCATTTAATGTTGTTGGTAATATATATATATATATATATATATATATATATATATATCTTGGCTAATATGAGTTAATATTAATGAATATATTTTTGGTTGCATATGAGACAAAATAAGGGCCCATGGAGAAGTTGAAGAGCCATGAGGTAAATACAAAATAAGGATGGGACGCATTTTCCCATGAAGAGTCATTTTGGGGAATACCAAGAGTCACCAAGTGAAGACAAAAGAGTAAGGGTGAATTTCTCATGAAGGGACACTTTAAGGAATATGAAAAGTCACTAAAGATAAGGACAAAAGTGGGAAGGACGTTTTTGATCATGAAGGGTCACCACATGACTTTTCAAAGGCTTGAATATGAAGGGTCATCCAAGATTGGTGCCATTTTCCATGAGGATTGAAGGGTCACAAAGGGGGAAGGCCAAAGGTCATTTGGAAAGATATAAATAAAGGCTTGAGTAGCCATTTGTAATATGGAATAGAGAGGTTGATTTGATATTGCAATATCTAGCTTAGAAAAGTAATTGTGAGAGATGACTATGATTTGTATTTGTTATATCTAGCTTAGAAGAGCAAAGGTGAGAGAGAGAGGAAGGAGATGTTGTATTGATCTATCATTTGTTGAGATAACAACATTGAGAGATAGGTGTGTGGTATACACAAAGGGGTTGGTGCTCCTGTGGGTTGGTGCTCACGAATTGTTGTTGGGTTGGTGCTCAGCAAAGGGGTTGGTGCTCCTATGGGTTGGGGCTCATGAATAGTTATTGGGTTGGTGCTCGGCAAAGGGGTTGATGCTCTTTTGGGTTGGTGCTCACAAATAGGTGTTGGGTTGGTGCTCGACAAAGAGGTTTGAAGCTCCTATGGGTTGGTGCTCATGAATTGTAGCTGAGGTTTGTACTTGGCAAAGGGGTATGGTGCTCCTGTGGATTTGTTCTCATGAATATTTTGAGATTGATTCCCACATTGGGTTTCCACGTTATATTCGGTGTCTCTCTTTATCTTGTGTGATGTTTATTGTTTGAGTTTCATTACATATCTTAAATGTTTGATTAAGTGGAATTTGATAAAGGGAAAGTTTTATAAGATATATAATATACTGATTCACCCCCCCTCTCAGTATATTCCATGCTTAATAGTTTTTTGAAATGGTTAAGTATAAGTAGTTAAAACATCATAAATTTGAAGAGGTAGTATTAATTTTTGGAAAAATTAGTGTAGATAGCTTTCTATGTGACCCATCATTTGGTTTTTTTAACTCTTTGATGGAAATTTATATAAGATATTCTAGTTTGTAACCTATATATTTTTTAAATTAATTAATGAATCTTTATTTTTTAATAATTTCACAAGTCAATAGACCCTGAAATATGATCAATAATGTATAACCGACAATGCAACCCCCCAAAACTAGCTCAAAAAATAGATTTTGTTTTTGAATGTGTATAGAATTAGGTCTAGTTTGCAACCATATAATTTTCTTGGTTTGAGTTGATGAATCAGATGAAAATGTATAGTTGTGACATATAGAATTGTAAAAAGACTTCTAAATAAATATAGATGACAACCTTAAACTTATATATATATATGTATATATATATATATATATATATATATATATGTATATATATATATATATGTATATATATATATGTATATATATATATATATATATGTATATATATATATATATATGTATATATATATATATATACATATGTATACATATATATATATATATACATATGTATATATATATGTATATATATATATATATATGTATATATATATATATATATGTATATATATATATGTATATGTATATATATATATGTATATGTATATATATATATGTATATATATATATATATGTATATATATATATATGTGTGTGTGTATATATATATATATATAATATATATATGTATATATATATGTATGTATATATATATATGTATATATATATATAGAAAGAGGAGAGTGTTTTTTATTTTTTTGTAATATTTCCAAGAAATTTTTTGATAAAATTCATAGTGTTTAGCATGGCTGAAGATGCATTTTTTTGGTTTTTAGTTAAAAAACATGCATTTAAATGTGTTTGGAGGTCCATGACTCAGGCTTGGCAATTCAAGCCATTCTTGAGCCTTCAGAGATGTGTTTTTGAACCATGTACACAAAACTACTGCATATGTGGAACTACCTTGTACAAAAAATATTTTACTATTAGTTATTAAAACTGTGTATATATAATATTTTACTATTGATTAATAAAACCATATATGTGTTTTTATTCTTTAAAACCATATACATGGTATTATTGTTATAAAATTGTGTATTCAAAATACCATCACATTAGCATACATAGTATATCAATAAAATAAACATTTAATTATAAGTTTACATTTAGATAAGGACATAAGTTTCTTATAATTTAAGTTATATTTTATTTATATACTTTCAAGATGTTTGAGATTATTTTCAAACCTATAATAACTATAATGCAAATTTTAGGTTTTGGAAGATCTTATAGGTCATATTTCATACTTAGTCAAATTCTAGGGTTTTAGGGTTTTAGACTTAGCCATATTTCAAGGTTTCAAGATTTTAAGGAGACATCATAGGAGGTATGAAGGTTTCATGAAGGGATGTATGAATGATATAATAATATGAGAATATCTCTCACAAATTTCCACAAGTCAATCCCACCCCATTCCCTTTGCACCCCTTAAAGCATACACTCTGGGAGAAATGAAACATTGAGCCCCTAATGCATACATGAACCATCTAATGCATAAAGGCCTACACAACATGATTTCCAATTATGGGGTACATTTATAACAACAATCCCACAAATAAAACATGTGCATCACTTCTTTCATTCTATAGATATTGGATATTTTAGCTATATTTTGATAAAATTAAGCATTAGTTAATTAGGGTAATTAGTGATGTGATTTGGGATAAATTGAGACCTAAAAACCTAATTCTTAGTCTAAATGATGTTAATTAGGGATAAAATGATTGGTTTAGAGTATAGGGTTTAAGGTATATGGTTTAGGATATTGTTAGGTTGTGGAGCTAAAAGTTTAACTGATGCAAATAGAGGAGGAGGTTGCAGAGAGTTTACTGAGTGTCATAGACACCGACGTCGATCAGGCCAACCGATGTCGATAGGATTAGATAGAAGAGCAACTGACGTCGGTCAGGGATCGATCGACATCAGTCACCTCCAGGCAGACAGTAACCGATGTCGATCGCCTGTGCAGTTTGAATTGCAAGTTTTACAGGCAGTTAGTTAACGAACCAAGTGTTTGCATGTCAAGAGCCAAATTTAGACTTAAAGTGTTCTAGTTTGAGTTGAGCAAAGTTAGCTCCTTTTGTGTGTGAGGTGAGCAAGGGTGTTCCTCCTAGTTCCACAGCAGTGCCAAGGTGGGTGCTGGTTTGGAGAATCAGCAGGATTCTTCATGTGTGTAGGATCTTGGTCAGCAAGTGTGCATGGCTACTTTTGGAGATCTACATGGTAAGTAAGATCATTGATCTATAGGTGTATGTGTGTGCATGATCCAAGTTTGTAGGTGTGCAAAACCAAATTGATTTGCAGGTGTGCAAGATCAGGGAGGACAGCAACACAATAGGGAGCAGTATCAGGCAGGATCTACTTGGAGTACGGTGTGCACTCAGAAAGAGAGCAAGAGAGGAAGGTAAGGAAGTTCCTTCCATAAGTAAGATTAGATTGGGTTGCAGGTTGTTACAGTTTAGGAGAGATCTACTTGAAGTATGATTGTGTACTTGTGGAGTGCGTGGAGCACTGGAGTACTGGCAGTAGTAGATATTGATTGGTTGGAGGTGAACACCAACTCTGTGTTTGAGTTGTGTGTTGGGGCCATAAGAGAGAGAGCTTTGAGGAAAGAAGTACTATTCACTTGAGGTGTGGGAAGCCTCTGTAAGGTGGAAGAGTGTGGTAGCTCTTTATTGTATTCTTTTCTGGATGAGTATTAATACAAGTTGTGTATTGTCTCATATTCTGTGTTATTTTTGAATTCTAGTTACTTGTGATTCTGGTTTAATTCTGCATATTAAGTTGCTTGTATTTGGTAATCAATTGTGTGCTTCTGATATTTCCCAACAAGTGGTATCAGAGCTAAGGTTGTAGGGAGCAGGTTTGTGTTTGGTTACAGGTCACTCTCAGGGGTTTTTGATTGAGTGGGAGTAGAGCAATGGAAGAAGAAAGTAAGCTAAGAATGGAGGAATTGAAAAGCATGAATGGTCAATTACGGTCCTATGGAAAGAAAGAGCAGGAAAAGAAAGATTATTGGTTGGTAGCAGATCAGCATGAAGGAACTGAAGATGTAGATGTTGCAGGTGTTGTTGCACAGGATGCTCTGGGAGGTTTCTTGGATAAATTAAAATCTTGTTTTATAGATTCTGTTGCCTCTTTCCATGCAGCCCCAAAGAGAGGAGCTAGTGAGCCTTGCCAAAGAATTGGCAAAGGGGAAGTGAAGCTAAAATTGCAGGCGGCCAACACATGGGTATTGAAGGAGGTCATGCAAGTCCCAAGCTTGGAGATATGGCTAATTTCTTTAGAAAAGTTGGGTGATGAGAGATGCACAAGAACTCTCACAGTGGATGCACTTGAATTAGCTGGTGGTAAAAAAATAGGTACTCTTTATCTACTTGTTTATATTACTGATTCTTCTTCTGTTGCAGAGACATGGCTTTGTAGGCTTGGTCACATGAGCAAGAAGGAGATGCATGTTCTTAAGCAGAAGACAGATGTGTTTGATAGACTTAAGAACTGGAAAGCCTTGGTGTTCTTGGAGGAGATGACAGACAGAGTTCAGTGGATGGGGCTGGATACTTTTGAGCAGGGCAGTTTGGACATGGATTTTGGTTCAAAGGAGCTCACGGGTAAAAAGTCATCACTCACAGGCAAACACAGGTACCGGCATTGATCAGGGGGAACCAACATTGAATAGACAGGTGCTGATGTCAGTCATGTGCAGACTGAAGCTGGTGATGTCGGGTAGGGTAAGACCAATGTCAGTCAGGAGGACCGACGTTGGCAATAGGTAAGACTGACATTCGTCAGGAGGATCGACGTCGGCAACAGGAGACACCAACATTGGTAGAGTTGGTAGTCAGGATAGGTGCATGGAAATCGATGTCGATCGGATGCAGACTATGTAGTGAGCAAGGTTGGTCACTGTAATAGATTTTGGGTGAATAACAAGCTATCAAGGAGTCTCAAATGCCCATCTGGAGGACTGAAGGTGGTAAGTAAGCCTCAAATTCATTGTTCCTCTTCTTTATATTTGTTGCTGACTGCAGAGTAGGAAGGATCCAAGAAATAGTGGGAGCATGGTAGGAATATGATGTAGAACCAAACAGGAGATTTCATAGGGTTGCCAGCCAGAAGAAAGCACAGAGACGAATGGATAGCTTAGTTAAAGAGTAGAGAGAACAGACACATGAGATGAAAGACCAGGTCATATGGTCTTGAGAAAGCTATAGGACAGTGGTACAAGGTTTGACAGGTGGATGACAAAGTAGGGCTTTAGTCAATGTCAGTGTAACCATTGTGTTTGTCTTACCAGGTGGATGATGAGTCACGACATTATCCTGTTACTGTATGTGGATGTTATGCTAGCTAGCAAGATTGTACATACAAGGTTTTGTTGAGCTAAGGGTAAGATTAGTTTAGTGGTTTGCCATGAAGGATTTGGAGCAGCGAAATTCTTTGGCATGAGAGACATGGAGATCACAAGTTGATTTTGTCTCCAGTGAGAGCTGATGTGAATCAGGTGTTGGTGAGGTTCATTATGCAGGATGCAGAACCGGAGCACACTAAGGGTTGGACAGTTCATTGTCTAAAATCACATGAGGTCTAGTATAGACCTGAGTTTTCCCAAGCAGTGGGAGCTGTCAGAGAGTTAGGAGCCAAGTTAGAGAAGTGGGTTCTCAGGTATTTGAGAGGGACCAACAGTAGGTATTCATGCTATGCAAGGTCAGGACTTCACTACATGGGTTTGTAGGTTTGGATGTGGTATGTTACTTAGATGACAGGAGGTGTACCATAGGTTGTGTGGTGGGTGGTCTTCAAGATTGATCTTGAAGAGGGATACAAGCCAAAAAATAGATTAGATGGGGTACAGGTACAGGTACAGTGTAGCTATTTATCTCCAAGTGGGAGATTGTTAGGTTGTGGAGCTAAAAGCTTCACTGATGCAAATAGAGGAGGTTGCAGAGAGTTTGTTGAGTGTCATAGACACCAGCGTTGGTTAGGCCAACTGACGTCGACAAGATTAGACAAAAGAGCAACCATTGTCAGTCAGGGATCGATCAGTGTCAGTCACCTCCTGGCAGACAAGGACTGATGTCGATCACCTGTGCGATTCAAACTACAAGTTTTATGGGTAGTTAGTTAACAAACCAAGTGTTTGCATGTCAAGAGCCAAATTTAGACTAGAAGCTGTGGATCTAATTATTATAATTAGGTGTCTAATTATTGTTTGCATGAGATCTATTTAAGAGACTCATAGGCTGTATTATAAAGTGTTCTAGTTTGAGTTGAGCAAAGTTAGCTCCTTCTATGTGTGAGGTGAGCAAGGGTGTTCCTCCTAGTTCCACAGCAGTGCCAAGGTGGGTGTTGGTTTGGAGAATTAGCAGGATTCTTCATGTGTGTAGGATCTTGGTCAGCAGGTGTGCATGGCTACTTTTGGAGATCTACATGGTAAGTAAGATCATTGATCTGCAAGTGTATGTGTGTGCATGATCTAGGTTTGCAGGTGTATAGAACTAGATTGATTTTTAGGTGTGCAAGATTAGGGAGGACAGCAACACAATAAGGAGCAGTATCAGGCAGGATCTACTTGGAGTACGGTGTGTACTCAGAAAGAGATCAAGAGAGGAAGGCAAGGAAGTTCCTTCCATAAGTAAGATCAGATTGGGTTACAGGTTGTTGCAGTTCAGGGGAGATCTACTTGAAGTATGATTGTGTACTTGTGGAGTGCATGGAGCACTGGAGTACTGGCAGTAGTGGATACTGACTGGTTCGAGGTGAACACCAACTCTGTGTTTGAGTTGTGTGTTGGGACCGTAAGAGAGAGAGCTTTGAGGAAAGAAGTACTATTCACTTGAGGTGTGGGAAGCCTCTGTAAGGTGGAAGAGTGTGGCAGCTCTTTATTGTATTCTTTTCTGGATGAGTATTAATACAAGTTGTGTATTATCTCTCATATTCTGTGTTATTTCTGAATTCTAGTTACTTGTGATTCTGGTTTAATTTCACATATTAAGTTGCTTGTATTTGGTAATCAATTGTGTGCTTTCGATATTTCCCAATAGATATAGGGTCCAATCACAAAGGTATTTGGGGCTAATTTGAGCTCATTAAACTTACTTATGACTATAGAATGTGATTTTGGGCACAATTAGCCCCAATGTCATCATAGGGTGAGGTAATTAATCAATTAGGGTAATAAGAGATGCAATTTGGTATAAATTAAGCCCTATGAAAATAATTATTACTTTACAAGATGTTAATTAGGGATAAATCAATTGATTTAGTGTTTAGGGTTTATGATTTAAGGATTAGGGTTTAGGGATTAGGGTATAACATATAAAGTTTAGGTTTTAGAGCATAGGGTTTAATCACAAAGACAATTGGGGCCAATTTAAACTTGTTGAACCTATTTATGACTATAAAATGTGATTTTGGGCTTAATTCCCCAATGTCATTACAGATTAAACCAATTAGTTAATTAAGGAAATAAATTATACAATTTATGTCAAATTGAATCCTGTAAACCTAAATTTTACCCTAAAGGATGTTAATTTGGGATAAATCAATTAGTTTAGGGTTTAGGGTCTATGATTTAGGGTTTAAGGATTAGAGCTTAGGGTTTAGGGTTTATGATATAGGGTCTAATTTCAAAGGCAATTGGGGATTATTTAAGATTATTCAACCTATTTTTGACTACACAATATGATTTTATGCTTAATTAGCCCCATGTCATCATAGATTGATCCAATTAGTCAATTGAGGTAATTAGTGATATGATTTTAGTCATATTGATCCTTGTGAACCTAATTCTTAGTCTAAATGATGTTAATTGGGTCTAAAATGATTGGTTTATGATTTAAAGAGGTTACGATTTAGGGTTTAAGGTTTAGGGCTTATGGTTTAAGGTATATATTATATGGTCTAATCACAAAGGCAATAAGGCTAATTTGAGCTTTTTGAAACTAATTTTGACTATCAAATGTGATTTTGGGCGCAATTATCCTCAATGTCACCATAGTTTGATCCAATTAGTCAATTAGGGAAATAAGTGATGTGATTTAGGCTAAATTAGGCCCTATGAAAATAATTATTACCCTAAAGGATGTTAATTGCTTGACTAAATCAATTTATTTAGGGTTTACAATTTAGGGTTTAGGTTTTAGTGCTTAGGTTATAGGGTATAATGTTTAGGTTTTAGGGTATAGGGTCCAATAATGAAGGCAATTAGGGCCAATTTGAGCTTGTTTAACATATTTGTGACTACATAATGTAATTTTGGGCTCATTTGGCGCCATTATCACTACATAATGAGCTAATTAGTCAATTAGGGTAATCAATGATGTGATTAGGGCTAAATTGAGCCTTATGAACCTAATTCTTACTCTAAAGGATGTTAAGTTGTGCTAAATTGATTTATTTAGGGTTTAAGGTATAGGGTTTAGGGTATAGGATATAGGGTCCAATTGTAAAGGTAATTGGGGATAATTTAAGCATATTCAACCTATTTGTGACTATAAAATATGATTTTGGGCTCAATTAGCCCTGATGTCATCACAAATTAAGCTAATTAGTCAATTAGGGAAATTAATGATGTAATTTAGGCCAAATTGAGCCCTACAAACTTAATTCTTAGTTAAATGATGTTAATTAGGGCTAAAATGATTGGTTTATTAGGTATTAGGGCTTAAGGTTTATGGTTTATGGTTTAAGATATAGGGTTTAATTGCAAAGGCAATTAGGACCAATTTTAGCTCATTGAACCTACTTGTGACTATAGGAATATGATTTTAGGCATAATTAGCCCCAATGTCATCATAGGTTGAACCAATTAGTTAATTAGAGAAATAACTGATGAGATTTGGGTTGAATTGAGTCTTATGAAAATAATTATTGCTCTAAAGGATGTTAATTGGGGATAAATCAATTGATTTAGAGTTTAGGCTTTATGATTTAGGGTTTATGGTTTATTGATTAGGGTATAAGGTATAAGTCTTATCTTTTAGGGTATATGGTTAAATCATGAAGGAAATTGGGGCTAATTTGAGCTCATTGAACCTATTTAAGCTCAGTGAACCTATTTGAGCTCATTAAAGGGAAGGACCTTGAGACTATAATGGGTAATTCATCTCCTAACCAAGCATACTCAAAGGCCAATAACATGGTTCTAAAGGTTATTTGGCACCCCCAATGTGGTGATGATGCCAATTTTTAGTGACAAGTCTATAGAGGTAGAGATCTACAAATATGACTTGAATGTTAACAACATTTATTGTCAATATTTCTTGATAATGGATTGAAGTTCTATTTTTGTTAAAAAATGAAAATGTAAATGGGTGAAAATAGTTATAAGAGTGGAGATAGTTTTGAGAGTAAATATGTAGTAGTAGATGATTCCTCTAAGGATCCTAAGAATTATTTGTTCAAAATGGGTGAGGGTAACTTTGCTTTTCCTCTTAATATTATTTTATGTTCTATTATGGATGAATTATGTTATATTTTACAATATTTACTCATTGAATGAAGCAAATAGGATAAATTTAGAAAGGCCATAGATTAATAATCTCATTTCTAAATAAAATAATGATGAACATCAAGGGGAAATTACCATAGGGGTTTTTTACCTATGGTAGACTTGATGATGGCCATATTTTGATTCCCTTTTAAGTGATATAGTATTTACTTAGCCATCACTATCTCCCATGTACTTCTCAATTAGGTTCATATTTAAACCCTTACAATAATCTTTGAGATAGATAGGCAAAGAATTTGTATTTCCTATTTGAATGGCTCGAATATTTCTCTTTAGTGATTTGTCACAATCAAAAAATGGGATCATTACAAGATTGAACCAATGTTTTCTCATATGACCAAAATTTTCATGTCTCCATCACCTTCCGAGAAAACATTAGTGACAAGCAATGAAGATTATAATGGAATGATACATCATCTAGGTGTCACAGTATCCTTCATTGTAATTCAAAAAAATATTTTCCTAAGGATGTGAAACCACTAGTAATTCAAACTACATTTTATCTTATTGAACATTTCTTCTTAGGTAAAACAATTTTAGAAATATGCCAAAGCATTCTTGATGGAATTTTCAAACATATTCTCATTGGAGTGGTATATGTTGGAAAATTATTTTTATATAAGAGGTGTCATTATTAATGATGTGTTTATCTTAAATTATCATTATAATTCATTTAAAAACATAATCTTGATAAGGATAAAAAATAAAATGATATATAATTATTAGAATGTGGAAATTAGTTGCCTAATATGTTCCATCCATGCTTTGAGAACAATCCAAACATTCAAATCATGTTCTCAAAAGAAATACAAGGAAAATAATAAATGAAATAAACTCTTCTAAAATATTATGATATGCATTACTCCAGAATATTACTATTATGATATACATCATCTTTGTCACAATATAGGTAGAGTTTTATGTATTAAATTTATGAATTATGTTTGGTTTAGAATATATATTGGGGGTGGGGTGAGAGAGTGGGGGTTGGATTGGTATCAAGAGGCCCTTATACATATTTTCTAGGTAATAAAATCCATAAAGTCATATGAAATATGAACATAATATAGTATTTAATAAATTAAAACAAAACCTATAAGGTGAAATCCATGAGAATATTTAAGGTGAAACGTTTACAAAATGTGAACATAATAGAAAAGTAAATCTTGGGTCAATGTCATAAAGGCATACAATGCCAAACACTCATACATTAAGCCATATAGGCATACAACAAAATGCCACAAGACTTGATCCTAATCATCAAAATACATTTCTCTCTTTGTAATGCTTGTATAAGGATCTCCCTTAGATGCCTTGCTGACATATGGAGGTCTCTAAGATGAATGACTATGGGTTTTCTTTTGTTCAAATCTTGCATGTAGCTCAAATTGTTCATATACATATATTGTCAAAAGCTTTACATACTAGAAAAATATACTTAAAAATTAACAAGTTATTTTTTTAAATGATACAAAATTATTCAAAGGTGCACATATCGTAATTTGGTGGTCATGGTTAATTTTCACCTAGTGCTCAATAGGGTCAATGATAGGTTGAGGTTGGTGAATAAGAGTGAGAAATGAAGAACCAACAAGGGTAGGACCCTAAAAATAGATATATAAAAAATAGAAATTCAAAATTATCTCATAAACATTTAAATCAACAGACTAAATCATTGAAATATAATAGCTAAATTTAAAAATTAACTTGTCTTGTACATGTCATGCATGATAATCATTTGAATAGGACCAAAAGATGTTGGAGGATGAATTTACATAAATAATTATTTCATGCATCATTGTTTTTCATAGGTACAGAGGAAAAATACAAAACATAAATTCATATTTACACTTAAACATTACAAGAACTCTGATGCCTTGGTTAGTTGTTATGTAGATTGAATCACAACAATAACACCTACATTTTCTCTCACCTAAATAGATGGTAGAGTGTCTAACGTGGTCATCAATTGAACAAACAAAATATCATTGTTAGTCACTTGAGCATATATATACAACTACATACATGTAATAAACCATAAAATTAATTAATCCTTAAAAATTACTCTATATATCTATATATGGGCATAGTATCAACAAAATATGTGCTCATGTAGCATCCACAATCCTCTTGTAACATAAAAAATTACATATACATTATTTCGATTTCTATGAAAAATAATTATTACCTGTTAAATTGTGCAAATATTTGAAATTTGATAAGTTAGTCATTTTTTTTGCCATACGTAAATTATATAATATACCTAGGATATTGTAGCCAGGGTGTCAAGACTAAATGTAGAAAACTAAAATATGTATCATTGAGATGAATATCATTTAGGCCATTGGAAGGATTTCCATGAGTAAGTTGCATGAAATCCTCCCCATCCTTCCCAGGTCTAGTGTATATAGCACCATATGATTTGTAATGGTGAGGTGAGGTAGAAACACTAGATGAAGCTTCCCCATGTCTACCCTTTCTAAAAATAGTATCATAAACTTAAGTTGTATGTTGAACAAGGGTATCAGTAAGTGTCTTAAGCACATGTAAAGTATCAATCTCTATAGTTTCCTTTTGACTATAGGTGGTACTATCTCAGAAGGATATGGTTTTTAGATAGGTGCTCTCATGGGATAATTAGGTTAATGATGTGCACTCAATCTATCTTGTGCATAGCCTTTTTATCTACCCTAAAACTATGAGAAATCAAAATAATTTGGAACTTCTATAATGATAAACTCATAATAAAGTTTTATCAAGAAATACATGGGGACCTCATTATTATTACAAGGCAGGGGATCAAAGACCATCCACCATCAGTCCCAAATATTTTATTTGATTAATGCATGGGTGCACCAGTGGATTAGAATATGTTTGGTTTTTACATCTATTAGTGCATCACTTTTTCCATCATTGAATAGTGTGCAAATTTTGTATTTTATTATTTTTTATCTCTCATAGTAGCCACAAACAATTTGATAGAATAGTATGCCCTACATCTATCTCTATAATTAGTCCACTTGTCAATTTGACTTGTTAATAAGTTAACTACACATTAATTTCTCTAATATATTTTATATATAAGTTTAGTGGGGGTTGCTTGAACGGGGATCCCTCATTGCTTTAATTAAATTCTCAATTTCAATTTTTTATGTGTGATGGTAATTCCAATTGACTACCTTAGGGGGATTGAGTAACTATAGGAGGGTTACGATGGTTTTTGAGGTTAGGTTCATTTACACTTTATATATTTACTTATGCACGTGAAGGTGTATTATGCATTGAAAAAATAAAAAATGAACCATTTCAATAAAAAATAATGCAAATACAAGAAAATTCCCTAAATTGGACTAAAATTTTTTGCATACCTTTTCTCTTGTGTGCCACTATTAATTTTGAGTTCTTTGTTTCTGTTTCTAAAGTGAAAGTTGAAATCTTTGTTTTTCCACTCACAGTATGCATTAATTCCAAATGAAAGGCATCAATTTTTTTAATTTATAATAGAAGTACCACATATGTGATTTTAAAAACAAAAATTGCACATGCAATTTTAAAAACTAAAAATGTATGCATGTTTATTACAATCAGAATTACATAAATGATTTTTAGAACTAAAATAGTGTATGTGGTCTTGACTCAATGATCACCAGACCTAAGGGCCAAGACCATGTATGCACTTTATAAAACTATGTATATATTTTAATAAATTGCATATGCATAAATGTTGAAATCAATTTAAATGCAAAAAGTGTCCATTTTTTCCCCCAACTTCATGCACTTAACCTGTAATGAAATGGGGAGGGATCATCTCATAGCACTTTGTGAGTGATGTTTTCATATTATTCTTTCAAACCTTCATTATTATTGGTTTGACCTCATCTTAATCTATTTTTATCTTACCTCTCCTCTACTTTACATCCATATTTGCTAGCCATCCTATATTCCTACTATAACATTTAGGTTGATATAGTTTATTTCATGCATGTCTTTCCATGTACCATAGTCTCCTAACCAATTTACATTTTTGAGTTTTATCCCTATTAGTTGTATTGTATCGACCTAGTATATACATTTATGTGTCAACCTACATCCTTTTTATTTTATTAGCTTGGCCAATACCATCGATTTAGAGTTTAAGATTATTTTTGATAGGTTTCCTGTGCATTTTCTTTTTAGCAATCTCTCTCTCTCTCTCTCTCTCTCTCTCTCTCTCTCTCTCTCTCTCTCTCTCTCTCTCTCTCTCTCTCTCTCTCTCTCTCTCTCTCTCTCTCTCTCTCTCTCTCTCTCTCTCTCTCTCTCTCTCTCTCTCTCTCTCACACACACACACACACACACACACGACCCAATGTGAAACCCTAATCTATCAGGAAGGAGTATTGAAAATGCAACCATTGATAACCCATTTTCACTCATTGGTACATGTTAACTATAAATTTAATTATTGACAACATATTATCTTGTTATTTTTCAAATAATGTCATTTATATTTATATATCCCATTAAATGGATATTAAAAAATAATTTTAAATGGTTACACTTTGAAAATCATTAAATGTTGACACTTATTGTAACCATAATTATTTAATTGTTGCTGCTATTGTCTTGGGAGTGTAAATCAATGGTATAAGATATGGAGAAGGTATATATATGATTCTAAAATGTTCTTATACAAACTATGTTTGTCCTGAATAAGTGTGTATGGTAAATAGAGTTGGCCAATACAATAGATGGGTAGATAGATAGAGGAAAGTGTTTATAAAGTCAAATGTGTGCACACCAAATATGTCAAAGCATTATAGATATAATGTTGTAAAAGTTTATATTACCAAATTTAGGTGGCTACACCTCATACAATATTTTTTAGCTCATAGATTGATGTTAGGATGTGTTTATAACTCATTAATTCAAAAAGTGATGCTAGGCTAACTTAATAAGGGACTTAGGGATAACATTAGGTTTGCATTATTAAAAAAATTAGGTTATCTTAAGTGGGTGATGTTTGATTGAATTCATATGTGACATTAAGGTGAACTTAGAGGTGATGTTAAGGATAAATTCAAAGACAATATTGGGATGGCTTATTTGATGATAAAAGGATCAATTGGCTCCAATTACATCCTAGATTAAACTAGTTATTTAATTGGCTCAATTTGATACGTAATTTTGGACCAATCAAGTCCTAACTAAGATTAAATTATGGTAATTGGTTACACGGGGCTCATTTCACCCCCACTATATACCAAATTAGATTTTACTTTAAACCATCTTTAAATAACTTAATGAATAGTCATTTTATTGTAATAATATTTTTCTCATATATTTTTAGTATTATCATATATTTGTAGTAATAATTATAAGATAAACATACCCACTTAACACACAAAAAATATAAATATTTATTAATATGAAAAGGAATGGTAAAAAATAATCCATTTAAAAACTCATCTAACCTCTTTCCCCTTTCCCCCTTTAAAAACTTTTAGAATGTCTAAATTTTAGCAAATTATAAACCAATCTCGTATTATCATATATTTGTTGAAGGTTTGTTCACATAATTTTATCGAGAACTGGACTCCCCGTAATAAACCCAAAAAAAGGAAATAGAAAAAAAAACATAACTCAATGGTGACAAAAAATCATTACCAAATGCAAAATCCATTTTTGGAAGCTTCCTTACTCATTTGCATTATGAATAATGTCATTCATATATGCCACCTATTTCTATCAAAATAGTTGTCACTCTTATCCACTTCTCTACAATGGCAGTTTCCATACCCAACTTGAAGAAAGTTGTGTGGAATGTTTTTGTGGCACTTATAATGCTCTATGAAGTGATGTCTCTATTTGTTTTTATTTATATGTGGTTGGCTTGGTATGCCTCATAGTCAAATAATAATAATAATAATAATAATAATAATAATAATAATAATAATAATAATAATAATAATAATAATAGGGGAAGACATAAGCTATCTAAAATTGATATGCAAAAGCTCCCCATAGTCATCTTGAGCTTCAATGTCCACCTTTAGGAGAAAGATGATGAGAAGAAATATGAGTATTGGGGTGATGAGAAGAAGAGCAATGATAAATTGTGTATCAATGGGGATTTAGAATATATAATGTGCTTGGATTAGTTCAAGGATGGAGAAAGTTGTCTATTGATGCCCACATGCAAGCATTACTTCCATGTTGATTTTCCAAAACCATGGATCTCAAAGCACCCAATTTGCCCCCTCTACAAAATCACTACTCTCCCTAAATATGAATAATAACCAGTCAAAAGCCTAGCCTATAGTAATCATATTCCTGATCGCATAGTCCTTGATATTCCTACATAGGTTTAAAATTTGTTATTCATGGCTTTGGATTGACATTGAATTGGAACCAAATTTCTATGATCTCCTCTTCTAGCTATTTGATGAGTAAATTATAGTGTTAGGTGTTGTCTATTTTATAAGTTTAGGCATCATCTCTTTTTTAATTTGATTTGATGCATGGATGGATCATAAGAGGATGGTATCTTTGGAAGGATGAATCATAGTATTGTTTTTCACAGTTGGGTGAATCTATGAATTTTAGGTTTCAGTTATCTATGTTTATTTGTTAATATAAGTAGACCTATGTATAGTAGAGTTTAGCCCAATATCTCATTAGGTCTAATTTGATGGATATGAGGTATGGTTTTTATGTCTCTTATATTATATTATTTTTTGGCTTTTAATTCTAATAGACTATTTTATCATTGCATGTTCCGTGCAGAGGATTGGGTTAATAATGTCATTACAAGTTTAGAGCTATTTATGGGCCTATGATTTTATGTCCTTAAATTTTGTGTGTTTTAGTTCTTAATGCAGTCTGCTTTAGCACTAAAATTTTCTCACACAGTTTTATAGGTTACAAGCTAAAGACTAATCTAGTTTATGAGAGTCCTAGTGGAAATTTTACTTCCTGTATTGGTCAATGTGGTATACAAGCCTATCTTCTTAGGATTCAAGTCAATATCTTCTATTTTAGAATACACATACTTTAACCATTAGGTCCAATCCCATAGGCTATACATTACCTCTGAGCATTAGGTAATATATATTGAAATTTAAATGAAATTGTGAGTCTAAAATAATGTTTGAATTTTATGATTTTAAGGTTTAATTAGGAATTATATTTTATAATACACATACCTTAACCATCAGGTCTAATCTCATAGGTTGTACATTACCTCTGAGCATTATATAATATATATTGAAATTAAAATGAAAGTGTGAGTCTAAAATAATGTTTGAATTTTATGATTTTAAGGTTTAATTGGGGTTTCCCCATTAAAATATATAGATTGTGCACTAGGTTAAGATATATTAAAGTTTAGGATGACTGTAAAGTTATAATATTTAAGGTTTTCGATTTATGTTGAAGTTTAGAAATTCAAGACACTAATATTTAAGGCTTTGAATTTTGTGGATTTAAATTTTAATGACTATTGAGGAGTGTATAATATTTAGGTCTTGAATTTTGTAAGTTTAAGGTCTGATGGAGCTGGTCTTAACATTAAAATTTTGATTGAGAGTGAGTGTGATTTTTAGACCTTAATTGTATTTTTTTATAGGTCTAATAGGATATGTTTCAGTACTAATTTAAGGTGAATCATTAGTATGAATTTTGGTATTATACAGATGTGCCCATTCAAAATGAAGGTGAATCATTAGTATGAATTTTGGTATTATATAGATGTGCCCATTCAAAATGAATTTGATACATCCATTCAGAATGAATGTCAAAAACTATTCATTAATGAAAAGTAAGTAAATAGTTTTAATAAACTTTTTTTTAATGTGAGATTAAAAACAAATAGGACCAGCAATACAGTTCCAATTGGAGACTCTCAGATTAATCATGTTTTATTTTTAATTATTAAATAGACTACTCATTGGATATTAATTTTTAAGAGGATTTACTCATTGATCAAACTTCATCTCAAAAAAAAGTCAATTGGAGAAAGAAGCATGGCTGTATTAATTTCCTTAAAATGCTAAGAAATTATAATAGTGAACTATCCAACCATCAAAAGTATAACATGACTTTGGATTACCACCACTGTATTCCAAATATTTATTCCCACTCATTTGTGATATATTATTATTTTTATTAATCAAAGTATATTTATTTTTGTTTTGATGACAATCCTTTTTAAATAAAGGGGAAAACATTATAAAAAAATATGGGAGAAATGCCAATAGGCAGAAATTTATTAATAAATATTTAAAATGAGTTTTGAACCTATAAAATTTTATATTTGAATTGGTAATACTTAATAATTATAATAGTATTATTTATTAGTTGTCTAAGTTTTATATTATAATGACCAATTATATCATAACATGTTTGATTCTCAATAATTAGTATATCATCATATATTTTTAAAGACTATTTATTTATTCAATTTTTACAACATGTATTCAATGTAGATAAATCTAATTTTATACAACACACAAATGAACAACATTTATATTAATGAATTTCAAATTTATTATTTTAAATTAATTCAAAATGTGTTTTTTCCCTATATATAATACTTACCAATGAATTAATTTTAACATTCTTACATAGAATTTCTATTATTAAAACTTTTCTCCTAACAAAAATGTAAATGATATTTACGCTAAAGGCATCTTTCATGGAGATAAAACTACCTTTTTTCATTCTAAATGATTTTAGCACTAATTTTTATGTTTAGTAGTTAATACCCCATGACATGTACATATTTTTGTCAATGTACTCCAACTAATGTTTGGCACATTTGACAACACAAATAAATAAAATTATATACAAATAACATGGGTCCACCTCATAAAATCAATGTCCCTACCATTATGTACATGTATGTGATTGCTAGACTACCCACAATCATCGGTGTAATACACAAATGTGACTCCAATACTCAATATTAATTTACTAGCCAACAATAAATCAAATAAATGTTGTGTTTACTCCACTACTTCACCATTACTTTGTTTGCTATAAAAATATTGATATTCCTCAAGACATTATTAATCTAGTTAAAAAATATACAATAGAGCGACCAAAGGGACATGATGTGTGTTCAACATAAAAGTGTTCAAAGAAGCCCCTAAATGAGTTGTTAAGTAGTTGAAGGCCATCATCAAAACTTAAAAGATGTTTCAATTTTTTCCATGCACCTTGCTCTTAACATCTATATTAGGCATTTGATAGAGAGCTTAAGGGACAAGATTAGCAGGGAATAATTGTTGCAAGGGAAAGAAAATGAACAAGGGAAATACAATAAGATAAATCTTGAGGAAAGGGTGAGTCAGTCTTTTGCATTTTAATTAAATTATAATATTTATGTTTGATACAAATACTCGTTGGCAAAGATTAATTTTTATTTAATGAATGAATATCTCCTCCTGTGAAATAATTTATGAGGTTTATCACATAAAATGTAATTCAATGTGCAAACACATAATGTCCCTTTAATAAATTTTAATGCTCATAACTACATGATTAATAGTCTGATGAGTTTTTTACTTTAACATACTATGTTTAATTGTGTTGAAATGAATTTTTAATATTATTATTAGTTTCCTATACTACCATACTATTTTCTTCAAATGGTTTCACTCATGGTTGTAAAAAACTCATTTTGTAAGAAAGACATGGAATTTGGAAGGTGTTGAAGACTAACATATTTTAATGAAAAGAGATAAGACTTGAAAAAAACATAGAGGAAATAAAAGATATTCAGGGTTTTGAAAAGGGATACACAAAACTTGAATATGATGCATTTTAAGGATAGACGACTTGTTGACATTACAATTTGACATTACAGTCAAATTATATAGAGTAATGGCTCAACCTTTTGATTTTTATTTCTTGGTTTGACCTTATGAGTGTCTTGTTAGTTATATTAATGATTATCACCATTTTTTCAAGGCTTGACCATCCTCTTGATTGCATTTGGATGGGACTTAATTCCAAGTAAGAAAAATCAAAATTTTATAACCCCTAATTTATTACAAGTATGTGCACAAAGTTGGAGGATAATTATGTGGACATTTTCCATAATGTGATCACATTATTCAATAACATGATCACATTATTCATATAACACAACCATGTTATTTAAATTATGGCTCAATAATTACCAAGCCATAACACAATCACCTTATTTTAAAAGCAATAATGTGATCATGTTCCTATTTTTTTGCACAGTAAATCATGTGAATGTGTAGATGGAATGTGTTATTGTAAAATCAATAACATGATCATGTTGTATTGTTTTGCACATCAAATTATGTGAACATGCACATGAAATATTTAGCTGAATATTATATTTGCTACCCTAAATGTTAAGTATAAGGAAATAAATGTAACAATATAAATGTAAAATTATTTTATACTTAAAATTTATTTTGCTTTAAAATTCCCTTATAATTTAAATTTATTTTATTAAATATAATAAATTAGGGTCACTCTACATCTAATAGAGTTGGTCTCATAGTTGCATGCCTTACAATGTGGAAAATAGTTTTTCAAAATCTGATTTAGTCAATACTTAGGCATTTTTAGGGCCTAAGTATTGAACCTAGGGATTTTAAGCAAAAGTCATTTTTAGGTTTTTATTCCTTTTGAATTGATTCTTAGTATTTCTAAAAATCCTAGGTTTGTCAAAATTAAAGTTTACAAACCACTCACTTTGAATTTGATGCAGAGTTATGTGATTTGGGAAGAATAGGTCACATTGATGACCTTCACACATTCAAATGACAATTTTTTCTTAATTTCACTAGTTCATCATCCCTCCCTCATCCATAATCACTTCCTACTCATCCCTCATCACCCCTAATCACTCTCTTATCATTATTCATTGTCCTTAATCACTCCCTCATTGACTTGCACTATCCCCTAGTCATCTATAATCACTCCCTCATCATCCCTGATTACTCCCTCATTGACCCTCACTATCCCACATCATCTTTTATTAATATTTCATTGACGCTCACTATCCCTCATTATCCCTAATCACTCACTCCTTATTCCTCATCATCCCTAATCACTTCCTCATTGACCCTCATCATCTTTAATCACTCCCTTATAATCCTTAGTCACTCTCTCATTGGATCTTACCATCCCTCATCATCCATAATCATCCCTAATCATTGATTCATCATCCCTAATCACTCCCTCCTCATCCCTTATCAATCCCTTATTGACCCTCACCATTCTTCATCATTTATAATTTCTATTTCATCATCTCTAATCACTAACTCATTGAGCCTCACCATCCCTAATCACTGCTTCATCATCCCTCACCATCTTTAATGACTCCTTACTCATCCCTCATCAGCCCTAATCACTCCCTCATTAACCCTCACTATCCCTCATCATCCCTAATCACTCTCTCATTAACCTTAACCATCCCTAATGAGTCCCTCATCATCTCTACTCAATTCCTCCTCATCCCTCATCATCCTTAATCACTCCATCTAATACCTTAATGGTGGTATTTTTTGGGGGTTTAACAATTCTATGAGCTACAAGTGGAGAGTTGAATGTTATCATAATATATAAGACATATTGATCAAAATAATGTGGAGGTAAATTTGAAACATAGATATTTAATACCTATGAAAAAATGTGGGCCTATTAGAAATGATGTAATTCATAGTTTAAGATCTTCCAAAAAAAGAGAAAAAAGTAAAACCATCACAGTAACAAAAATGAGTAGTAAATATGAGGATCACCAACCTATGTGATTTCCTAAAACCAATCAATTGCTTTCCATACAAGGACATTTTATGATTTGAATAATTAAATTAAAGGACTTTTATTTTTATGTCTATTGATTGAGTCATCGTACCAGAGAGTGGAAAATAATTTTCAAATGATTAGAACAAGTAGTCTAAGATTTGAAAGTCATGATTAATTCATAACTTCAATATTCAATCCAATGATGAGTGTCACACTATGAGCTCTCTACTTGCACATATCAAGAAGTGGGTAAAAGTTATCTAGCACTATATAAAGGTAAGTATTTAATAGATTATGAACCCAATGATATGATCGGTACTAAAAATATCTCTACTTCCCCCAATAATAAGTTATATGAATTAAAAATATTGTTTCATTAAAAAATGTAGATCAATGGTGAGCTAATACACTTCATCATTTCTAATGGAAGCCAAAAGAATTTAATTTCTCATAAAGCATATTTTAAAAAATTAAACTTGAAATTGATACATCATCCATATCCATACGCTAGTGTATGGTTTAGTTTAGGCCTTGAGAAATGGATCACCTAGTAGTGTCACTTGGTGTACAAAATCAGAAATTTTAAAGATGCAATCCTTTGTGGCATCTCACCATTACAGGTGTATGATGTTTTAAATTTGGTTAACCATATATTTACCATTGACAATTAGTCTATAAAGTAAATCCTTGAAATTTTGTGATAAATTGTCATAATATAAAATACCATATATCATAGTTAGTTCATAAGCTTTCAGTCATTAGTGCCAGCAAGTATAAGAATCTTGTCAGTTCTAGTAATAAGTATATTCTTGATGGTAATAAGTAAATTTAATAGCATCCTTATGGTAACATATCATAGTGTGGTTTATCCAATAGTAAGAAAGACAAAATAATTGAACCATAAACTAGATGAATACAAGGATATCTTTCAATTACCTAAATAAGTTCCTACATATTGTACACTAAACAATACTATTGATTGTATCCCTTAACTACCTCTAATTCAAACTTATTTAATCAACATATCATTTATATATAATGAATAGATCAAGTGGTATCTATGAAATCATGGATAATAGACACATCATACCAAAATCATTATCTTTCAAAATCCCAAATGTGTTTGTGCCAAAGAAGGATGGGACATGAGGTTGTGAATTAATTAAAAAATTATTAACAAAATTGAAGTTAATAACTATTATCCTTATCTAAATATTAAGGCATTTTTTCACCATATCCATGGTGTAGACGTCTTTTCCAAAATTGATCTTAAGTTTGGGTATCATCATATTCATGTTGAATCTAGACATTTGAAATATAGTCTTAAAAATAAAGGAAGGATTAATTGACTAGTTGGTTATAACTTTTAGGTTAACTCATTTATCTAATTCATTCATTGCGATGTTGAATGAAATCCTCAGGCCCTTTAACCATGCCGTTTTTTAAATCTACCTTGATGACATCCTAATCTTTAGAAAACATGGGATGAACATCTACACCATGCTAAACTAGTGTTTCACATTTTGTAGAAATGCATTTTTATGATAACATGAATAAATGCTCATTTTTCATGCAAGAGATAAAATATTTGGATTACATTAAACACACAAAGAGTGCATGTGTAAACTTGACCAAGATTCAAGTCATATAGGAATGGGAAACAACAAATGACTTTGCATCTAATTCAAATCTTATTAGAATTAGAAAATTATATAAAATATTTGTGTTTAATTTTTATCCTTTGAACTAAGCTACCAAAGGTGGAAACTAATAAAGTTTTATCTAGTCAGCTACATGATAAAGATAATTTGATGAACTAAAATTTAGACTCTATTTTATGTTGATAATTATGTTACTTGACTATAAATTTGGAATATCATAAAATTCATTCAGTAATAAAATTGGCTATAAAAATGGGTATTTCAGTAACTAGAGTGACTTTAGATAGGCATATTCTCTTTTAGAAAGGCCTATTCTCTTCTTCCCCAATCTTTCTCGGTGCCCCTCTCCCCCTACTCTAGGGTGTACCAACTATTCTCTAGAGATGGTCCCACATAGAATAGGGCCACTCCTATCCAACCGTGCTCCACTCTCTTATCTAACTTAGAATGGAATAGGGGCTCATGGGTCTACATATAGGATAGGAAGGAGGCTAGAATGTTTGAGGCATGAGTCTACATATAAGATAGGATAGGATAAGATAGGAAGGAGGCCTGGATGCTCGAGGCATGGGTCTACATATAAGATAGGAAGGAGGGATGGATGCTTGAGGGTCTACAATATACTAATAGAATAGGGAAGGGAGGCCCTCCTACTCAAGATGAGAGAGATATATAGGTTTTTAGATAGATAGAGAGATAGAGAGTTAGGCTCAACTCTTATCATATATCTCCAATGGATAGCTCACAAATGGTTGAACCCACCCACTAACTAGATCTCCTATCTCTTATCTCCCAATGGATGGCTTCCACATCACCACTAACTAGATCTCCTATCTCCCAATTTCCCAATGGCTTACCACTAACTATATACATAATGCACATTGACCCAGGCCAAGCCATCCCATCTATTAGGAATTGGGAATTGGGAATTCAATTCTATATGGCTGCGGACTGGGATCAGTTGACCTTTTGTATGTGATGAATTGAACCCATGGAATATGTGACCAGGATTCTGTGTGTGCCCCAAATAGAATCCCCTATAGATAGATAGCTCAACCACCCATATATATCTATGGAGGTCCCCTATTTAGGTGCCCCTCGACCTCCAAATAGATATAGAGATAGAGATAGAGATAGAGATAGAGATAGAGATAGAGATAGAGATAGAGATAGAGATAGAGATAGAGATAGATATCTAAATCAAACTCTAGACTAGCCCCCAACTCTCTATATAGAGGGGAGAATAGATAGAATAGTCTAGTTGGGTTCAGGTGGTTCACCCCCCACCCCATATATATATGTCTAGGGATAAGATATAAGATATATAGATAGGGACACCCCACTTTGTCTATCTAATCCCTATAGATATGGAATTAGATCTATATATATATATATATATATATATATGAGGGTGCGAAGAAACTCAACTCTATATATGCCCCACTTTATCTATATGAAACTATATAGATAGGGATGGGGTAGGACTCTCTATGGGATAGATAGGGGTGGGCCTATATAGTTTATATAGAGGCTAAAAAAACTCTATTTTGAGGGGTGGAGGCCCCTCTATATAAACTAGATAGGGAGTCAGACTAGATGAGTACCAGATAGATATATAGGGCTCAGTGTCAAGATAGAGTTTTTTTGGCCCCCCTCTCTAATATATATATATATAGAGAGAGAGAGGGGGGGACCTTATCTAGATATGGGTGGGTTACATCCATCCATCATCTATCTATATATGTGATATGAGTGATCAGTCATATGACATATATAAATGAGATGATAGATGATATGGCTCGACTAGTGGGTCACTTAGCACCCTATATATCTATTGGTGACCCTATATAGTTTATATAGAGGGGGGATATAGATAGGTATACACCAATGGGAGAGTCTAATAAATTTGGCCTAATTATATTCTAGCATGTAGGGTGCCCACCCCATATATATAGATAGAGGGGATTGGCCCCCCTCTCTATATCTATCTATCTAACTTTAATCTATATAGAGAGGGGAGAGGGCCACCATATAAGTTTAATGGGCTAGATATTTATGGAGATGGGGGGCCCTCAAAGCCCTATCTATCCTATAGAATATCAATATCAATATAGAGGGGGAGGGGTAGGGGAAAGGGGTTAGATCTATCTAATCCCCCCTATATAGATCTGATCTAATATACTCTATATATAGTCGAGGGAGAGCTCTACTACAAAGCTAGAAAGTTGTGTGATAGGTGGTAACTATCCCATATGGTTTAGGGGGTAGGTAATTGGGGTGTAATCATCTGATCAGTAGAGAATATCTCACTCCATCAAACATATAAGGAATTATAGATAGCATTCTATCGATGTTGAGTTATGGACTAGTTCTTCTAGCCCCTTCTCCATGTGTTGATGTTCTGTATGACTGGCATAAGACTTGACCCACTAAATATTATGGAAGTTCAAGATCTTGGCACTCCCAGATAGAATAGATATATAGGTGCTTACACTCTATATCTATCTAGGTGAGGGTTGATTAGATATCTAACTATATGGGTGTAGCCTATAAAATTGACAACACAATAAGTCCTAGAAAAAATTTAATTTATATTATAATGAATTAAACAACATATGATTGAAATAAAAGATACCTTAGAGTATATACTTATGTTAGATGATGAGGGAGTGATTAAGGATGGTGAGGGATGGTGAGGGTCAATGAGGGAGTTATTAATTATGATGAGGGATGAAGAAAAAGTGACTAGGTATTATAAGGGATGAGGAAAGAGTTATTAGGGATGATAAAATATGGTTATAGTTAATGGAGTGATTAGGGATGATAAGACTAAGTGATTAGAGATGATGAGGGATAATTAAAGTCAATGAGGGAATGATTAGGGATGAGGAGGGAGTGAATAGGAATGATGATGGATTATGAGGAAACAATTAGGGATTATGATGGATGAGGAAAGAGTGAATAGAGATGAGGAGGGAGTGATTAGGGATGATGATGGATAGTGAGGGTCAATTCATAAGTTATTATGGATGATAAAGGATTGATTAGAGATGATTATGGATAATGAGGTTCAATGAGAGAGTGATTAAGGATAATGAGGAATGATGAGAGAGTGATTAGGGGTGATGAGGGATGAGTAGGAGTGATCAAGAATAAGGGAGGGTTGATAAATAAGTGAAATTAACACAAAGTGTTCATTTGATGTGTGTAGGTCATCAAAATGACCTACACTACCAAAATCACACCACTTTGGACCAATTTCAAAGTGAGTAGTTTGAAAACTTTAATTTTGACAAACCTAGGACTCTTAGAAATGCCATTAATTGATCTAGAAGGCATAAAAATATATATGGATATCAATTGTAAAATTTATGAACTAAAATGCCTAAGTACTAACCAAACTAGATTTTGAAAAACAATTTTCTACACTGTAGGGTATGTAACTATGAAACCAACTCTATCAGATGTAGAGTGACTCTAATTTATTATATTTACTAAAATAAATTTTAAGTATAAGGAAATAAATGTAATAGTATAAATTTAAACTTATACTTATGTGATCACGCTATTTGAATTTGAATTCAAACACCAAGCCTTTTGGTTTGGGAATGGATTGGATTCCTGAGCCAACGTCTTGGACCTATTAATCTATAGCCAAGTCCAAGAGTTATGATAAAAAATAATAAAATTCAACTTCGATCACCGAATACACTATGAATTTCAATGGTAAAATTCAAAAACTTAATGTCATCATGACAAGCATGCTATCCTCTTTAGAAAAATATGATAGTTATAATTTTTTGACTAATTCAAGGTTTTAAACTATGTTGATTTCTAACTATACCCTTTTTAGGCCACTACATTCCATAAATATACATGCCTATACATGTTCATGTAATTTTTTTTTCATTGATCCAAATGCAAAACAAGCTATATGGTCATAAACTAGGCCTAATTCTACACACATTTTTAAAAAAATAAAATTAATTTTCATTATTTTTGAGGTAGTTAGGTATTCCACATGGATGACTATCCATGTTTTTGTCAATTTTATAGATTTATTTACTTGTGAAATTCATAAATAAAAATTATTCATTATTAAAAAATCTAGGTCACAAACTAGAATATATTATCTAAATTTTACCCAAAGGGTTTCAAAGACTAATAAATGCTACTCAAAAAATGGTGCATCACACAGTCATCTATCTACTATGTTGGATGGGTAGGCATAAGTCTTATGATAGAAAATTTTGGTTGCCAAAACCATCTAACCTATATAATTTATGACTTTGGGTATGCAGTAGTCATTTCCAAAACATCCACCAACACATCCACAAGTTGAAGCATAAGCACCTCCACAAACATATATAGGTCCATGACAAAATGCTATAGGAAAATGAAGGGTAAAATGCAAAGGAAAAGACCACTTACACCACCAAAGATGAATACTTGTAGTACTAATCCCTAGTTTAATGACATTAACATGCCAAATATTTTTGTTGAGAATGGTCTCACACAACTTTCCATCATCAAAGAATATTTATATAAATATATATTGGAAGATATAAGCATAGAGATCTATGAGGAGGAAGAAAAATATTTTTTCTTCTAAAAATTCATGCACACTTGCCAAGTGTGCAATAATGTCCCACAAGGCCTAATGGTCAATATTCCCACACCCCCAAAGTCAATCATCATTGATAATATTTTAGAGGAAGAAGGGGTAACATGCACAAAAAATCATCTTCCAAGGAGAATTTGGCACATGATCTTCAACACCACAAGTAACTTAACAACAATTAGAGGTAAAAAAAGGCAAAATACACCAAAAGAGTCCTTAATAACCATTAATCCACAAAACCAAATCACACATAATGTTTAGGACCTCTCTCTCCATCAAAAAACATAAGGTATCCTTTGTTGCACCATAAGTGGTGAAGGAGATTGAGTCCAAATAAGAGTACTCAGAGGAACAATTGCTTATTAAGACAACATGCACATAGAAATACTTAATGAAGTTTAACGTTCCACCTACTCCATCTAAGGTGTCAATTCTTAGGTGCATGGTGCTGACATATTCCCCTTTTCCCTCCCCTCATGATTCACCAATCCATTCATCCATATCACCCCCTTTAACCTCCATCTCCAAATTCTCCCACCTATGCATAGGAATGTCAAGCAAGTAGGTATTAACATTCAAAATAATGAAAGGTACAGGAGAACATAACAATAGAATAAGAAGTTGTGTACATAAAAAAGGTGTTAAGATAAAGAATGTAAGGAAGTAGAAAAAATAAATGAAGGAGGAGAGGAAGAATAATTTATTACACAAAAAAAAGAGGA
This sequence comes from Torreya grandis, assembly GCA_037957365.1. Classification (NCBI taxonomy): domain Eukaryota; kingdom Viridiplantae; phylum Streptophyta; class Pinopsida; order Cupressales; family Taxaceae; genus Torreya; species Torreya grandis. The sequence continues at coordinate 2,113,613 of JARHVA010000832.1, read as the reverse complement.
AGAAGAAGAGAAATAAAAGAAACAATTAGAAGATACATAAAATAAGAAGTAAGATGAAGAAGATGAGTATATGAAGAATCTATGAAAAATAAAAAGTATAAATAAGAGAAGGAAGCATAAGAGTCACATAAAAATGATGAGGTTGATGCTGAAACTAAGGCATAGGAAGAGAAAAAGAAAAAGGCCTATAGAAGCAAGAAGAAGAAGATAAACAAAGGGAAAATGAGCAAGTTGTCAAGAATGTTATGCAAAAGATAAAGGAAGTATCCAAGGCATAGGTAGAGGTAGATACCACATCTAAGGAGGGTAAGAAAAAAATAATAAGGTTGAATTTGTAGCCTAACTACAAGTAGAGGAGTCCAAATAGGTGAAAACACCCCAAGATCAACAACTATCTGGCACATAGCAAGGCTCCAAGTCAACCTAAGGAGGTGCATAAGAAGAAGCCTCATAGCATAAGTTGATATCCAATCATTGGCTATGGGATATCCTAGTACTCTTAGCATGGAAGATGACATTCACACTCCCTATGTTATAGATTTGACACCAACCAACATCAACCATAATTTTGACTCCTACACTAGCTTTGGTCATGGTATCACAATAAGTGTCACTTGATGTGACCAAATTATCTTTGGAAAAGTAGATTTAGGAAGTTATGTCATTATAATAATCAATTGAAAAAAAAGCATCTGAATTATAATATGATGAAGCCTAGCTTAAGTATGAAAACATATAACTATAACTCCACCTTAACAAGGCCAAATAGATCATTGATGATATGTGTCCTGCACTAGTCATTCAAGTCCTGAGTGACCAAGACATGTCTGAGGAGAAGAAACTTACATCCATTTATCCTAGATTATAAAAGGTTGGCTCATTATGTATAATTTAAAATAACTTTGAATGAATGGTTAGAATTTGAAGGAATAAATAGAGGCTATATTTGACATCCATGAGGAATATGAGAAATTCATGGACATGATTCCTGTCCAAGCTTAATAGATGGCTAGAAGAATGTTTGATTTAAATCAATAACTAAAAAAACATGGAGTGAATTAAACCTAGAGTTTATTAAGGAAACAAATAAAAGCATAAATGGATAACTATGAGCAACTAGATGCTACACTAAAATATTCTCTTACTTAAAGAGATAATTTGATAGAGAAGCTACAAACTTTAAAAAATGAGATATTATGCAATACATTTATTGGCATTCAAACATAGAGTCACATAGATAGACTAAAGGAACCAGCATAATAAATTTAGTAGAATGTGTCAAATAGTAGGGCCACCCTCATGATAATAGAGGATGATGACATTCAAAATATCATGATGTGGTAGGTTCCTTTTTGCATTTTTATCAATCTCACATCAATTGGAAGATGTTCAAGAAGGATATGTCCCATCTGGATAGTTCTATCATAGAAATGATTGAGGAGCCCCAATTCATCCCACCAAACCAACTCTAACAAGATATCCAACAATTAAAAGCTACCTAATTTATGCATCCATCTATCGTATCATATCACACACCTACTACAATAGATTTTTCAAGTGTGGATTCATCAAAAACTACTCTAGTAGCACCACCTTCTCATCCTCTTCTAGTTTTAGCAACACAATATATGCCCCCACCTTCTTTCTATGTACCATGAAGTCCAAAATTTGAATTTTTTTAATATTTTTAAATTTTTAAAGTAAGGACTCAAGCATTAGGAGTAGGGTTAGGATGGTTTAAAACATGTAAAGGGTAACCTCCTCATTAGTCCAATCTATTGAAAACTCTCAAAGGTGATAGATTAGGACACTTCTTAAATGAAAACATATAAGGGTGGATAAATAGTGTGAAAGAGGAAAAAAACTAATAAATGACACCTTGATTTATTACCATAAATATTTTTTTATACAACCCCTTGTAATAAGGAAATCCACTAGTTTTAGAATTTGACACACTTCCTATGACTTTGTCTTGAGACGAGACAATTTTTTAAGGCTGGGAAAGTGTTGCTAATATAATAGGATTGTAAAATCACAAAGTGTAGATAAATGATAAGTTATAAATGAATAAAAACTTGTATAATGCATATCATTTTGTATGTATTCAACCTATGTATGTATGCTAAAAGACTACATAATATGAAAAGACTTGTTTGAGCTAGAACTGAAAAGATAGAATGTGAAGTGCCAAAGTTTTATAAGTTCTATATATAGTGATTAATTATAAAAGAAAAGAGTTCTAAAATATAGAGATTAGATAAAAAAAAATTATGAATGCCATTTTTACTGGTTATGTTTCTTAAATCTATTTAATTACACAATAATAAATAAAATCTATATAATTTAAGTTTGTGTTTCTCTAGATAAACATGTAATTTTGAACCAAATGAATACTTGACCTATTCAACAATTTTATCCACATCTTAAACTTGTTCCTACTTCACACAAAAACACACATTAACATGTTCTAATGGGTTTTCTAGAAACCTTTGCTAACAACCAACAAGGATGTATGTTTAGATCAATGTCCACTTATGATAGAAAAATTGAAATAATCTAGGCCATTGAATTATTTTAAACTGAAAATTCAAGGAATTAATACACTTAAGGGTATGTGGACCAAATTTCCACTTGTTGAACTCATTTTGAGAATGCCGTGGAATGATCATTCCCCAAGGAGATGCAACTAATGAAACAATGAGTTTAATGTTAATGCCTCAACCACCATTGGAAAAGGAGAATTTATAGAATTTTAGTGTCATAGAAACCTCAATTGTACTACTCTAAATGATCTGTAAACTAAAAAATACAAGTGTACTACATTCGAAAATCACTTGTTCATGTTTATGAGATCTTTCAAAATTTTACTTTCTTGTGTTTAATTTTGCATAAAGAAAGTAAAATCAGAATTAAAATAAAGATTAGAATGCAATAATGATAAAAAAAAAATCAAAGATAACACCAACAAGTTGATAACAGAGTTCAACTTCAATAGCCTACATCTCTGAGTCTGCCCAATGGTGAAGACCGTTCTATTAAAATGCTGCAATAAATGGCTTCAAAACCTTTAGAAATCTTCAATTTCACCTTCTCTGATATTTATATGCCTACAAATATTTCTCTTAGACTTGAAAATAAAAGCCCAAGGCCATACAAGGCAAAAACAAGGCTCTAATCCTCTTAATTTTCTTTACACAGTCAGAAATCCATGTCAATACAAGTAAAAATAACTCCCTTTTATAATGTTTCAGCCATTGTGGCTAAAGCGGTCAAGACCTTAGCCTTTTAGGCACCAGGTCTCAAGTTCAAAACTCCCTCCTCTTTTTTAAGTGCCTAGGGAAGTGGGCAAGGGTGTGGCATGCTTCATGGGTGCGCTTTGCATGAAGTTTGACTTTTTCGTCCCTCCTTTTTGGCACCTTGGACTTTGAAATTTTCTTTGGGTGGCGTGATGGCAAGGTGGCATATTTGGTGGGTGACGTGGAGTTTGAAATTTTCAAATAACATGTGATAAATAACACCTAACCAAATTTTTTACCCCCAAATTATTTTCCATATGTCAAATGGAGATTGGTCCACTTGGCATTCTGCAACTATGCCACGTCATCTTACAACACCAAATTTTTCCTTGTTGAACCAAAACTTCAACAGCCTATAACTTTTGCATACGGTATCCATTTTGCAAACCACAAAAAATGTCAAAAAGCTCTCAATGAGTACTACAATGTGCAAATGATTTGAACTAAATTTGAAGACTTTTGGAAAATATAATGGTACATGGATCCATTTGGATCATTCCTCCCCATTAGGAACTTTTGGACCTTCGAAAGTTGAAATTAATTGGTAATGAGGTGAGGGTATTTTTCCCTCACCTTTCCAACTTCCATCCATTTGGCCTTGCTTGGGTGCATCCCTTTGAGACCAACATGAAGATATTCAACATTACCTCTTCATGAAGTCTGCATATTCCTATCAAGTATAGTATCTTCCTACAATTTTGTTAGATATTCAGGAGAAAAATCATCAACAGAAGGAATGGATACACTTTAATCATGATCAATGATCATTGGAGGCTCATACAATTTCAAATTTTCCACATTTACAACTGAATAAATCTACATGTAAGATGGTAAATCTAATTGAAAAACATTTGTGCCAATTTTTTCTATTATCCGAAAAGGACCATATCGGATTGGTTTCAACTTTTTACCTTCACCTGTCAATCTTTCCTTACTAATGTGAAGCCATACCATATCACCTACAACAAATTGGTGATCAATATGATGTTTGTCATGCCTGGCTTTGTACTTGGCTTGACTTTTCTCCAATTAAGTATGAATAGTCTAATGAATGAGTTGTATTTATTCAATGAACTTCTTGGCTCGAATGGCTTCTTTTGGTTCACCACCAGCTATATCATGTCCATATTAAACATCTAGAGGAGATTTAGGCAAGTATCCATAACAAACTTCAAATGGAGATTTCATAGTAGAAGAATGAAGTGCCCAGTTATATGCATGTTGTATGTAACACAATTTTTCATCCCATAACTTTGGATTTTTATTGCTATAACCCCTAAGCAAATGTACCACAATGCGGTTCACAGCCTCTATTTGTCCATCGGTTTGTGGATGAAATGCAGTGATCTTTTTTAATTTAGTGTCCATTAGTCCCCACAAAGTTGACCAAATTCCCCAATAAATCAAGAATTCAGATCAAAAATAATTTAAGTAGGCAAACCAAAATGAACCCATACATGTTTAAAGAACAAATATGCAGTGCATTCGCCAGTAATTTGCTTAGTGCAAGGAGTCAAAACACACATTTTGCTAAATCTATCCACAACCACATATAAATAGTCATGTTTTCTTTGTGTCATAGGTAATCTCCCCACAAAATCCATAGAGATACTTTCCCAGGGGCGAGTAGGAACAGGTAGAGGAGTGTAAAGTCCCAATTTCATGTTACTCGATTTATTTGTGGCATAAAGAGTACATCCCCTTATATATTTAGCAACATTTTCTTGCATACAAGGCCAATAAAAATACATTTTCAAATGTGCAACTATTTTAGCAACTCCAAAATGATCAAAAATAAGAGAATTATGTGTTTCTCTAATCATGTGCATCCTCTCATTTTAAGGAATACATAGTTTACCCAAATGATACAAAAGATCATTGTGTACATGATAGTCCAATTCTTCTACTTGTCTACTACTCATCAAGTCTTTATAAACATCCTAAAAATCAAGATCTTTCACATATTATTCTTTATAACTTTCATGAGACAAAGAACCATGTTGTAAAAGAATAGATGCAACAACCATAGGAGGCCTAGATAGCATATCTGCAACCTTATTCTAAATTCCTTTTTTATACTTGATCACAAGATGAAATTGTTGTAAGAAACCCATCCAACGAAAATGTCTAGACTGTTGTAGCTTAGTTTGTGATTGGAGATACTGTAAGGGCTGATGATCTGTATGTATTATTGTTTCTTTGCCCATTAAGTAATGTTTCCATTTTTTAACACTTTGAACCAACGCATACAATTCCTTATCATAAGTTGGATATTTTCTTACTGCACTTGTAAAGGTTTCAGAATGATAACAAACTGGTTTCTTACCTTGAATTAAAATTGCTCCCATAGCATACTCACTTGCATCCATCTCGATCTCAAATGGTTGTTGTATATCAGGAAGTGCTAAGAACGGAGCAGTACTTATCTTTTCTTTCAAAGTATCAAAGGCTTTTTGATGTTTGCCTCCCCACTAAAACACCTGTTTCACACTTATCAAAGAATGCAAAGGTGATGCAATATATGAAAATTGAGCAATAAACTTCCTCCAAAACTATACTGCACCAAGAAAACTCCTAACCTTAATTGTGTTAGTGGGTGTAGGACAATTAACAATAACTGCCACTTTTGTAGGATCAATTTTCAATTTACTATGTCCTACAATGTAACCCAAGTATATCAAAGAGGTCTTGCCAAATTCACATTTTGACATTTTCAGATAAAGTTTTTCCCTTCATAATGCATCCATGACTTTCTTAATGTGGATCAAATGCTTTTCCCATGACTTGCTAAAAATCAATATATCATCTAAGTAAACTATAACAAAATCATCAAGGAATTGTCTAAAAACATCATTCATCAATCTCATGAATGTAGTCGGGGCATTACACAACCCGAAAGGCATAACAAGCCATTCAAACAATCCTTATTTTGTTTTAAAGGCAGTTTTCCATACATCACCTTCATTAATTCTTACTTAATGATATCTACTTTTCAAATCTAGATTAGTGAAATGAATAGCATGTTTTAATTGATCCAACAAATCATCTATATGAGGAAGAGGGTAATGATTCTTAATAGTAATTTTGTTTAAAGCACAAAAATCAACACACATTTGCCAAGTGCCATCTTTCTTTAGCACCAAAATAATTGGCAAACCAACAAGAGATGAACTTGGATGAATAACACCTCTATCCAATAGATCCATTACCTATTTTTTGATTTCCTCATTTTCCACCACTGATAACCTAAACATGCCAATGTTAGGGAGAGGAGAATCCTGGAATAGTTGAATGTCATGTTGAACTCCCCTTTTAGGAGGTAAGCCCTTAGGATCCAGAAATACATCATCATAAGTAGAAATGATTTCAACCAATTCATTCTTGTTTCTAGAATCACATTTTTCCAAAGCTTGAGTATATTCTTTTTCCCTAGACTTAATTAATATGAGACAAAAAGTCTTGCTTGAATTAACTGTTAGGAACCCCTCCAAGGAAGCACAATTGATTACTTTTCTTATAAGCAATTAAACATGGAATTATACCAGAATGATTAAGTAACTAGAAACTTGAAACAACAAAAAATTTGAGAGACAATACACAATCTTGTATTAAATACTCTTAGAAGAAAATACAATAAAAAAGATGCCACTTCTTCTTCCACCTCAAAGGCTTGCCACACCTCAAGACCTTTTTTCCTCTCTCTCTTGCTCAACCACAACCAACTCAACAGCTTGAGTTGTTATCCCCTCGAATGCTTCAGCTAATCTCCTTGACCTTACACCTTGTATATCTCCTTGACCTTGCTTCCTTGCTTCAATGCTTTACTTGCCTTCTTGATTACAATACATGCCTCATGGGTCTTTAAATAGGATCCCATGCATACAAAAATAAACTTCTAATTACAATAATTAGACATGTAGATCAAGACTATAATTGGGCCTTTAACATGCAAACACTCGCTTCACTTAACTGACTATTCATCAACAACAGTTCTGGAACCACCATAGGCGACTGACGTCGGTCCCTGTCTGTCTGGTTCTGATCGACGTCTACCGACTCCCTGCCGATGCTTGTTGCCTTTTGCACTAAATGTGATCGATGTCAGTTACACTACCAATGCCGGTACTTCTAGAACTCAACAACCTCTCCATGTCTACAATAGTTGAAGCTTTTAGCTCCACAACCTAACAATCTCCTACTTGGAGATAAATAGCTACAACTATACTTGTACCTATACACCGTCTAGTTTGTTCCCTTGGCTTTGTATCCCTCTTCAATATCACTCTTGAAGACCAACCACCACAAAACTTGTGATGTTATACCTGTCATCCAAGTCCCCTGCCACATCTAAACTTTCTGACAACTCCCACTGGAGACAAAATCAACTTGTGATCTTCCATGTCTCTTATGCCAAATGAATTTTGCTGCTCCCAAATTCTTCATGACATACCTCTGAACTAACTTTACCCTTAGCTCAGAAACTCCCTATATATGTAACCCTACAACAAGCAACACAATAAGTAACAAGATAATGTAGCTAATATTATCCAACCTGGTAAAGATAAATATAATGGTCAAACCTCCATTGTCCTGCAGCCTACTCAAGACCATATACCCTAGCCTTCTGTCTCACGTGTCCATCCACTCTCTTCTCTAACTTGGGAATCCATCCCTCATCCAGTGCTTTCTTCTAGCTGACAACTCCACCAACAAATACCTGTTTGGTTCTTCTCCAAGGACTCACACTCCTCATCCATGCCAAGCTCCCACTGTTTCTAGATTCTACCTGCATTTCCTCTTCATATCTTCCTAGTTCATGACCATCAGTAAGCAACAAATAAAATAAATAAGGTGAACAATGAATATGAGGTTCACATACCCTTTTTGACCTCCATATGGGAGTTTGAGACTCCTTGACAGCTTGCTATCTGCCCAACATCCGTTCCAGTGACCAATCTCAGCCATCTCCCAGTCTGCATCTGACTGATGTCAATTCCCTGCACTGACCCTGACTGTTGATGTCATTTCCCTAGCCAACACTGGTGTCCACTCTACCGACATCGATTCTTGCCTGACTGATGTCAGACTTCTCCTGCCCGACTCTATCGACCCTGCTAGTCTACACATGATCGATGTCGGTATCTGCCTGATTGACGTCGGTTACAAGTGACCGACGTCGGTGATTGTGTGTTCCTGTAAGTGATGAAATCTTCACCTGCGAGCTCATCTTGGATCAAAACCCTATCCATAATACCCTGCTCAGAATTATTTAGCCCCTGTGACTAATCTCTGTCCATCATCTCCTCCATAAACACCAAGGCTTCCTTGTTCTTGTCAAAAGCATCAAATTTCCTTTTCTTGTAATGAACTTGATCTATGCCTTCTGAATCTAAACTCATACCTTTTTAATCAAGAACGTCCATTCCCTTCTTATTCATGTGACCAAGCCTATTAAGCCACATCTTCAAATCTACAGCTAAAGTAGATAAACCAGAAGTAGAATCAGTAATACAAGTAGATAGATAAAGAGTACCTACTTTCTTACCTCTTGCTAAAACAAGTGCACCCTTGGTAACCTTCCAAGAATCCACTGTGAGGGTTACTATGCATCCCTCATCACCCAACCTTCCTACAGAAACCAAACTCTACTTTAGAACTGAGACATGCATAACCTCCTTCAACACCCATGTGTTGTCCATCTACAATTTCAGCTGCACTTTCCCTTTGCCAACTATTTGACAAGGCGTACCATCCCCTAAATAAAGCACTCCAAAGTCTCCCTGGACATACTCATGGAACAAATCTCTGTTTGGGGATGCATGAAAAGAAGAACCAGAATCTAAAACCCATGATTCTATCTGACTATCCAAAGAAAGTATGAGAGCGTCCTATGCCACAATACCTGCATCTTTTGCTTTTTCATTACCTTCATGTTGATTTTCTTTATCCCTCAACCAACACTCTTTCTTTGTGTGTCCTCTCTTTCCACGAAACTAGCAGGTGACACCTCTAGATTCGGATCTCCTTCCCACCTTCGACCTTGATTTCCCTTGCTCGACCTCCTCTCTTTGCCTTCCCCTGCTTTCTGCACTTGGAGCATTCCTTGATGATTCAATTGTGATTTTCTTGTGTATTTCTTCATTCAAGATTACACTCACAACATCATCAAATTTTAAGATTTTAGAAGCAGACGCAGCATTACTTACTGCTATAACCAAACTTTCCAACTTTCAGGTAAAGAGCATAAAATTAAGAGTCTTTACTTCATCATCAAAAACAATATTGACTGAAGCTAACTGGTTTACCAAACCATGGAAATTACTAAGATGAGTATGTACCGATCCACCTTCCTACATTTGCAAAGTAAAAAACTGCTTCATAAGAAATACCTTATTTGAAGCCGAGGGCTTTTTATATAAATTTGCCAAAGATTTTATCAACTCTTCCGTTGTCTTGCATTGTGATAAGTTAGAAATCACAGACGATGCAAGGCTCAACCTTATGGATCCCAGAGCCTTCTGATCAAGAACATTCCATTCTTCACCCTTCATATATGTGGGCTTGCATGCAACCCCACCCAACGGTAAGTACAAATTCTTCTGATATAGATAATCTTCTATCTGCATCCTCTAATGTTGATAATTCTTGCCGTTAAACTTCTCCATTTGTAGCTTACTTTCTTCTACCATTGCTGAACTCCCACTCAAACAGAAACCCCTGTGAATGACCTATAATCAAACAATAACCTACTCCCTGCAACCTAAGCTTTGATACCAACTGTTAGGAACCCCTCCAAGGAAGCACAATTGATTATTTTTTTATAAGCAATTAAACACGGAATTATACCAAAATGATTAAGTAACTAGAAACTTGAAACAACAAAGAATTTGAGAGACAATACATAATCTTGTATTAAATACTCTTAGAAGAAAATACAATAAAGAAGATGCCACTTCTTCTTCCACCTCAAAGGCTTGCCACACCTCAAGACCTTCTTCCCTCTCTCTCTTGCTCAACCACAACCAACTCAACAGGTTGAGTTGTTATCCCCTCCTTGAATGCTTCAGCTGATCTCCTTGACCTTACACCTTGTAGATCTCCTTGACCTTGCTTCCTTGCTTCAATGCTTTACTTGCCTTCTTGATTAAAATACATGCCTCATGGGTCTTTAAATAGGATCCCATGCATACAAAAATAGACTTCTAATTACAATAATTAGACATGTAGCTCGAGACTATAATTAGCCCTTTAACATGCAAACACTCACTTCACTTAACTGACTATTCATCAACAGCAGTTCTGGAACCGCCACAGGTGATCGATGTCAGTCCCTATCTGTCTGGTGCTGACCAACGTCGGCTGACTCCCTACCAACGCTAGTTACCTTCTGCACTGTATGTGACCAACGTCAGTTACACTGTCGACACCGGTACTTCTGGAACTCAACAACCTCTCCATGTCTGCAATAGTTGAAGCTTTTAGCTCCACAACCTAACATTAACTAGTCTTTTCATTTACCCTGTTGTAACCAAGGAAATACTTGTTCTAATGTGATGTGATCTAACTATATATTCAATGCCATCCTTAACAAGGAAGTACTTATTCTTCTCTCTATAGAAGATTGTTTTTCTATCATAGAGATATGGGCTTTCCAAAATAATCCCACATTTGTCCAATGGAAAAACATCCAACTCAACCTCATCTATGAACTTGGATGTGATGGCAAACCTTAGCCTACAAGTTTGTGAGACTTGTAGCTTCACATTGTCACACACCCAACCTAGTGGATAAGGCTTCGGATGGGGATTGGTTTGTAAGCCTAGCTTCTTAACAACCTCTTCAGAAATCAAATTTGCTTGTGAACCACTATCAAATAGAGTGTCAATCTTAGTATGCTTTGAAATAACTCTAATGTGGAACAATTCATTTCTTTTCTTATCAACATGCACAGAATTTTTTCTAGAAGAAGATGCATCATTTGATGACTTAGTGCTATAAATTGAAAGAGAAAAATCATCATGTAAACCCATATCTATGATCTTATTTTCATCACCTGAATCTGATCCTAAGTCCTAAACCATAGCATTAGACTTCTTTTCTTTCTTTTGATACTTCTTAGGCCTTAACTCAGGATGTAATTCCAACACTTAGACTCATCATGATTTTTCTTACAATGATTACAAAATGGTTTTCCTTCTTCTTTTTTAATAGTATAAGTGGATTTTTGTTTACCCTTTCCTAATGAACTTTCTCCTTTGGAATGCTTAACATTAGATTGCTTACTTTTTACTTTAGGAAAAGATTCTTTTGATTGTTTTTCTCTAGCCTCTAAATGAGTGGCTTGAACACATACTGCATCTAAATTAGTGGGATTGAACATAAGAATCATATGTCTTAAGTAACTATGCAACCCACCTATATATTTTAGCAGTGTTTCTTGTGTGTATAGAGGAACATTCAAAAGTAAAGATTTTTTCCTAAAATCTTGTGTATAATCTTGAACACTTTGGCCTTTTCCTTGTCTAAAACTTTGTCAATCCATCATGGCTTGTTGTATATAGCCTAAAGGATAGAATTGCAATCTGAGTTCTTCAATAAATTCATTCCAAGTAGAAATCAAGTTACCTTTTTGAACCTTAGCTTCCTTCAAATTACTCTCCCACCAGATGAGAGCTGTACCTCCCATACGAAGAGTAGCCAAATGAATTTTTGACTCATCCCCTACAATCTTTTAGACCCTGTAATAAACTTCAATCTGCTTGACCTAATTATCCAACTTTTCAGCATTAACTTCACCATTAAACATTGGTAATTCAAACTTAATATCTAATTTTAGTGAAGGGAGAGATTCCACAATTTTTTTACCGTCATCCGATGGAGAGGGTTTTTCAATTTCTTTACCTTTTGATTCTCGTGAATCACCTTCTTTTTCATTCTTGGATTTCCTTTGTTTGTCATGGTATAGTTCCTCAACCATGCTTCTCATGTCCATGAAAGCTCGACAGAAAGCTTGTTTGGATTCCACCTCTTTTTCGGCCATCCTTGAAGCACGCCTTGAACCAATCTCTGGATTATACTCAATGATTTTTTCTTCACCCTTTTGGGATTTAGACCTTGTCAACATACACTAGCAATCATTGTTTAAATAACAATTGCTCTAATACCAAAAATATGATCTGTAAACTGAAAAATACAAGTGTACTACATTCGAAAATCACTTGTTCATGTTTATGAGATCTTTCAAAATTTTACTTTCTTGTGTTTAATTTTGGATAAATAAAGTAAAATTAGAATTAAAATAAAGATTAGAATGCAATAATAATTAGAGAAAATTAAAAATAACACCAGCAAGTTGATAACAGAGTTCGGCTTCAATAGCCTACATCTCTGGGTCTGCCTAATGGTGAAGACCGTTCTATTAAAATGCTGCAACAAATGGCTTCAAAACCTTTACAAATCTTCAATTTTGCCTTCTCTGATATTTATATGCCTGCAAATATTTCTCTTAGACTTGAAAACAAAAGCCCAAGGCCATACAAGGCTCTAATCCTCTTAATTTTCTTTACACAGTCAGAAATCCATGTCAATACAAGTAAAAATAACTCCCTTTTATAATGTTTCAACCACTATGGCTGAAGTGGTCAAGACCTTAGCCTTTTAGGCGCTAGGTCTCAAGTTCAAAACTCCCTCCTCCCTTCTAGGTTCCTAGGGAAGTGGGCAAGGGCATGGCATGCTTCATGGGCGTGCTTTGCATGAAGTTTAACTTTTTTCTCCCTCCTTTTTGGCACCTTGGACTTTGAAATTTTCCTTGGGTGGTGTGATGGCAAGGTGGCATATTTGTTGGGTGGCATGGAGTTTGAAAATTTCAAATAACATGTGATAAATAACACCTAACCAAATTTTTTGCCCCTAATTATTTGCCACATGTCAAATGGAGATTGGTCCACTTGGCATTCTGCAACTGTGCCATGTCATCTTATGACACCAAATTTTTACCTGTTGAACTAAAACTATAGTAGCCTATAACTTTTGCATATGGTATCCATTTTGCAAACCACGAAAAGCGTCAAAAAGCTCTCGATGAGTACTACAATGTGCAAATGATTTGAACTAAATTTGAAGACCTTTACAAAATAAAACGGTACATGGATCCATTTGGATCACTAAATATCATCATAATTATTTTTAGAACCTTGAAATGGGTATGTATATAAAGAAGGAACCCAAAAATAGGGTTGTATGTAAATTAAAACTATAAATCAATCACTAAATATGGATTTTAGATCTAAATTACTTATTTATTTCCATCCTTACCCATCAATTGTTAATGTATAAAGTAGAAAAGTGTGTATATGAACAAAATTCATGCTTTGAATTTGTCCCATATGTACCTAAAAGTGATATAGAATTCCATAATTTTTCTATCAATTTTCTCAATCTAATAACTATGCTCAATATTGACCCATATAATTTTTCAAATAATATCGTATAAGATGTAAATTTTTCCCCATAGTCAAATAGAGTTCTTCACATATGCCTCATGTATGCCTCAATATGCTCAATATTCCCCATATAAATCACATAATTTAACGTAAAGTATGAAATATTTGTTTGTCACATCCATAATATCTAAGACAAGCCCACTATATTCTCTTTGTTATATGATGGATGAATTCTACAAATCACTCATCTCGAAATAAATAATTATACCCATCATGTGTTATATATAAAAATTATAATCATGTGAATTATGTATAAAAATGTAATAATATATGTCATCATATAAATATTTAATCATACAAGTTATTATGAAACTGTAATCCAAGAAATGGGCATATAATTTTCATGTCAATTAGATATAGCAAATAGGAACATATAAATAAGTATCATAATAGATGCATGATAAAAATAATGGCATCACAAAATATAATTATGTGTGACATAAATCATAACACCAAGCCCAAAAGTATTCAATATGTAACTATGTACATGCACACAATATCATGATCATGAATCAAACAAACACTCGAGACACAACATGACATTAACTTGACTCTGACCTGACACAAACACAACATGGAGATGACTTAGATGAGAGGATATTCTAACATAATTGATCCATGATGTGAATTTACATAATCATTGAAATTATTGAACATAAAATATTTCACACATACATGATCACACATTGTAATAATCATCACTATTAGGCACACATGGAGAAAACATTGTTAGTCTATCAACCAACATAAAAAATTAAAATATACATAGAAAATAGCATCCTAAAAATATATGCAATATAAATTCATTTTTATAGTCTAATATAATCAAAGGATTAGTATAGAAATATAGAACCAAATAAGTGTTCAAAGATGCCCCCAATGTAGAAAGTTAGCCCTTGGGTGTAAATAATGTCATGCATTTGTATGCCCATGTATCATATGTAACTTGTATGTCCTACATCCCACTCACGTATATCATGAAAATATTTCCATGCATCTGTATTTGCAGTATCATATGTAACTTGATGTCCTACATCCCATTCACATATACTAACAAATCATGGCATGCATAGATCCTAGTTTTGAATTTTTTGAATATTTGATTTCTTTTCATTTTTTTAATTTTTTTTGTATTTTTTAATTTAATTATGTTCAAACTAGAATATGATCCAATCAATGAGATGTGCACTTGTAGCTCCTAATTCAATCAATGTGAATTTTACATGTTGTGGTGTGAATTAAGATATGCATCATGATTTGAATTGTAAAAATGATCATGTGGTGCGAAATATCCAACATTGTCATCATACTTAAAATCATAAATTATTTTTTGCATGTCTATAGTAACCATAGTAACTATTGGAGTTCATTTTATTCTAAGAGGATGTGTTGGTGTTTATTATGGAACATGCAAACTAGCTTTTAGAACTACCTTAAGACATGACAAACTAGATTAGGCCTATTGAACTTGAATAGATTACTGACATAATAAGCATTGGATAATTCATATTCAACAAATATTAATTCCTTATTTACTAGTTTAATTCATGGGATAAACCTTTATATGTTGTAAAATAGGCAATGGAGGTGGTATAGCGAATGTATTCAGTTGAATGGGGTACTCATATAGAATATCCAAAACTATAACCACTATGTTGTTCTATCTAATTTAAACATCAATTTATTTATGATGGTATTATGTTTATCTTATGTATCTATGGACATCCTAATATAATTTATAATTACCTAGTATAGGTAAAAGCTAATGACAAAGCATAAAAACTATGAGCCCTACCATAAGTGATAACATAATGCCCCCAAGAGGGTTTCATAATTTTTCGTCAAGTCCTTTTTCCACAGTATTCATACCAATAAAATCTCTATGTTTAACTAATATTAGTAATAAATATCATATTACATATGTTTTTAATTGACTTGTTATCCACCATAACATTGTGTATAGGACATGAATCAATGAAAGCATGTGTAAACAAAGGTGCATTTGTAGAATCATCATTAATAATCTCATAGTTAATGAATATGATTGTAGATAAATCCACTTATGTAACTTTAAGTGTGCCAACAATATCAATTATAGTATTATTATCCTTGGCTCTAGAATCATAATAATTCAAATAATGATGCACATTTTAAGTCATATGTACCTCAGAATTAGCCTTGGTTTCTTGTGTTCTATGTTTTATAGCTAGATCTAAAAATGTAGTATGCTTTGTTATAGGTTGTGTAACTAAGTCATTCATACGTGTATTAACATCAATTACCTCAATATTTTCATCCTCAATAAAATATTATCTTATGTCTCAAACCATAACATTAGTAGAATGTCCTACACATCTATGCTAATTATAGTATGCATTGATAGCAAACCCCTCGGGTTGTGTCTTTATCTTATCAGCCTTTATTTGTGGAGGTAGAGATAATAGATTATGCTCAAGTATATTTTGTGATAATTTGTGAGTAATTATTTATAATCATATAAATATCCTCCTTTAAGGGTTTAAAAGGAAAACATTGTTCATAACTTATGAGACTAAATTAACAGTTTCTTTAGCCTCCCTCTTAGTATCATTTTCCTTATATTTTAAATTTAGATTGATTTGAATTTTAGTATTATATGTTGGATGATTATACCCATGCTTTATATTTTTCATATAAATTAACTTAAATTCATAGTATTTAACCATATGGTACATGTTATCAATAGATTAAAAACATT
Organism: Torreya grandis; assembly: GCA_037957365.1. Classification (NCBI taxonomy): domain Eukaryota; kingdom Viridiplantae; phylum Streptophyta; class Pinopsida; order Cupressales; family Taxaceae; genus Torreya; species Torreya grandis. The sequence goes on along the minus strand of JARHVA010000832.1, from coordinate 2,097,078 downwards.
TGAAGATAAGAGACTCGTGAATAAGAAGAAGTAAGCTTTGCTTGAATATGTCTTAAAATTTGTTATTAGCTATACAATTTATCATTTTAGAGAGCATGGTCTTATAACAAATAACATTGTATCTAATGGACTCATTAGGTCCCTTATTGAGTTTTGAAATTTTAGCATATGATACCTTATCACTAATACTGATAGAAAAGTTAGCTAAGAGTTGATTAGCCAAAGGATTGAAAACATGTACTAATTGGAAAGGAAGGTCATAAAACCATCACATGGCATAGTCCTTAAGGCTCCTATTAAAAATATTGGTTAATAATTTATCATTAGAGGAATAATATAAGCATGTTACATGGAAGGCTCTAAGATGTTATTCAGTATCACCTTTACTATTGTGTGGTGTAAGCTTAGATGCAACAAATCCTATGGGTAAAGGATAAATGTAAATCACTAGGGATAAAGGGTTGTGTAATAATGCTTTAGAATTTTTCAAATGACTTGCTTTATAATAACCTTGTTATAATTTGGAAATGTTGGATTGAAGATTGAGAACAATTTATATAAGCTCTTGATTATAGGCGTAATAGATTTATTATGAAAATATGATGTCCCATGAGTATCAAACCTAGGAGGCACAAAAGTATGTTGTGTATGAATAGCCATATAAATATGAGGAATGACTTATGTTTCCCCCACACCATGAGTGATCATCACTGGTGTAGTCATAGGTGTAGACATATGAATAATAATGGTAGGAATAATTATCCAAACACCTAGTGTAGAATCTTATGTTTTGAAAATGTGGATTAAGATTATTTAAAATTTCAGCATTTCATTCCTAAAACGTGGGTTCTTTAGAAATATTTTTATTTTCATATCTAGTTACATGTAATAATGCATCAATCATGTGTATTTATTTTAATATATTATGTAAGTTTGCATTGGCATTGTTGGGTGAATATTTTGCCACCAGCTAACTGACGGCAAAATAGGTGCATCAACCACAACATAAAGAGATTTAATCGACAAAATAAGTGCATAAACCATAGGTCTATAAACTATAGTATACTATATATACATATACATATACATATACATATATATATTTATATAAGTTGAAAATACACACAGGGGTGAAATCATACCATCCATCTCTCTTTTTTCAGAGATGATGCTCACAAAATAGAGGAGAATTCTGGTGTAATTACTGAAAACATTTCTCTTCTTTTAGAAATGATGTTCAATAGATAGTAGGAATTCTATCTAAGTAGTAATAAAAACCACAAGAAATCAACAAAATCACAAAGCCTTTCGTTGTTTCTCCTACTGATTAGGATAAAGTAACATAGCAGCATTAAGTGTAGCTCAAAGTCTGCACCTAAAACTACAACATAATAAAGGATTACGAAGGATAAGGAGAGCTCAAAGTATCTCTAGTATCCTTTACACAAAACATAAACTGAAGACAATTATGGTAGCACAAAGTCTCCCACAGTCAGCTTCAGGACATCTTCTAGCTTACTTCCACTTGTTCTACTTGTTTGATTAAATAGACAAGACTGTATTCAGGAAACATACATAAGAACAATTTCCTAAATGACACAAGCTTATTCCAATACAAAGTTTGAAAGGTCACTTACTTTCTTATTCATTTAACAAAATATGATTAACAGTCTGAGCTCAAAGTCTCAAGATTGCCTTTCAATTTTGGTAGAGCTTCACTTCTAATAATAGAGAGATCTCTCTCTATACAAAATAGGAGATTATAATATATAACATTCCAAGAAAGACTTGGGCGCTTGTTTTCATAAAAATGGCTCATGATGAATTGAATGCCTTGAATATCTGTGAAATGGCCATGCAGGAACAAGTCATTGGCCTTGACTTTGGCATTCTGAGTTATCTCAAATGTCCCTTCTTTAGCATGGGTTGTCTGGTCATCTTTATGATATTTACACGGTTGTCCATTCACCTTTACTCAATGAACAAAAATAGGTCGTATATTTGAATGTTTATGTTCCCTGATGTCCACCTAGTGGACTATTTCACCTACTAAAAATAACTCTCCTATAGATATTTCTAGATTTCTTGTAGTTATTCTCTCTTTCCTTGCCACATTTTGTCTCTTATTAACAACCTGATCTCTTGGGGATATCCTCTGCTTCCTCTATTCACTTCTTAGGCTCTTTTCTAGGTTGGTCATTGAGTTTGTTCTCAAGGCTTTTGAAAATCAATGGTTATTCCATCACCCTAAAATTGACATCTGTAAGGACGTCACTGATCGCTTTGAACCTTGAACTCTTTTAGTTCAAAGGTTCAATGGTTTAAAGGTTCAATGTTTTGTGACGGGCCACATTCACTCTCCTTTTCTTCTTCGATTGAACCATCCCTTTGAACTTCTTTTTTGAATCTTCCGCTTTCTTCATTTGCTCAAATATTCCTTTCAAACTTATGAACTCTTTGAACCCATTGAACCTTTGAACCTTTTGAACCTTTCCGGTTCAAGGTTCAATGGTTCAATGATTCATTTTTTTTCTTTAAAGCCTTTTATTCTCTAAGTCTATCAAACTTATCAAACTCATTAAAATTTTGAACCTTTTGAACCATTTTAGTTCAAGGTTCAACAGTTCAATGATTCAATCTTATTTATTTGATTTCTTCAAAGCTTTAAACTCTATGGATTTTTTAAGTCTGTCTAAGTCATTTGAACCTTTGAACTCGTTGAACCTTTGAACTCTTTTTGGTTCAAGGTTCAATAGTTCAATACTTCAATCTTCACTCTTTGATTCCTTCTTTTCTTTAAGTCTTTTGGACTTATTGAACTCATTGAACCTTGAACCTTTAGACCATTTTGGTTTAAGGTTCAATGGTTCAATGATTTAATGTTAACTCTTTGAATCCTTCTTTTCTTCAAGTCCACCGAAGTCATTGAACCTTTGAACTCATTAAACCTTTGAACCTTCTAGAGGTGGGGTTCAATGGTTCAATGATTTAAGGTGGTTCATTCTAATTGTTTAAAGCCCACCGTTAAGTCTTTTGATCAAACCTTTGCATTGAACCATCCTCAAAATACTAAGAAAAAGCTTTAAGTGTTTTGAACTTCCTTTGAAGAAAGCCTACTTGTTGAACCTGTGACTTCCTTAGCTAAAAAGGCTTCAATATTTGAAAAGCTTAACTACTTAGAACATTTTTGTGAAAGAAAAGAGAGAGTTTTGGTCTGCAGGACCAAAATAGTCAGTATGTTGTCCATAAAAGCAAGTGATGGATTTTGGGAACAACAGCTGGCTCCAGTTGGGGAACTTCCATCGATTGAAATTGAAGCAATTGAAGGGAGTAAAATCTAGAATCTCAGTGCCTTCATCTATGCCATTAGGCTATGGAGTTATGCTACCCAAAAGAAAGGTGCCAAAAACCAAACTACAGCCAAAACAAATGAATAACATAAAACAAAGAAAGACTATACATAAATTATACAAATGTACAACTGGACTTATCTGATACTTCAAGGATTGAAGTGCTTCAGATGCTACCCACTGTGAGGTAGAGAAAATGGTGTCTCATCTTGATAAATCAGCAAGAGACTATTTTCACCCCAAAATTAGTGATTGGCAAATGGACTTCTCCACTTAGAATCCAATTTTTTGTGCCTTCCTTTTGGTTTCCTCTTCTTGCCCCTTAACAAGACTCAATCTCTACCATGAATCTTTGCTCTCTTGTCGAAGAATTTCTTTGCCTGACATTGATATGTGGCAACACGATCCACTACCACAATTCACTACTCTTTTATTCTATTCTAGCACATGATTTTATTATCAACATCAAACACCTGATAATAGTTGGCATTATCAGGTACACTTGGTTGAAAGATTAGTTTAATAGTGTAAGTGTGCTCTTCAAAGTCTTTGTGAGGAACCATGAGGGTTACAGAGATAACCAATGAATTTGCATGATTATGAAGCTCTCTAGGCACTATAGAAATATTAAAAGCATCAAAACTTTCAATAGAATCCCACACCAGATTATGATAATGTCATAGTCTCTCATCTTTGGTTTGATACAAGTTCCTCATGTGACAAACCACCAGCTCACCGTCTCCCCAGGCATGAAGAAGCTTGACACCTTTTGCTTGAGCAGCCTTTAATGTGAGAAGTAGCGATTCATATTCAATAGTGGTGTTAGTGTTGTTGAACTACAACTTATATGCATAGGATAAAATATCTCCTTGAGGAGATATTAAAACAACTCTAGCTCTTGAACTAGTTGAAGCATTGCTACCATTGAATTCTAGAATCCAGACATCATTAGATTCTGATCTTCTTTCAAATTTTTCTTGATTAGGGAGAGAATATCTTTTTTCATCTGTACTATGCCCTATCAATTCTTCTGATGTCTTATCTAAATTTTTTGGATTATCACCTATGGAACTTTCATTTGCTGAGATAGGAATGCTTTCGGTAGACAAAAAGTAATTACCCATGCCTAAAGACTCAAACGGTTGAAGTTTGGGTAACAATGTACTTTGATTCCTTCTCAGGAAGTAGCCTTTACATGATGCCCTTGACATGAATCCTCACCTTAGATAGGTCCATGTTTAATTCTCCACCAATGTCCTTGTAAAAATTTCACCCAAGAAGAATGTCATAGGAGGCTAGGATGTCAGCCACCAGGACTGTCATTTTAATTCTCTTATTTAGGAAGGCCGTAAATTCAAATTAAGCATCTTTGATTTGTCCCAGTAGAGGCACCTATTTTTTTCCCATGGAGAAACATCTCCCAAAGGTCTTAGTGTGAGACCAAGAGATTCTACCACCTTGGTGGGCATTACATTGTTAGATGTGCTAGAATCAATTATGCAATTATTCAGCTGATGACCATTTATCAGCAGGGAGATATAAAATGGTTTTGTCTTTCTAGGGGCAGCTAGAGGAGTAATCACAAGATTATTTTGAGTGGATGTTTTCTTTGGGGGATCACAAGTTGCTTTCAAAATTTCTTGTCCTGCAGGGATGGTTTTATTTTTTTACACATTGAACTAACCTATCCAACTACTCAGGGTTGGATTACAAGAATTCAAACTTAGACATTTGAATTTTGGTCTTCTTAACATGGTCAATTATATCAAATGACTGAAATGAATTCAAAATAGAGGAAGGCAGTCCATTAATTTGGTTTTCTTTGGGTGTGGGACTAGTCTGTGAATTTAAAATAGAAGGTGAAGGAACATTCAAGGTACTTACTTTTTTGTTGCTCATTAGGTCCTTTGATTGGAAAGGCAGAGCAACCCCTCATTTAGCAATTGAAATTTCTAGTTAAGATTCTTCCCCTATTTTTCTTTTATCCACTTGTTGATCTGACTAGTTCTAGGACTTGGTAAATACAACGTATGATCCATCAAACACTTCTCCTTTACTTCTGGGTTCATCCTGGTAATTCAAGAAACTAATGTTGGAGTCGCCATCTAATTCTTCTTGGCCTTCTGCAAAGAGATCAGCATCATCTTCTTGGTTCAACTCAGGTTGGAAAGAAAAATCAGATTCAATTTCAAGACAACCAACTATTGAGTTAGCTGGTGTTGCTTCAATGGCAAGCTTCCCTAGTGGGGGAGGAAGGCGATTTGGTTGCCCTTGATTTTTGGCAGCATTGCCATGATATGACTGATTAGGAAATGTCCTCCTTAGTATATCTAGATACAAAGGAGGAGCAGACATCCCTTGTGCCATTTGTTTTTTGAGAGCTATCAATTTATTTTTTAGATTTTACACCATCAGATCAGTGGTGCCTATAGAGGAATATTTAGAAGATGAAGAATATTTAGCTCTGTTAGGATCTCTTCTTATCTTTCCTACCAAGATAAGGTCATCTTCAACCTCAGTTGCAAAAATCTAAGCTACAGCAAGGTTTATGTGGCTAGCCCACCTCAACAAGAAACTCACTTTAGGAAGCTGAGAATTGATGAAGAAGCATTTAAAATTTTTAGGCGTTGGCTGAGTAATTATGGGAATTCTATTCTTTAGCTTGTCAAATTTGGCAATAAAGTCTTTCATGGGTTCATGAGGCTCCTTCTTCATTTGTGTAAGCTAAGCTAATAGGGCATGTGCATCTTTTATAGGTTTGAACCTGGCCTCAAATTTGGCTTTGAGAGTGTTCCAGTCAGTTACTATTTGTGTTTGTAGATGATAGAACTAGTCTATAATAATACCTTGCAATGTCTCTACAAACAATCTGACTGCAATGTCTTCATATTCAATGCCTATTACACTACAAGCTATGCAAAAACCTACAATATGTTTATCAAGATGAACCTTCCCATCACCATGAAACTTGGGAAATTTTTTCCTTGAGCTACGAGGTAGCTCATGTAGAGGTGGGGTCAGATTCAGGGGACCAAAATTATTACCCCAGGGGCCTCAAGCTACCATGATATGGCTATTAAAAGGAGGGATAATAAATCTCTATGGGATATATATAGACAAAGCTCTACTAGCAGAGGAAAGAGCAGCTTTGCCTGGTATTGGAGACTTGATGTTTATAGGAGGAAAACTTTTAGTTTGTTGAAGGTGAGTCTATGGAGGAGAAAGCTCAAAATTATTTTGCTGCACAAGCTCAAATATAGAGTCAACAATACCTTGACCTCTCTAGCTTCATGTATACGGTGGATCTGCCAGAGTGTAAAATGGATATGGAAAAGAATTGAAACTGCTTCAATTTAAAGCTTGAGGCTTCAAACTACACAATCCTTCCCCAGCAGAGTCACCAAAAATTATTTACGTGGATCTGGTAGTGTTCTTTTCTACTTCACATTGTTCCCCAGTGATATGAAATGCTTCAATTTGAATAGATTGAAAAAGGACTAAAAATTACTCATTCATCATCCCCAACGGAGTCGCCAAAAATTGTTAGGTGAATATTTTGTCACTAGCTGACTAATGACAAAATAGGTGTATCAACCATAGCATAAGGATATTTAATCGACAAAATAGGTGCATCAACCATATGTCTACCACATCATAATTAGATAAATCTCTCCTCTCATTAAGAGGAGGTTCCCTATAAACTAGAGTATACTATATATATAAGCTAAAAATACACATAAGGGTGAAATCATACCATCCATCTCTTTTTTTTAGAGATGATGATCACAGAACAGAGGAGAATTCTAGTGTAATTACTGAAATCATTTCTCTTCTTTCAAAAATGATGTTCAGTAGACAATAATAATTCTACCTTGGTAGTAATAAAAACCACTAGAAACCAACGAAAGCACAAAGCCTTTCATTGTTTCTCCTACTAATTAGGACAAAGTAACATATTAGGATTAAGCGCAGCTCAAATTCTACACCTAAAACTACAACATAGTAAAGGATTATGAAGGATAAGGAGAGCTCAAAGTCTCTCTAGTATTCTTTACAAAAAACATAAATTGAAGACAATTATGGTAGCACAAAGTCTCCCACAGTTGGCTTCAAGACATCTTCTAGCTTACTTCCACTTGTTCTGCTTGTTTGACTAAATAGATAAGACTGTATTTAGGAAACAGACACAAGAACAATTTCCTAAATGACACAAGCTTAATCCAATAAAAAGTTTGAAAGATCACTTGCTTTCCTATTCATTTAACAAAATATGATTAACAGTCTGAGCTCAAAGTCTCAAGATTGCCTTTCAATTTGGGTAGAGCTTCACTTCTGATAACAAAGAGATCTCTCTCTATACAAAATAGGAGATTATAATATATAGCATTTTAAGAAAGACTTGAGTGCTTATTTTCATAAAAATGGCCCATGATGAATAGAATGCCTTAAATATCTATTAGGGTGTGGAGCTAAAAGCTTCACCAAGGAGCACACTTTAGCAAGTTTGGGTCTACACATACACTGGCATCGGTCAGGAGCAACCGACGTCGGTCAGGAGCTGGTGGCGGTCACAGGCAAGCAGCAGGAATCGACGTCGGTTACCTGTGTGTCTAGAAAGCTATTTTTGAGGACAGAAGCGAGTGTTTGCATGATGAGTTTGAGTTGTAGTCTTAAGCTCGCGTCTCTATTATTAGCAATATTATTTTTAGAGCCCTTATTCAATTGGCTTAACTGTTTGTTGGAAGTGCATGCTCAAGTCTCCTAATTCTATATGTAGAATTAGATCTTCCTAGCTTATTGTAGTTATTGTGAATTATTGTAGAAGAATTGGTATGAGAAGAACAGTATAGAATTGAATCAATCCAGAATTGTTGGAGTTGATTGTTCTTGAGAGAGAGAGCTCTTGAGGAATAGAGATCTAGTGAGAGATCTATACATCTAGGAGAGGTGTGGAAGAAAGAAGTTTCTTCAATTGTATTCCTTTTTTGTAAAGAGTTTGTTAATACAAGTTTTCAGGGTGGTTTCTTGTATCTCTTGTTCTTGTTATTTATCATTCTAGTTACTTATCTATCTGATTTATTTCCGCATTTATTGATTTCACAAGTGTAATCTCTTGTTGGTTGATCCCCAACAAGTGGTATCAGAGCTCAGGTTCACTAACAGGTGGTTCAAATCTGTATAGTGCGTATTGATTACAGGTTCTCACAGGGGTTTCTGTAGGGATTTCTATTTGAGTGGGAGAAGCAATGGCAGATGAAAGTAAACTAAGAATGGAAAAGTTTAATGGCAAAAATTACCAACATTGGAGAATGCAGATAGAGGATTATCTGTATCAAAAAAATCTCTACTTACCGTTAGGTGGTGTTGCAAAGAACCCAAAGACATGGAGGATGAAGAATGGGAAGTTCTTGACAGAAAGGCTCTGGGGTCTATAAGACTGAGTCTAGCATCCACTGTGATATCTAATTTATCACAAGCAAAGTCTACGGTAGAGTTGATGACTACGTTAGCAAATTTGTATGAAAAACCCTCAGCTTCTAATAAGGTATATCTTATGAAGCAATTATTTAATTTGCACATGAATGAAGGTGGATCTGTTTCTACTCATCTGAATGATTTCAATGGAATTGTGAATCAGTTAAGTTCAGTCAATATAGTGTTTGATGATGAAATAAAAGCTCTTTTAATATTATGTTCTTTGCATGAAAGCTGGCATGGCTTAGTAATGGCAGTAAGTAATACTGCATCTGCATCAAATATTTTGAAAGTAGAGGATATTGTTAGTGTTATCTTGAATGAGAAAATTTGCAGGAAAAGCATAGAAAAGACATCTTAGAACGCTTTAAGTTTTGAGAGCAGGGGGAGGCAGAAAGAGAAGAGCAAGAAAGATAGACCAAGATCCAAATCTAAGGGGAAAGGCAGATCTAAATCCAGAAATGGCAGAAGGCCACAATGCTGGAATTGTGGAAAGATGGGGCACATAAGCAGAGATTGATGGTCAAAGCCTAAGGAGGACAATCAGCACGAAGGAAAGGAAGAAGCCAAGATTGCAGGTATTGCACAAGATGCTTTAATTTTCTCTCTGCATAATAATATAGAATCTTGGGTATTAGATTCTGGTGCATCTTTTCATGCTACCCCTAATAGGGAATATTTTAATGACTATATCCATGGAGATTTTGGAATAGTGTATCTAGGGGATGATGAGCCCTGTAAAATAATTGGCAAAGGTAAAGTGCAGTTGAAGATGCAGAATAGCAACACATGGGTGTTGAGAGATGTGATGCACGTTCCTAGCTTGAAGAGAAATTTGATTTCTGCAAAAAAGTTAGGGGATGAAGGTTGTACAGTAACTCTCATAGTAGAATCTTGGAAGGTGACCAAGGGTGCACTTGTTATGGCCAGAGGTAAGAGAGAAGGTACTCTCTATTTGTGTAATTGTGTTACTAACAAATCTCCTTCTATATTATCTACTTCAGATGTGGATGCTAAATTGTGGCACTCAAGGCTTAGCCACATGAGTGAGAAGGGGATGTCAATTCTTAAGTCCAAAGGTATGCTTTCAGATTTAAAAGGCATAGATCTAGAGTTTTGTGAGCACTGTGTATTTAAAAAATAGAAAAGGGTTAGTTTTCTCAAGACTGGGTCTACTAAGAAGAGGCATAAGTTGTAGCTTGTTCACACAGACGTGTGGGAACCGGCTCAGGTTGCTTCCATTGGAGGATCACAGTACTATGTATCTTTCATAGATGATGCTACAAGGAAGGTATGGATCTATTGTATTAGGAGAAAATTTGATGTATTTGAGACTTTTAAGATCTGGAAAGCTATGGTTGAGAATGAAACAGGTAAAAGATTAAAGTGCCTGAGATCTGACAATGGTGGTGAGTTATTCAGTTATAAGTTCAGAGATTATTGTTATATGCATGGAATCTGCAGGCAAAGGATGGTTCCAAGGACACCTCAGCAGAATGGAATTGCTAAAAGGATGAATAGGATAATAATAGAGCGTGCAAGATGTATGAGATTGCATGTTGGTTTGCCCTTACAGTTTTGGGCACAAGCTGTTGACACTGCAGTATACCTGATTAACAAAGGACCCTCTGCAGCTCTGGATGGTGGTATTCTAAAAGAGGCATGGACAGGTAAAAAGGTTGATCTCTCATATCTCAAAGTTTTTGGTTGTGAAGCCTTTGTGCACATAGATAAAGAAAATAAAAGAAGCTTGATGCTAAGTCTATGAGGTGCACGTTTATTGGCTATGGCTCAGATGATTTTGGTTATAGATTATGAAATCTAGAAACTAACAAGGTAATTAGGAGTTGTGATGTTGTTTTCAATGAAAGAGTGATGTATTGTGATCAGCTAAGGAAGTTAAATCAATCTGAGTAGAGCAATGGTGAATTGGATGAGGTAAAGGTCCAATATGAGCTCGCGGGAAAAAGAAATAATCACTTGCAGGAAAACACAGAGACTGACGTCGATAGGTTAGGAACCAGCGTCGGCAGTACAGAAACCAGCGTCGACCGTACAGAGATCGACGTCGATAGGAAAGACACTGAGGTCGGTCAGACAGAACCGACGTCGGCTAGTAACAGGTCTGGAGGTGACCGAGGTCGGTCACTGTCAGAGAATTTGGGTAGACAGCGTGTTGTGGATGAGTCTCAGACACCCATCAGGAGGTCAGAAAGGGTGAGTAAGCCTCTAATTAGATATTCTCCTTCTTTATTTTATTTATTTCTAACTGATGGTGGAAAACCAGAGAGTTTTCAAGAAGCAATACAGGTGGAGTCCAAGAGTCAGTGGGAGCGTGGCATGGTTGAGGAGATGGAGTCCTTAAGAGAGAACCAAACATGGGATTTGGTTGAATTGCTAGCAGGTAAAAGAACACTGAAGAACAGATGGACCTACAGGTTGAAAGAAGGTGAGAATGGACAGATGAGATATAAGACCAAATTGGTAGTAAAAGGATTTACACAAAAGCCAGGTATTGACTTTGGTGAGATTTTTTCTCCTGTTATTAAAATGACTTCTATAAGGGTTGTATTATCTTTGGTTGCTTTTGAGGATTTGCATCTTGAGCAGCTAGATGTTAAGACAGCATTTCTTCATAGAGATTTGGATGAAGAAATATATATGGAACAGCCAGAAGGATTTGAGGTCAAGGGTAAGGAGAAGTTTGTGTGCAGATTGAAGAAAATCTTGTATGGCCTCAAGCAAGCTCCTAGGCAATGGTATTTAAAATTTGATAGGTTTATGACTGAGCATGGCTACAGTAGGTGTTAATCTAACCGCTGCGTGTATTTCAAGAGATTTGATAACGGTAGATATATTATTCTATTGTTGTATGTAAATGATATGCTGGTTGCAGGATCTCACATGCAGGATATCTCTAAGCTTAAAGTGAAATTAGCTCAAATGTTTGCTATGAAGGATTTGGGAGCAGCAAAGAAAATCCTTGGCATGAGCATTAAGAAAGACAGAAAAAATCATAGGTTGATATTGTCTCAAGAAGATTATGTGGACAAGGTGTTGAAACAGTTCAATATGCAGGATGCTAAACCAGTAAGCACACCTTTGGCTGGACATTTTAAGTTGAGTAAAGAACAATGTCCTAATTCATATGATGAGGTAGAGTACATGAGTAAGGTTCCATATTCTTCCATAGTAGGGAGTTTGATGTATGCAATGGTGTGTACTAGACCGGATATTGCCCAAGTAGTGGGAGTGGTAAGTAAGTTTATGGCCAATCCAGGTAAGGAACATTGGAAAGCAGTTCAATAGATCCTTAGATATCTGAGAAGAACCAGTAGTAAGCACTTGTGCTATGGAGGTTCAGACACTTCTCTACATGGTTATGTAGACTCAGATATGGTAGGTGATTTGGATGGTAGGAGGAGCACTACAGGTTATGTTTTTACTGTAGGTGGAATAGTAGTTAGCTGGAGATCTAAGTTGCAGAAGCTCGTTGCCCTGTCAACTACAGAAGCAGAGTACATTTCAGCCACGAAAGCTAGCAAAGAGATGATATGGATGACACAGTTTATGGATGAGCTTGGTAGGGAGCATGAGAGTTGCAGATTATACAGTGACAGTCAGAGTGCAATCCATTTGGCTAAGAATTCAGCTTTTCATTCAAGAACAAAGCACATATAGCTAAGGTATCACTTCATATGACAGGTATTGGAAGATGGTGAGTTGAAGCTGGAGAAGATCCATACAGATAGGAATCTTGCTGATATGTTAACCAAGCCGGTTACAAAGGAGAAGTTGAATCTTCATTCAACTTTCATTGGTCTTCATGATTGAGTTGAAGATGGAGGAGCTAAAAGATATTGTTGTACAGGTACTGGTGCAGCTCTTTATCTCCAAGTGGGAGATTGTTAGGGTGTGGAGCTAAAAGCTTCACCAAGGAGCACACTTTAGCAAGTTCAGGTCTACACAGACACCGGCGTCGGTCAGGAGCGACCAACGTCAGTTAGGAGCAGTTGCAGAGACGTCGATGTTGGCAGTGGGTCGGCCAATGGTGGTCACAGGCAAGCAACAAAAACCGACGTCGGTTACCTGTGCGTCTAGAAAGCTATTTCTGAGGACAAAAGCGAGTGTTTGCATGATGAGTTTGAGTTGTAGTCTTAAGCTCGCGTCTCTATTATTAGCAATATTATTTTTAGAGCCCTTGTTCAAGTGGCTTAACTATTTGTTGGAAGTGCATGCTCAAGTCTCTTAATTCTATATGTAGAATTAGATCTTCCTAGCTTATTGTAGTTATTGTGAATTATTGTAGAAGAATTGGTATGAGAAGAATAGTACAGAATTGAATCAATCCAGGCTTGTTGGAGTTGATTGTTCTTGAGAGAGAGAGCTCTTGAGGAATAGAGATCTAGTGAGAGATCTATACATCTAGGAGAGGTGTGGAAGAAAGAAGTTTCTTCAATTGTATTCCTTTTTTGTAAAGAGTTTGTTAATACAAGTTTTCAGGGTGGTTTCTTGTATCTCTTGTTCTTGTTATTTATCATTCTAGTTACTTGTCTATCTGATTTATTTCCGCATTTATTTCTTTCACAAGTGTAATCTCTTGTTGGTTGATCCCCAACAATATCTGTGAAAGGGCCATGCTAGAATAGGTCATCAGCCTTGACTTTGGCATTTTGAGTTATCTCAAATGCCTCTTCCTTAGCATGGGTTGCCTGTTCTTCTTTTTGATATTTACATGGCTGTCCATTTGCCTTTTCTTAATGAAGAAAAATAGGTCATGTCTTTTAATGTTTATGTTCCCTGATGTCCACCTGGTGGACTATTTCACCTACTGGGAATAACTCTCTTTCAAATATTTTTGGATTTTCTGTAGTTGTTCTCTCTTTCCTTGCCACATTTTATCTCTTCTTAACAACCTAAGCTCTCGGGGCTATCATCTGCTTCCTCCATTCACTTCTTAGGCTCCTTTCTAGGTTGGTCATTGAGTTCATTCTCAGGGCTTTTGAAAAATAGTGGTTATTCCATCACCCTAAAATTGACATCTACAGGGACATCACTGATCGCTTTAAACCTCTTTGAACCTTGAACCTTTAACTCTTTTGGTTCAAAGGTTCAATGTTTTGTGACGAGCCGCATTCTCTCTTCTTTTCTTCAGTTTAACCATCCCTTTGAACTTCTTTTTGGAATCTTCCACTTTCTTCATTTGCTCGAAGCTTCCTTTCCAACTTATGAACTCTTTGAACTTGTTGAACCTTTGAACCTTTTGAACCTTTCGGGTTCAAGGTTTAATGGTTCAACAATTCATTTTCTTTCTTTAAAGCCTTTTATTCTCTAAGTCTATCAAACTTATTAAACTCACTGAACCTTTAAACCTTTTGAACCATTTTAGTTCAAGGTTCAACGGTTCAATGATTCAATCTTATTTCTTTGATTTCTTTAAAGCTTCAAACTCTCTGGATTTTCTAAGTCCATCTAAGTCATTTGAATCTTTGAACTCATTGAACCTTTGAAATCTTTTTAGTTCAAGGTTAAACAGTTCAATAGTTCAATCTTCACTCTTTGATTCCTTCTTTTCTTTAAGTCTTTTAGAATTATTGAACTCGTTGAACCTTGAACCTTTGGACCATTTTGGTTCAAGGTTCAATGATTCAATGTTAACTCTTCAAAGCCTTCTTTCCTTTAAGTCTGCCAAAGTCATTGAACCTTTAAACTCATTGAACCTTTGAACCTTCTGGAGGTGGGGTTCAATGTTTCAATAGTTCAAGGTGGTTCATTCTAATTTTTTAAATCTTGTTGTTAAGTCTTTTGATCAAACCTTTGTGTTGAACCATCCTCAAAACACTAAGGAAAAGCCTTAAGTGTTTTGAACTTCATTTGACGAAAGCCCGCCTATTGAACCTGTGACTTCCTTAGCTAAAAAGGCTTGAATATTTAAAAAACTTAACTGCTCAGAACATTTTTGAGAAAGAAAAGAGAGAGTTTTGGTCCGTAGGACCAAAATGGTCGGTATGTTGTCCACAAAAGCAAGTGACGGATTTTGGGAACAATAGGCATATATCATCAAAATGATCATGAAAATTAGTATAATCATATCCCTTATGAGTATCTATATTAATGATATCATTTTTTATGATTAGATGAAAATAAATGAGAATTAAAAATTATATCTGAAAATCAAACTCTAATGTAGGATAAATTTGAATCCCTAAGAGGGAAAGATGAAACCCTAAGGTAGAAAAGACCTAGGTTTTTTTGTGCTCAAGTCAATGATTGGGTTTACCAAAATTTTATACTTATGTTGTGATTAATTTGATCTAAATAAGATAAAACTCTAAATATTTATATTCTATAAAACAGGGCATTATTCATATGAATTTGAATGTTAAAGGCTAAATTGGCATTATATTTACTAGATTTAGAATTGAAAAAACAATGGAGAAGACGTGTACTTAACTGATTTCTTATTTATATTACTCAATGTATCCATCACATTTCCTAAAAAAGTTGTATGTTTACTCTATAATTGTTTAGATCAAGAAATAAGAGCTAAAACTATGCACATACATTCTCAATTAATCACAAACCCTTTCATCGCCTAGTATTATCTATCTCTATCATTACTACCCCAATTGATTATTCTAGTCTATACCACCTTATATATTTTCACATAATCATATATATTACATCTATATGTGCACTCACCCTTGGTCCTATGCATTTATACTTTTTTCTTAACCTTCCTTTAAAACCCTAATTACACTTTCAACACAAGATGGACCACAAAAAAGAGGTTAAAAATATCATTTGGATATCCCCAACCACTCCTTGCTAAGTTATTAAGTGTTTCCTATGTTCCAATACTCTAAAGAGAAATCAAACAACAAATAGTTATCCCACCAAGGTGTATGTGTGTGTGTTCAACATCACGATCATGATAGAATGCAATGTAATGTTCAACTTGTGACACTTGAAAACATGCAAATTTGACCTACATTTTTATTCAAACTTGGCTCGAATGATACTCCTCTAAGGTATTTTCTAATGTGTATGTATTTTTATAGTGTCTCAAGAGAGTATTAATTTATTTCTCAATGTGAGTTCCAAGTAGTGAGTAAATTACCAAGTGAGTATAACCTTATGCTTCATTTGTATTTATAGTTGACTATTTAAATTTAATCACTATGATCAATCCATCAAATTTGTCTAGGTCCACAAAATGAATATGTCCCAATTTGAAAAATAATTGTTGAGGATTATTAGACACTACCGGAATAGTTAAACACTTAATGCAAACCATAATTATCTAATTATTACTAGTACTATTTTGGAAGTGAAAAGTAATGATCTAGGATATGGAGACATACTATTTAGGATTATAGAGGGTTATTTTTCATACCATGTTGATCCTAAATATGTGTCTTGTTTAATTGTGTTAGCTAAGACAATAGGTGGGTAGCCTTATAGGCAAAAGTGTGTGTATGAGTAAAATGTGTACACAGTCTAAGTATGTACAAATATGTCAAATTTCATGTTTCCAAATGTCTAATAACAAATTTAGGTGTCTAAAACTTGACCCCTTGAATAAATTTGATACAAATGATGTAATTACGATAGGTGGTTCCTTGAGTTGACACTCTATTACTAGAATAGGTGTGTGAATAGATGTTGCATTGGTTGTAGTTTTTGTCATATATTTGAGAATCATGTTATCTTGAGATGTTTTCTTTGGATTGGTGACAATATATTTTTGCATGTTCTTATGTCAATAGTTTCTATTTTTCACATTAACATATTGTGTATCATAATTTCCTTCAATTTCACCTGTAAATTTGTTCATAGGTTTGATGGTGGGATTATAAGTTTATTATAGTTTTTAATATTAATGATATTGATTGTGTTGATGTGGTGGATTTTCATAAGTTAATATTTATTATGCATAACTCTTAAATGATTCATTTATGCATGGAGTTTTCACTGAACATGAAATTAGAAGTGAGATTCTGAAATTCACCAAAATATTCATAAGAATGTCTTATGTTTATGATTCCACCAAAAAAACTTTTTGGGAGTATACAATAGAGGTAGATGTTTGAATAATCAATATTTGTAGTTTTAGGTGTTGACATACTTTGCTTGAGATCTTGGAGAATTAAGGATGGGTAAGATGGGTTTTAATTACTTGGAAATGATACTTCTAGTTTAGATGATTAGGGAGGTTTGATTTTATATGCTTGCATAGTAATAAAAAAAATGTTGAGTGAATACTTAATAAAGTTTTGATATGGTTCAAATTAGTGCATAAATTGGTCATATTTTTTAGCTTGATCAAGTGCATATTTCAAAGTTTTATAAGGAAATGTCCTTACTTTGTATTAAAATTTAGGATTTAAAGTAGTATCTAAAAGTTAGGAAAGGCTTTACTCACTATGTTATGATATATTTTGTTCACCAAAGACTTCCATACCTTGATGAAATCATAAGTAAGTCATGAGTGAATTTCTTGGCAATAATGAAGCTACAAGGATATTTTTCAAGAAAGTCATTAAATTGAAATTATTTGTCTATAGTGTTGACTAGATCTTCTAGTTTAGTAATTAAATGGATTCAAAGTTGGTTCTACCAATCAAATACATATTTGGTTAGTTTTATTGATATAATATTGGTAGTTTCATATGTGGTGGTTTTACTCTTTTTAGATATATCCAAATACTTTAATATTTAAATTGGAATCAATCGACCTGTCATATGTGATGGTTGGAGAGATACCTCTAATGTCCATGGAAACAATGTAATAAACTAAAGGCTCATTTTATAAAGTTTAAAGATTTTTTTTTAATAAGTGGTTGAGGGATAGGATTCCCATTAACATCCATAAGGGTAAGGGGAAGGGAATTGATTAGGTTGATCTTAAATAACTTGTTTTGGTTTATTATCCATTTGCATGAGATGGTTTTGTATTGGTGGCTTTCATTTGAGCCATTTGATCCAACACTTTAACAAAGACTTGGGTACTATCTAGTGGATGAGTTTGTCTAGAGTTTTTAAGATAAGATGGATTGCTATAATTATTATTGAGAGAAGTAACATTGCTTGATGTTCTAGCCACTAATATAGAGTTATTTTGGAGGTTTTTGATGTTTCCATTCTTATAAGGAGTATAAATAGTGCTAGTATCAGGGTTTTTGATGTGTTTATTGGGATATTCTTGGTCACTTATGAAAGAGATGGAAACCATGTTAAATTAGATTATGCTAGGAGTATTCAAAGTGGGGTAATAATTTGGTGTTCTTTTTATTGGTGTAGGGTTTATTTTAGGTGATTTGGTATTCTTTTTTAGATTTCCATATTTAGTGGTGGTGTAACTAATGGTATTTTATATACATACATACATACATACATACATATATATATATATATATATATATATATATATATATATATGAAACTCAAATTTATATCATAATCATTTTACTATTTGATTGAGACCATTTTCATGACATGATTGAAAAAGATAAATGATGTGGATAGCTAAGAGTATAGAAAAAGTTGAATCTAATTGATGGTAAAATTAAGATTAGTAGCTAAAATGGAAGAGAGAATTTGGTAAGATGATGCTAAGAAGATAGGAAATTAAGTCATAAAAATGAGACAAAATGGTAATATTTGTTTTGTTTTTGTGTAGATGATATTTTCTTATTAGTTAGCACATCATTCTTGTACACTTTGAAAATTTAGGCCTTGGTTGATCCTCTTAGATCTATACTCTCCTTACTTCTATAAGCCTTGCATCTAATCTATCTTGTGCCCCTTGGCTTATCTCTTAGTCTAAATAGTATTATATTGATGGCACAAACATTCTATCTTTCCTAGAATACTTAAAATGTACTTATCTTACACCTTTGTAAGTTTTGAGCCTGTACCTATTTTACTACTCCTTAAACACTAACATCTAGGATAAATAGTAGCATTGACATTAATGTCCTACCCCAACATAAGTTTTTAGTACCCTAAATTCATCTAATTTTTAAATTAAATGTATCCTAATGGTCATCCTAAGTGTTGTAATGCGAGTTATTACTCCAAATGGATTTATATAAATATAATATCAACCCTCATTCATTCATCACCTATGAAACCTAACATTCAGACCAAAGAACACTCAAAGAGCATTCAATTAAGAAAATATTCCATATGTATTCCTATTTCCAAACCAATCATTAGGACTATACATATACAATTCTGAAGTACTAGAGTAGCCTAAGAGCTTGATTTACCAAGTTATAAGCTAGGTCATTATTATACTTGATATACACACATTACACGATTCACATATAAGCCAACACGTAGGGGAGAAATACATCATTCTAAGTCCCTTTTTGGAGTATTAGCTATGTAGGTAGCATCCATGGATAGTGAGGTCATTGGGGTCAGCTCGATCCTATGTGCCCACTAACCCATTTTTCCCCAAGGTCACATTGAATATAGAAAGTTAAGGTTTTACCATTTCATAATGAGTGACTATCCATGACCTAGATATAAATTCACCAGATCAAATGTGAATCTAAACCTAGAAGCATCCAGGTGGTCACATCATATTTCACCAGATATTTCATACATGACACTCATCAGACTCAAATAGTAGCATCAACACAACTATCTAGGGTTGACACAACTAGCAAGATAGGCAGAGGCACTAGATCAAGAATTTAACAACTATTCTAGAACTGTCTTCCCATTTCCTTTTATCCTATTCTAGATCTAAAACTTCATTACCATTAGAACAATATAAGTACTTATATTATTTATCATATATATATATATATATATATATATATATATATATATATATATATATAATATATATATATATATATATCCTAGTTATACTTTCCATATTTAAGCTATCTCAACATAATAAATTTTTTGTATGCATATATTTAATTTTAGCATTCAATTGACCTACTATAGATCTTATTATCACCCTTGTGCCATTTCATTTATATATTCTTAACCCTAAGCTTAAGGTGAAAACATACAACATATTTCATTTTAGGTTTAAACATTTGGTGAACCTAACATATGTGAATATAATTTTTTTATTCCTAGGGTTTTAAACTAGCTAAGGTTTTAGATTGTTGTACTTTTCAATTTCTTATTTGTACTATTTTACATACAACCTAAGTGTAACCCTAGATTGGGGGGTTGTATTTATTGAATATATTGAGATTCCCCTCTAGCCCTCCAAGATGTCTCAAACCAATGAAGGATCCCATACCTTGGATCATGATGATACCCATGTGGAAAATCAAAAAAATGTTGATAGGGTTATCATATAATAATATTTTGAAAATGAAAATTAGAAAATAAATGAAAATGAACAAGTAGACCATGATCAAGTGCATGAAATTACCTTATTTTGTGACTGAATTTGAAAAAATATTGAAGATCTTGATAAGGTATTAAAAACTATAATTGAAGACAAGAATTTTAAAATTTTAATGGATACATCCCTCCCCTTAAACACACTAAAAATAAATGCATCTAATGGGGGCATGAATTATGTGTTTAAAGCAATGTTCCCTAAAATTATTATTGATACATTTTTTATGGAATTACCTATTGCTTCAATATAAACATTGGTTTCAATGCTTATTACTACTCAAAACATGTTTTCATCCTCTTTGGTGACTACTCAAATTGATAATCTAACTCCCATTGGGAATAAAGTTCAATCATTCCTTTAAGTTATATAAATCTTGGAAAATAAGATTACAAACATTGAACAAAAAGCTTTAAAATACCCTCATGCTATAGACTTGCAAGATGTTTTGCATAACTCTCTTTCACTTGAAATATCTTTGCACCCTTTGCCAACTAAAATTGTTGGATCTAAGTTCATATTTTATAATGGAAAGGGTGATCTCGAACAATATCTTTGAACCTTTTATGTGGCATGCCTTGACTATGCTTCCAATAATAAACTTTTGACCAAATTATTCCCTAGAAATCTCAAGGACTATGCTTTGAGGTGGTTCTATGATACACCTCTCTAATCCATAAAAGTATTAAAACCTTTTATAGACCAATTTTTAGCACACTTTTCCATTAACATTTTTGAAAAGCTTTCCTATGCCCAAATTTCCAAAATCAAACAAGGAACTAATGAACCTATCAATGAATGTCTTAAAATATAAGACAATGCTAGCCAAAATGACCAATCCTATGGAATACAAAGAGTTATAACATATATTCAAGAAAAGTTTGCTTTCTCCTTTACATGAGTCTAGTGTCTTTAACAAGTTTAAATCTTTCGATAATTTATGCCATGTTGTATGGGACCATGAAATGAAGCTTGTATCATTGAATTTGGTCAATTATACAATAAACATACCAACTACATCTACATCTAGTACAAAATTTTCAATTAAACCAAGTTATAAGGAAAACCCTCATGAGCCTAAAAAATAACCACCATGGTTAACATAGTTGCACAATTTCCTAATCATCTTGTCTTATCTAATTCACCAAGGAGACTATTTACATGTTTCATGAGTCCTTAACTTCATTACTCCTATGGTTACTAGAGTGACAACTTATATCTCTCCCTTATCCTATTGAGGTCAATATGAGTTGACCTTTACACAAAGGATATGATGTGAATACTTATTGTGATTATCATCAAAGACAAATACATTCTATGATTAGATGATTTACCTTGAAACACAAGCTATAAGATATTATCAATGACCAAAATATTTCATTTGAGGATCCTTCAAAGGAATCAAGTTCAAAACCTAGTGATCACCATAAATAAAAAATATTTAAAAATCCTTTGCAAGACCATTCTCAAAGGAACAAGAAGTCCAAATGGCATATAATGCACATCCTCCTCCATCACATTATAAAAACCATATATTTCCAAAGAGAGAAATGGAATGTAATAAATGAATATTTCAATAAATGAAAGTACTCTTTAACCATATCAAAATGCAAAAAACTTTAAAAACTACTCTAAGAAATTCACAAAATAACTAATTTGATAAAAAAAAATCAAACCCTATCATGTATACTACAACAAATAAAAATAAGAGTTTCACTTTGTAAATCAAGTGCCCTCATATAAAACTCAATAGAGATGTGACAAATTTCCATTAATCGATTGCCTAAGCTAGGAGGAAATAGAGGAAGAAGATCGGGCTATGTGTAGGTTGAGTCCAGAATAAGATCCAAAAGCTATGGAAGAGGTGAAAGAGAAATTGCCAATCTGAGAAATCCAATGTAAGAAGCACAAGAGATAGGTTAAATGGAGTCTTGAGGGATCAAGGAGCAAGCCACAAGATTAAAGAATGTTATCAATAATAGTCAATGTTCTAATGAACAAGGAGTGTTGTGTAGTACCTAGAAGCCACACTAAAGAAAATGAAAATAAGAACTAAAAAGATAAAATTAAATATTAACTACACTTACTAGATAAGGATGATGGTGAAATAAGTTGATGGTGCAATCTACAGGTGAGAGTGCAAATGCTACGTAATCCAAAATCCAACTCTAACTTTAACTCCAACTCCTACAAAAAAGGGACACAATTGATATCAAATAAAACCATACTATCCAAATTGATATTAACTAAGGTGTTAGCCCTAGTGATTTCCCTATGAGGGATATGGGTGAAGTGAACATCCTCAAATAAGGAGAGAAAATCATACACCACCTCAAAAAGGGGGAGCAAATTAGAGCCAAAGATGGCCCAAACACTGGTGAGTTGAGACATGCCTAAAAGTGAGTCATATAATAACTACACATAGCACGTGCCCAACTCATGGGCATCAGTTAAAGTTTTAATGATTACATGATACTCGATGGCATTATTCATCTCACTAGTAAGGAAGAAACTAGTTGAAACAAGCTCATGGCCCCATGAATCATTGATAACCCAAGCTG
Organism: Torreya grandis; assembly: GCA_037957365.1. NCBI lineage: Eukaryota > Viridiplantae > Streptophyta > Pinopsida > Cupressales > Taxaceae > Torreya > Torreya grandis. Next base: position 2,074,312 of record JARHVA010000832.1, on the reverse strand, counting down.
TAATTGTCAGTCTTGAGTTACCTCAACTACTACCATATGTTTGAATCACCACTGAGAGGTGCACCATGATGGGGGTTGAGGATGTAAGACTAGTAACTATCAAAATTCAATCTCAAAGAAAAGTAGTGTAAGCAAGTTGCATGAGGGAAACAAATGATGAAACCAAGCCACAACCATAGTGGTTGACCAACACTAATCATGGTAAGAGGCAATAAGGGAAAGTGGGGGAAGTTTAGAGAAGATGAAGACTAGTCAACAAGACTAAAGTAAGTCCCAAACCACTACAACCAGCTAATGACCCTATCTAGAACCATGACAAAAAAAAGAGAGAAGGAGTCAAAGTAGATCAATTTAAAAAAATTAGAGAAATGACTAACTAAAATAAGTAAAAGTAACTTCTATCCCTAGGTGCCCACAAAATGGGGCATGGGTCCAAGAGGTCAGTAAGGACCTAGAAGGAGTCTTGGGGACCAAAGCAAGACCATAATAGGCTAAAGAAGCCTTAGATTAAAAAATGGAGACCGCTAATGCACTCAAAATATACCAAAACCTCTAAGATGGACGCTTCATGGTTTAGAATGCAAAAACAAGTAAAATACCCAAAAAGGGCCCATAAAAAGCAAGAAAAAGGGCTAAAAGAGGAAAAAAGAGAGAAAAATAAGTCATTTTCACTCTTATTTTCACTCTAAGAGAGAAAAAGGAGAGACCATGAGAAACCAAAGCCCAAGTGGAGTGAATGAGGACATGGGAGCATGCCACATATGTACATTATGGTCTAGGTAAGTCCTATGAATGAATTTTTACAAATTTATTCATTTTTTGGGGCTTTGGGAGGCCATAGATGCATTTTGATTCATTTTGGGTGATTTTGTTTGAAAATCAGATGAAACGAGAGTAAAAAATGATGGGATAGATTATATAAACAAAATAAGACCAATGGGGGCTCAAACCATGGTCCATGGACTGAGAAACAAGGAGCCCTAGGGCTTCCCAAAGTACCACTGCATATGCCATGGCTTGGGGCACTACCAAGCCATGGATTTACCTATAAAACCATGGCCTAGGGTAGTGAAGCCCTAGGCCAAGCCTTAGGGAGCTCAAAAGAATATGGAAGATCCTGGAAGGGCCAAAACAAGGAAGAGGAGGGGGAAACAAGTAGAATAGATAAAAAAGATGTTTTTTATGCAATCTTACTCATTTCATGGCTAGTAGACTAATCCAGTTGCATGTTGTTTTCTTGTGTATACACATGGAGGAGTTAACATACCAAAGGAGGGAGAGATTTCATAGCTGAGGGAGTAGTTGACCTAGAGAGATAGACTGTGCAAGGTGGCCAACTAGGAGAGAGTCATATCATGGCTCATAGAGGTGGCTTATGTTCTACCTATAGAATACTAGGAGCACATGTAGAGTGTAGGACTTTGGATACTAGTACACATGCCCTCATTATGTTATTTTAGGGACCTTGTTAACATGTTAGTGACCATACGGGTACATTAGCAACATGTGTTCTAGCTAGGCCCTAAGTAAGAGGCCATCTTCAACATTGAGGATGTCTATCAGCTCTATGGGGAGGATTTTATGGGTAAAGATATAAAGATACCATAGGTACAAGATATATTTTTATCAAAGCTCTACTTGGTAGGACCCCACCCTCAATGTAACAACCATGGGGTTCAGATCACATAACAGTCACTAGGGGTAGCACCAACTCAAGATAGTGATATCAAGTACTTTGGTTGAGAGGATCTATGTCATCCAGAGTATGGGATGACTACCACTCTCATGGATAGGATTTTTCCAATGTGTGGAGTGAATATAGAGATATGTCTAGGGATAGTATATCCTAGGCATATTGTACCAGTAGATAGATCACATCTGGTACATAGGGTTAAGTGTATTGCCATGACCTAGCTTACTCATGTCATGGGCTTATGAGAGGTTCCCACTAACATAGCTAAGGACACCATGGGGTATCAATGCATACCCTACACTAGAGGAGGGCATGACATGGGATACATGGTTCATCAATATGGATGAGCCCATTCAAACCACATTAGATATGGATGTAGTAGGTAGCTACATCTATGATCCTTATAGATCCATATATGGCTAGAGGATGCAAGGGTAGATCCCTACATGGGATAGGAGGAGATCTAATGTCCACAAGGGGCATACCATCATCTAAGGAGGTAGGATCTAGAAATGAGAGAGATATTGGCATAGCCCAAGCTATTTGGGGCTAAGCATGATAGGTAGTTGAGGTAGAGTGAGGGGGCAGTGGTGGAGAGAGGCTACCATGGTGAGGACCATCACCATCAGGAAGAGCACAACCTACAAGAGGGCCATAGAGGTCATTAGTACTACCAAGTAAGATAAGTTTATTTGATATATAGTAATTTATTTTTATACTCATCCTTAGCAAGATCTGATATGTGATTAACATATGTGCTCTGTGTGTTTGTGTGTAGGAGACTAGCCTAGTTGGATTGGATCCTAGGTAAACCTACTATTGAGGGAACTATTCCCTAATGTGTTAGTGACACCACTAATGGAGTGGGTGTTGTATCTACTAATAGGGGCAAAACTACATACTTAGTTCTAATGAGTGGGTGCTTGAGCCTCACTCAAGTTAGTGAGGGCATGACATAGGATACCATAACTAGAGGCCAAGTGAACATGGCATGAGGTAGCCACAACATGACTAGAGATAGATATAACACATCATGAGATAGTTTTAATATATCTAAGGCACGTTTGGCTAGAGAAAAAACCAAGATAGATTAATTACAGGTTGAGCTATCCTAAGAGCATATGAGAGGAGTGGATGCACCTAGAGATGGGGTAGACTAGATAATAGTCCTAAAATGGATGGTGGCTCAACTAATCATTAGGTAGAGATCAAGGTCTCCATCAAAGGCATGATTACTATAGATGTAGCCTAGTCATAGGATGAATGGGATATTATCATATGTATAGCCACACACATGGTAGTTTTGGGGACTACGAGCCTAGGATCAGAGGAATTCATATGATGTACCTAGAGAAAAACATGTTTTTTATAATATATATACATCTCTTTCTCATGATCAACACATGTGTGTATATGATTTTGTATGTGATGTGCATGTTTCATCTATTATAGACTACTAGATAAAATATGACTAGATATTAGGAACTACTAATAAATAACCCATATGCATACACATATACAAGCAACATAGAGGTTAGTGGTATTATAAGAGGAAATGTTCACCTTACCACTATAAGGAACCTTCCTAGAGGGCCATGCAAGCCCTAGACATGAAATGTCTTGAGATGGAACCCATTGATTAGGTACCATAGGGGAATGCTTTCAAGGGTTGAGAGATGATATACCCCATTCTATAGAGAGGTGGTGTTAACAAAAGTGTCAAACCACTTGTGCATGAGTTTTCCCTTATTATAGTGATTCTTGTCAAAAATGAGGACCATATCACCTAAATTGAATTAATGAGAGTGTACCAACTTCTTGAATTGGTAACATTGATAACACTGGTAATCATGATTATGTTAAATAGCATCCAAGCATTGCTCATCTAATTGCTCAAAATCCATGAGGTGAGTGATGCATTCTTCCTCATCAGAAAGAGATCTAAATGTCTTAACTTGTAGTGAAGTAATTAAGACCTCTAAGGGAATAATATCCTTAAACCTATACAAAAAAGATTATGGGGTTATCCCCATGTCTATTTGAGATCTAGTCTGATAGGCCCAAAGGGTAGGATAGAACATGAGATGCTAATCCCTCTTGGACTAGGTAATGGTACAGAGAAGCATATTATTAAAAGTTTTACTTGAAGACTTTGCTTTCCCATTTCCCTAGGGGTAATAGGTAGAGGAAAAGCAGAGCTTGAACTTGAACCTATAGATAATTTGGTTCAGGATGAATACACACATGTCATTAAGAGGCATGGCCTCAACCCACTTCATGAAATAGTCAATGGTAGTGATGACCATCAGAAGAGGTAGGTTTAAACCCACTAAAAAATTTGAGAACCCAAACCAAGAAGGGTCAAGGGGTAGAAATATATTGTAAGAGGTTAGTCAGGGCATTGATAACATACTTAGTGATTTGACACATCTTATGCTTCTTGGCATACTAGACTGCATCCTTAACAATAGTGGGCCAATATTAATCCATCTTAATAATATGCTAAGTAGTGGCTTTCCCTCCTAGGTGGACACCAAAAATGTTCCCATGAGATTCCTCCAGCATGAGAAGAATATCCTTGAGGGTGGGGTACTGCATCAACACACCATCGAGACCCCTCTTAAATAAAATATTGCTAATGATGACATAACATATGGTAAGTTTATAGATCTTATAGCATTATTATGATGGATTTTTGATGGGATAAGATTGTTCTTTAAGGTAATGGATAATGTTTTGATACTAATCACACTCAGTGACCTTAGCATGGTCTATTGAATAGACCATCTCATCAAGAAAGGCATCATCAACTAATTCCATGCTAGGGTTGGAGAGTGGGCACTCAATGAGTTATTTATCCATAGCCAATCCATTAATTAAATTTTTTTTAATGATGTGGAGGTCAAACTCTTGAAGAATCATGATCCACCTCATAGTCCTACTAGTAAGATATGTCTTGATGAGCAGGTAGTGGAGTTGATCAAACTAGACAATTATGATGGTATTATGGCCCAACATATAATGTCTTAACTTCTTCTTAGTGAATATGAGAGAGAAAATAACACTAAACTAATGAGTATTTAATTTTAAGGCCAATTAGCATGTGAGATATGTAGTAAATAGCTCTCTCCCTACTAGTATCATCATTTTATCATAACATGCCCTCGATGGAAAGATCAATGATAAAGATGTATAAGATGAAATCACTCCCCTTAATGGGTGCCATCAAGATGGGATGATTACTAATCATACACTTTAATTCCTCAAAATCCACTTGGAATTCAATAGACCACAAGAATGGAGTGTTCTTACATAGGAGATGTGTGAGGGGTATGGATTTGTGTGCATACTCCTCAAGGAAATGTCTAATAAAGTTGAGTCTTCTTAAGAAGGACTCTAACTGAATGAGGTTGCATGGGGGAGGCATCTTGAGGATTGCCTTAATCTTCTTAGGATCCAATTCAATACCCCTTATCAAAATGAGGAAGCCAAGAAACTTTCTAATGAAAATTTCAAAAACATACTTCTCAAGATTGAGACTGACATGATACTCTTAAAGATGCTCAAAGATGATCCTAAGGTCTTTCACATGCTCATCCCACTTATGATATTTGTCAAAGATATCATCAACATAGCACTCAACAATATTATGGATGAGGCCATGGAAAATGTGGGTCATAGCATGATAATACATGGCCCTAAAATTCTTTAGACTAAAAGGCATGATGGCATAATAGAAGGTACCCTGATGGGTAGTGAATGTCATCTTGTACTAGTCTTTGGGTGCAATCTAGATTTGGTTATACCTAGAGAAACTATCCATGAGGGACATGATCTCAAAGCTAGTGATAAAATCCACAATTTGGTCTATCAAAGGAGTATGAAATTTATCCTTTGGATAAGCCATATTGAGATCTTGAAAGTTGATTACAAATCTAAATAGCTCCATTCTTCTTAAGAACAAGACTAATGTTGAAAATCCATTGAGGGTAGTCAACAGTTTGGATAAATCCAACTCATATGAGTTTCTCAATCTCTACTTTGACTAATTGGGAGACTTTAAGTGCCATTGGTCATTTATTTTAGTGAATGGGTGGGGTCTCATCATCCATAAAAAGATTATGGACAACTATGTCATGATCCATGCCGTTCATATTAATGTATTCCTAAGTGAATACATCTAAAAATTCGCATAAGAAGGTGACAAAAACATCTTGTTCCTCTGGAGAAAGGCTAGCACTAATCTTGATGATATTAGGTCTTGTTAAAGTGCCAATGTTGACATCTACAGATCCTTCAACATCCATAGTGTTTCCTCATCAAAACACTCAGGCGTAGGAAGGAAAAACTCATCTAACAATTTAAGTTCAATTTCCATGACATTCACCATAGGAATGCCAAGGGTTGGTCTATCCATGAGATAAATCTTCAAACCAAGATGATTAAATATGTTACATGTCATAACATGAATGAAACAACACTTGAGATCAGATTCAGTCACTCTAGCAATCTCAGCAAGAGATGCATTGAGAGAGCCTATACTCTAATGGAAAAAACATGATGTAAGGGGGAGCTCAACATAGGGTGGGACATCTTAGAAGAGGTCTTTAAAATATATGGTCTAGCCTAACATCATGGGGAAAAATAAGGAGTTAACCGATGCATGTCAGAGTTTAAAGGAATAAATATTGATCGATACTTAGCTAGATCACAACGCTCATCCTTAAGAAAATGAGACTCAAAAATAGGGGATGTATGAGAATATTTAGATCCCCATAAGGAGATAGCCAAAGATTCACCTAATGGCTTTATCTTTTCATAAATAAATTCCCAAGGATCTGGGGTAGCCTCTATGGTGTGAACGTCACCTTCATGCACAAACTATACCATGCAAAATGTGTCCAACATGATGGCCTGCATGGTATTGGTCTAAGGATGACCAATAATCATGTTGTATGAAATATCAAGCATGGCCAACATGATTTCCTACATGTTAATGGTCTAAGGATAGCCAAGAATCATGTTGTATGAAAGATCAAGGTCTAGCACACAAAACTCAGTTCTAACTATCTTGGGGCCAAACTTGACCTAGAGCTTCACATTTCCCACTGGTATAATTGTGTCATTGTTGAAAATAACATATTTATGGTGATAATTGGAGAGCTTCTTCCAACTGATACTAAGCTCATTGAACACACGTAGGGGCATGATATTCAATGTAACTCCATCAACAATGCACCACTTAACATGGTAACCATCATTGGAAGTCCTAATATAAAGAGGGAACCGAGGCCTTTTTATAAGAATAGAAGCATCTGACAAAGAGGTTGGGTTAAAAGATAAAATGGGATGATGAGGGTGCTGATGTGTATTATATTTGAACAACACTTCAACATAATCATGCAGTGGACCCTTACGAGAGAGACTAATCTCATCAAACATGAGACCCCTTTGCTTAGGGCAAAGGCAAAGAAAGTCCCACATGGAGATCCCAACTAACAATCCCTATAACTCCTATATGATGGATTAAATATGTTTTCTAGCCTAGGGAGGGATGTTATGCCAAATTCAAATCTAACTTTAGGGTTTCCTACCCTTTTGGGTTGAATAACAGGCCTAGCACCACTAGTCTCTCCAATAGGGTCAATATCCTGATTGAAGTGCATGTTGACAAAACATTTATACTTAGTAGAGTCTATGTTGATAGAAAAAATGACCTTGTTACTCTCATCTTTGGATTTCTCTTTTGGGTCAACCTGGGAGGAGGAGTTAAAAGAGGTGGAAGAGTAAGAAGGAAAATGAAGGTCTTTATCCTTTGATTTCTTCTTTTTCTTCTTCTCCTTATCATCATCAGTCATAAGCTCCTTGAACACATTAAACTTATGGTTGGGTTATGTAAGAGAACTCTATGATAGAGGTGAGGCTTTCCCATCAGAATTTTTTGGTGGCATGATTAGCATCATCGTGCCCCTTCATCTAATGGTAATTGTAAAACTTGGCGGGGTCATAAGGAAACACCATCCATTATTTTTTTGTGCTTGATTTAGAAGCCTTATTTTTATCTTGTTTTTTTCTCAAATCATTCACCTCATGGTTATCATTCTTGTCCTTATTCTCAAGAGGATAATCAATGACACCATCACTAGTCATATTATGGTTGTGATCATGTGAAAAGGATGACTTTGGGAAGGTACAGGCTACATGCCTGCACACACTTCAACTACTTTGATCTTCAGACACTCATTTTAAACTTCATCATAAGAGGTGGGTTCACACTTGAGGACCTCAAGGTGAACCTCCTACCTCAATGTTTGTGTGAACATTTCATAAAGTTGGTCATCTAAGAAGCTAGTCTTGTATGTATGAATGAATGAATGCCACCTATGCATATAATGAAAGTTTAACTCACCCTTGGCCTAATCCATGGAGGTGAGTGACTAGATGCTGAGGTTAAAGGGTTTAGAGATATTGAAATATTGGAGGAATTCATCTAGAAGGAGATGGAAACTAAAGAGAGAAGCTGGAGGTAGATTCTAAAACTAGACAAGAACTTCAACTCATAGATAACAAGTGAATATCTTCAACATCATGCCTTCATCTTAATCCCAATCCATAAATTTCATCATGAATTCTATAATATGCTCCATAGGACTGAAGTCTTGAGTCCCATTAAACTTAGGAAATTCAAGGATAAGAGTAGGAAGGGAAATAGAATGCACCCAAGGGGATAGAGGATTTTGACAGAGATCCTCATAAGCATGGTTCATATCATGCTAGAAATGAGCTATAGGAGGGGGCTCATGATGGTAATGGTAAATTCCTATGCCTATAGACATCATCATAACCATATCCAAAAAGATGATGATGTCAAGGTGGCTCCTGATAGTTAAGACACTCATGATGGAAATCATCTCTACCATGGGGTGGGGAATGGCCATGAGAAGTGTGATGATATCCATGGGGATGATGGAAATATGTGGCATATACATAGAAATGGTCATGATGAGAAAAATATCCATAATGTTGGCCATGTGCCATTAGACAAGGGTTAATTGGTGGGCACTGATGCTCTTGATAGGCATATCACAAATCTCTAGTCCATAGGTGATGATTAAAATTAGTACACTCATAAAAAAACTAAAGGAAGGGCTAGGAGGATAGGAGGTCTACCCATGATGAGGATACCTAGCTAAATTGGAATACATATGACCCACAACATGGATATGAGGGTGTTCTTGCTCTAGAGTCTCCAACCAAGTAAGAGGTAAGGAACTCATGTGATAACTAGTTAATGCACTTGAAATTAAATGGGTGCAAGAATTGTCTCTAGAGGAAGCACACCATTGAATCCTAGGGGGAAAAATATGTAATTTATTCACTTGAAAGCATCTACAATAATCATCAATGATCGCATGTAGCTCATCAGGCCCTAGTTATGAAAGAGGTTCCTTATCACCTCAAATGGGTGAATGAGATGAAGCATAAGGGTGAGATGAAACATCCTTAATTGAAAGAAACCTAGGTTGGTGAAAATGATATTGAGTCTATTAGTTATAGATGTGTTAATCCTATTCCCTTTTGAATGAGAGAGGATCTATGCTAGTATGTTGGGTCAAGGGGACCTCCTCGGTCCTACAGTGTCTATGTCATTTCATTACAACTATGGCTTACTCATGAGTGAGCTCAAGAATGAGACCTTAAATCTGATGGGATTGGCATCCCAAAGGTGGGATATCATCCATGAATAAATTGATCAGTATCAACATGGAAGATAATAGAAAATTCAAACCAAAGGAGAACTAATAGGGAGAATGACACAGAACTAAAGTAGGAGAAAATAACTAAGGTGAGAGCCAAAACATAACTGAAAGCAAAGCCTAATAGCTAATAGAGGGGATTTGGCTAAGAGATATCTAAATGGAATAGAACTAGCATGAGACCATATGTGATGTCCTATTGGGTGTGCTAGAATGTAGCTCCAAAAATTTGAATAGAACCACTAGTGTTTGGTAGGGTGCTTAAGCAAACCACTAAGAGGCTAAAGGGCTCAGGGTTTTTGTGGGCTACAAGAGATCTCTATTAGTTATCTAGTTTGTCAACTTGTACCAAGATATAGATAGACTTGTAAAATAAGTTGGGGCTAGCACGATCAAGTACACAAAGGATTCATGTATCTCTAGTGGATCCAACCACAATGAAATAAGTGGCTAAGAATAGACTATTGATTGCATACATAATACAAAAACAATAATACCGAATAAATAGAGCTAACAAATGAAATGTAAATCTAAAAACTAAGGAAATTTAAGGCCAAATGAAAGATGTTTTAAGAAATAAAGATGTTTTCTAGAAAGGCTTCAAGAGCATGCCTAGTCTAGATTTGAGCTATCTTTCCAAATCAACACTATTGTTTTCTAACAATGCAATGTTCTAGTTTAGCAAGAGAGAGAGAGATTATTTGAGCAAGTTGACTAGTTTGTTTTGAGCATGTATATTTCTAGTATGCAATGAGGAATGATTATAAAGAGATAAATGACATGTAATAAAGGAATATTTCAAGTAATGAAAGTAATCTTTAACCATATACAAATATAGGAAACTTCAAATGCTACTTTAAGTAATGCATAAAATAACTAATTTGCTAAAACAAATCAAACCCTAGCATGTGTAATACAACAAATAAAAAATAATTTAATTTTACAAAGAAAAGTGCCCTCATATCAAGCTCAATAGAGATGTGTAGACTTTATACCAACTAATTTTCCAAGATAAGAGGCAAGAGAGGCAAAAGATCAAGTTGTGTGTAGGCTAAGTCCAGACCAAGAGCCAAAAGTTATGGAAGAGGTGGAGGAGAAACTACCAAACTAAGAAAGATAATAAAATGAGCACAAGAGATAGGTGTGATAGAGTCTTGAGGGAAAAAAGATTAAGCCACAAGATTTAGGAACACTATCAATAGCAATGAGAATCACCAATGGAAGTTATAATAGAGTAGTGCATTCCCTATCATAAATAAAGTTATTGTGCGAGGCAAAAACAAAGAGAGATTCGAGGAGACAGACAAGATTTTGATGTGAATGATCAATGGAGAAGATCATAGTAGAGATACCATATAAATTTAATGTAGAATCTCAAATTAATGAGTAAAATCACACATATCCTAACCCTATCTGCCAACAAGCCAAAAACTAGTTGTTTCTGACTGTTTGAGACTAAATTGGGCCTTTTCCATGCATTTTACCTAGGCTACAGCTTTTGTGAAGGAAATATGTGGCCTGGGCCACAAGTTTCTTCCCTAAGCCATGGATTAAGTCAAATAGTGGATTAGGGTGGTCAAAAAGCTCTTGAAAAGGTCCTAGGGGGTCCTTAGGGAGCCCATCCATAATGATAAAAGACCAAGATGGTTGGAGGATGTGTAGGGGATGAGAATAACATGTGGGGGAGGTCTAAGTGAATGGAAAATGTCTCTAATTAGGATAAATAGGCTTGATAATCTTCACATGAGTCGATGTGTAATCATAGGGAGGATTATGGTCATAGGAAGTATGATTACAAATTCATTCTAATTGATTAATTATAGTTTCTAAAATTCTATATGAGCATACTCTTGAACAAAAGAAACTTATACCCATACAACTAGCTATCAAGACTATTAAGTCTAATCCACTACAAAATGTAAGCAATAGGAAATCCCCTTTACTATATATATATTACTTGAGTGACCATTACATCATAGGCACACTAAATTCCATGATATCCCAATCCTCTACAAAAAACCATGTTCAGATATCCATAGCACCTACACATATTCCTATTACTACTAAAGAAATAAGCACTCGATGAGGGGTTCCAAAAACCCCCACTTTAGTTACTCCTACTATTGTTTCATGACCACATAGTGCTATTTTACATGCATTGAGCATCATGTATACCACAGTGATAGATATTACACCTATATATGCTCGTTGGCCATGTACATGGAGTATTACACCAAATTTACAGTGCAAAGAATCTATGACCATTAGTTGGATGTCATCACAGGATGATCTTTCCTATGTCCAAAAATACCAAAAAAAACATTCAAAAAAATAAAAGAACTATCATTATTTTTTCTATTGTACCCTTGGTATCCATATGTTACTTTCATATAAATTATCCACATACTCAATTACTCCTATATACACATATGTGTCACACTTCTACATTGGGTGTGATATAGGTATACATAAATACATGATACATTCATATTTCAGATGTTGGGCTTTCCCTCTACTCATGTCATATGGGAATTAGGGGTATCCACTTATTTGATCTTTATACACATAGGTTATATGATTTGATGATCACTCTACACTATCACGTTTGAGCTTACATATGTACTTACACATGCCTATTATCCATGATTGTATCTTACACATGGAACTTCATATGGTATACACTTGACATACTTTTCTAAAACATTAGATCCATGGGCTACTATGACATGTTGATGCTAGTTGTTTATGCTTTATTTTATGCACTTCTTTGAGTGTCTTGTCTTGCTTGTTTGACCATTTGAATATGCTTCTTTGTCTGTAGCCCCCATGCCTATATGTGCTTTCTTTGACATTTACATCATGAAATTATTAGTGTTATGGAAATTTATTATGTCATTCTTGATTTCATGGACATTTGACTAGGTCATGTCCCTTTGGTTGTGTGACATTTAAACATGTCCCTTGTTTATGGTCTCTTTAGACCATTACTTGTTAACTTAATTTTGAGTGATCTTGTGTATGTGATTATTTATTTTTTATTGTTATACTATTACTATATATATGTTTCTATGATATTTATCATACATCTTAGGCCTACATGTGATCACATTGATTCTTTGCACTTCAATGATATGTTTAACTAGACATGTTCCTTCTATATTCTACATGGTTACATTTATAGATTTTATAGTTGTCTTACCCTTTTGAGGTGAGGTAAATCCTAGTTCCTATTTTTACCTCACCTCAAATGGGGGCCTATTATTGGGAGAATGATTTGAAATCATGTTCTCCACACTTGGCATAGTTATTAGATTCAGTGGGGACATGCTTTGAAAGCATGTTCTCCACACTCATTCAGTATTTGGTATTTATATCAGTTTGCAGATTTAGTAGGGGCATGCCATATGGGAATGGATTCCGCACATTCATAAGTTTTAGATTTGGTGAGGGCATGCTTGAGAAACATGTTATCCACATTTATTTAGTATACGGTACTTATATCAGTTCACATATTTAGTGGTAGCATGCTTTGAAAACATGTTCTACACACCTATTCAATATTCAACATCTCCAGTTACAGTAGGGGCATGTTTTGGAACATGTACACCACATTGGTACTTATATTAGTTTTCATATTTCTTCATATATATTTGGGACATATATTGGAATCATGTCCTCCACACTTAAACAGTTATCCAAATTTTCCAAAGCATACAGTTGTATGATTTAGATTCAAAGTTGTGGTAAAATTCTATACATTGGTACCATTATGATACATAGTTTCATCATGAGACATCTAAGGTGCACATGTTATGAAACATGTTCCTAATATTTAAAAATACAAATCAGTTTTAGATTCCAAAACCATTTCATGTACCGATACCCCACAGACTTTTATAGACCATATTGAGCCAATCTACTATAGTAGTTGGTTCACCTTTTGGTATGGTTGAGGTGATCAAATATCTCAATATTCCACATTTTTAGGTTGGACTTGATCATCCAACCTCACTATGTTATAAGTATCTTGGGCTAAATGGTTGAGCTAATCTCAACTAGAAGGTGGAAACTCACTTTTGCTTCAAAGTTGGGGCATCTCTCTCTCTCTCTCTCTCTCTCTCTCTCTCTCTCTCTCTCTCTCTCTCTCTCTCTCTCTCTCTCCTTAGATATATGTACTTTAAATATTTAAATATATTTATCTTAATCTTAGTTTTATAGCCTTACAATGATACATCTTTTTCAAAACAACTTTCCAATAAGCAAGGTGGTTACATTGACACATAGGTGTACTCTTAAACCTTACTCTTTCATTTCAATACATTTCAAGTACTTTCAACCTAGATTATATGCATTGATTTTACATTGTAACATGCTCTTGGTTGTAATTCAGTCACCAACAAAGCACTCAAATTCAGCTAAAGTAAAGATAAGGTGTGCATACACACTAAGGTACTTATTATTTCCTTTAAACTAGAAATTTTATTACTAGATTAAAGGAGGGGGAATATAAATGATATTTTGTGATTATGTAGGACTTCAATCTTGTACACTCAAAAAACTCAAAGCGTGGTTGTTCTTGTTATCTCTAAACTTTCCTTATTTTTGAAATCCTTGTGTCTATTATATCTTGTTTCCTTTAACCTACCTCTTAGTCCCACTAGTCTTATATTGATGACACCGACATTATATATTTCCTAAAATGCTTAAAATATACTTATCTTACACATCTACAAGTTCTAAGCATGTACATATTTCTCTACTCCCTAAACACTAACATCTGGGACAGACAATAACATCGATGTTATTGTCATATCATAATGAAAGTATCTTATGTCTTAAAGTCATCTAATTTATAAATGAAATGTATCCTAATGGTTGAATTAAGTGATTTAATGTAATTTATTACTCCAAATGGATTGATATAAATATAATATCAACCCTCATTAATTCCTCACCTATGAAACCTATCATTCAGATCAAAAAGCATTTAAAGAGAAATTAATTAATCAAAATTTCCCTATTTATTTTTATTTCCAAACCAATCATAGGGACTATACATATACAGATCTAAAATACTAAAGGAGTAGCCAAAGAGCTTAATTTTATAAGTTATAAGCTAGGTGACTATTGAATTTGCTTTACACATATTACATGATTCACACACAATCCAACACATAAGAGAGAACTACATCATTATAAGGCCCTCTTAATAATATTGGCTATGTAGGTAGTATCCTTTGACAATGGGGTCATTCAGGTCAGCTTGATACCATGTGCCCACTAAATCATTTTTCTCCAAGGTCACATTGAAGATGGAAAGATAAGGTTTTGCCATTTCACAAAGAGTGATTATTTGTGACCTAGATCTAAATACACTAAACTGAAGGTGAAGCCAAACCTAGAAGCATGTATGTGGTCACATATTATTTCACCATATATTCTATACAGGACATTGTCATCAAACTCAGATAGTAGCATCAATACAATTATCCAAGGTTGATGTAACTATCTAGATATTCAAAGGCACTAGATCTAGAATCTCAAAACTATTATAGAACTATCTTCTTACCTAATTTTATAGTATTCTGGATCTAAAACTACATTAGCATTAGAACAAGCTAAGTACTTTTATTCTTTTTCATTTCTATATCTAAACTAGTTATATTTTCTATATTTAGATTACTCGGCATAATAAATTTAGTGTACGCTTATATCTAATTTTAAGGTTTATTTGGCCTCTTATAAATCTAATTATCATCTTTGTAATACTTTATTTCTATATTATTAATGCTAAGTTTAAATTGAAAATATATAACATATTTCATTTTAGGGTTAAACAGTTTGTTAGAATCTATGTGGGTTAAATATGGTCAACTATATAAGGATTCTCTAATATCAAAAAAGGTATAAGATCATAATAAATCCAAATCACATACAACATGTCATTGCATAAAGCGATATGGGGATATAGAAAAGGATCATGTATAACAAAAATCAAAATGAATCTATTTTATCCTATTTTTAATAACATGTAAAACATGTTTGTTTAATTATAGGTTCAAAAATAGAGTTTATAAAAATGAAAAAGATGTACAATAATCAATAATTATGGTTTTGGCGATATGTTAAATATGGAAACTCCTATTTTTGGAAAACACTAAGAAGAAATGGTACTTAATGCAAACACAAAATTTTGTTGACTATTTTAGATGTTTGACAGTGATAATCAGTAAAAGAGGTGATCGTTCATACTCAAGATTAGGAACATATTCTAAAATTATTTTAGGATAGGATGATTGTAGGTGGATGGAAACACATGTCCCTCATATTCATTGACTACAAATTGATTATGATACTTGACTGATAGAAACAAAGAGAGAAAATAGGATTTATATAATGACATATTAGAAATAGGATTAAAATATATCTATGGATACGACCATTTTAATTGGATAATAACATAGAATGTGTCAATCTATTGACCATGGACTTATCCTAGTTAATTTTGATGAAAAACTGACTATTATGCCTTCTCTACATGTGTCTTTTGAGAAATATTTTATTTTGAAAAATTTTACCACATAGAATTCAATTTGTTGTTTATTTTGTCTTTGAAACCTTAAGGGGATATTTGATAACTTGACGTTGAGTTAACCTCAATCACCCCCTTGATGATTGATTGTTCCCTACATATCCAATACTTCAAGAAGATAAATCAAGCCCACATAGTTCTCCCACCTTGAGTGATTGTACAATTGTTCTCCTTAACTATGTGTATGCAAATAGAAAATGTCTTTGATACTTGACCATAATAGCTCTTGATTTCTTTGGAATTCTCTAATCTTGGCTTATGTTTGTTCTTTACGAGTGATTTTGAATTTGGAAAGAGTAGGAATATTTTTTGAATGTGCAATATTTTTAAAGTTTGAATCAAGTGAGTAGCAAGTGGTATTAATGAATGGCTATTAATATTTATTTATAAGTGAATATTTTGATAATTTCCTTTAGATAACCTTATTAAATGTGCATGAGACTCAAAATAATGATTGTAATTTGTTAAGGTGTGGAGCCTAAAAGCTTCACCAAGGAGCGGATTGCAGAGTTGTAGTAGTTACACAGTCACTGACGTCGGTCAGGAGCGACCGACGTCGGTCAAGAGCAGTTTAGGAGATGCCAGCGTCGGCAGGAATCGGTTGACGTTGGTCACAGGCAAGCAGGTAGGAACCGGCATCGGTTACCTATGCGTCTAGAGAGCTATTTACGAGGACAGAACGAGTGTTTGCATGATGAGATTAAGTTATAGTCTTAAGTCCGCATCTCTATTATTAGTAAGACTATTTGCAGAGCCCTTGTTCAAGAGGCTTAACTGTTGGTTGTAAATGCATGCTCAAGTTTCCTAATTCTATATGTAGAATTAGATCTTCTTAGCTTATTATATTGGTATGTTGAAAGAACACTACAGAATTGTATAGGTGAATCAATCCAGGTTGTTGGAGTTGATTGTAATTGAGAGAGAGAGCTCTTGAGGGAAAGAGATCTAGAGAGAGATCTGTACATCTGAGAGAGGTGTGGAAGAAAGAAGTTTCTTCAATTGTATTCCTTCTGTAAAGAGTTTAATACAATTTTTTAGGGTGGTTTCTTGTATCTCTTGTTCTTTGCTATATATCATTCTAGTTACTTATCTATCTGATTTAATTCCGCATTTATTGCTTTCATAAGTGTAATCAAATTGTTGGTTGATCCCCAACAAGAGTGAGTAGCAAGTGGTATTAATGAATGGCTATTAATATTTATTTATAAGTGAATATTTTGATAATTTCCTTTAGATAACCTTATTAAATGTGCATGAGACTCAAAATAATGATTGTAATTTTTTAAACTAATTGGATAGGAGTATTTTTTCACTCCTACATGCCTAGGGAAGACATGTTCTAAAATATTAGGGATAGTTGTCCCTAGCACATGATAGTCTGAGGGTGATGTTGAGTATTTTGAAATTTTGACATTGAATTTTTTGTGTAGTAGTGATGACCAATAAAGGGTGAAACTCTCATATCAATAAAATTATTAGAGTAATGTAAAATAATATTCATGTATTTAATTTCAAGTCATGTGGTTTTATAAGTGTCAAGAATTAGTATTTTCAAGTACATGTGACCAAATTTATGTCTATAGAATCTATAAAAGGATGTGATGAACATATACCTAACTATACCTAAGATGTAAGAGATATAAACTAAATTAATCAAAGAAAACATAACTCCATTAAATGGTAACCAATAGGTAGCTAATCTAAGAAATGTGAGGGTGATATTTATTAGTAACCATGAGGTGAAAATAAATAATAAAGCATACATACATGACAATAAACTAACAAGCATGAGTTAATCTAAGCAATGAATAAAATAACATACCAATATAATATATCCACCAAACTAAATAAATAAAGATTATAGTGTTATAAGTACTTATCTTATATCGACAAGTTGGAACATGAATCTCCCCCTTAGTTCAAGTCACACTTTTTGTAATATGTTATAGCTAAAGCTCAAAATGGAAAGAAGAAGACCTAAGTATCATTACTTGGGGACTAAAAACACTAAGTATACCTTTTTAGTTCATCTTCTCTTCTTGATATCTTTTAAAACATTCTATAAACAATTCTTCCTTAAGTGTAAGCTCCTAATCCCTAATTCATATTCTTATTACTAAGATTGATTTACATGCATGAGATGAGTGAAATGGATGTCTTTATTGTAATAAATGGCAAAGAGGATCCATATAAATATGGCTCAAACCCAAAAAATTAAATACCCAAGCGTAGCCAATATCATCGGCCCAATAAATGTAGTATAAAAATATCTAACAAACACAAAGCTATACCATCCTAGTCAATGACATCGACCAAGGGCAAAAACACTATAAGATGTCATTGGTCACATTGATGATGATAATTGGGAACACATAAACAAAAAATATATAAATGGAAATGTGGAATGGGAACAATTGTATGGAAAATAAGAAGTTAGTATGACATGGATAAAGGTATATATAATAGATAGTCATTGGGAAATCTCTCACAAATCACTATGAACTAGTCCACCCCCAATCTCGGTGCATTCCTTAGGACATGTACTTAGGGAGATTGATGTGCATATAAGTCTTGCAATTGAAATTGATATTAGGTGAAAAATTAGGTATATACAACATTCTCATAGGTAAGGGTGTAGTTAACATGAATAAAAGTGTAATGTATATAAAAAAACTTTGACACTAAAAGGGCATAAAAGGAGAAACCAATCAGTGTTTGTAGGAGGATTTATTTGAATTATTTGTCAAGATAGTTGAGGATCTCTAACCTATGATGACTTGATACATATTACATTATTGTTAGGTTCACACAACATCAAAGTGTAAAGGAACAAGAAAGGCAATAATGTTCTTCTCTTACATCCTATTCAATTATTTGGCTACGACTTGGTTATCTTCTTTATAGGTTTGGTGTAAACAAGATTCTATCAGATTACTAGTATGTATAGGATTATTGATTAGTTGATGACCCAAATTTATAATTCCCACGAGATACAAATTATAGTATAAAAAATGGTGGTGAATGTTAATACTTCAAAGGAAATTTTATGTGCAGATCAAACACAAAGTTCTATATAAAAGGGTGTGATGGAAGGAATAGAATAGGTTATACAGGTCAAGATTCAATCCATGCATGTACATATACATGAAATGAGATATGATTTTTTAGGGTCAGTTGTAGAGGTCTTGGCTTCAATGGATCTAAAAAATTAAATTAGGTAGTTAAGTTTTTACTAACTAGAATTTTTACTATTGTTCCATCACCCAAAGAGGTGGTAGATCCCCAACATATGTCATTTTATAAGAATGGATGTCCTAAGTAGTGGCATATCTAATAGAGCATGAGGGAAAATCCAAATGCAACATTTATGTCACCTTGTGGTTTAATTTGGAGAGTGGTCCCTTGACAAGAGAATATAATACAACGTGCACTATGGCCAAGTAAATTTTTAGGAAATATAGTTGTCACGAGTGGATAAAGGATTGAAATAGTATCCTAGAGGCATAGATTTCATAATTGATGGAAAAAGATAAAAAATTTGGCTTACATGAGTTTGAATCTACCTAGATTTAGGTAGATGTCATGCACCTCTAACAGTAACTAGAGGAAAACTTTTGAATCAATCAACCAAACTAAATCATCTTCTTGCTCATGTCTTATAGCAAAAAACATTACTTGAAGCTATGAGTAGTTAATTGATGTGGTCACTCAAAAAGGTTACGTATTTTTATTTTATTCTCAACCCATGACAATACCACTATCATAGTTTATGTAATGTTTATGGTGAAGCAACCTACACAAGTTACACTAGTCTTGATGAAAAAGCATGATTTTTTTTTAATATCCTAATTAGTGTAGTCATATCCAAAGTTGACTAGTTCTATTCTTCCTACTATAACCTAAGATTAGATATGAGGCTCATAATAGTCATGGGAATATGTTTGAACCATATGCTACACATCTATATTTTTATCTTTTTTTATATACATGGTTGCCTTATAATTCAATGTTATAATAGGTACATTGTACCCTTTTTTATAGTTGGGGCATATTTTTAAAATAGTGTTCCATTTGCATTAGGAACCTATGATGTATTAGGTTGATTGGGTAGGTGTTTTCATCTAACCATCCCACAATTTACTAAGCATTCACATATATGAGAGGCCTTGAGATGTATAGGAGGAAAGAGATAAATAGCATGAACTTGTATTTGTCTATGACAATCATTTTTTCCATAATCCAATGGAACCTACTCTTTGTGCATATCAATTTTATCATATCTTCTCATATTATCCTTTGGAAAATCATATTATGTTGATTTATATTTTTAATTTTTAAAATTAGTCTATACTTTTTGAATATTTGAGTTTCTAAAGTAACTTGTTATATGCTTTAAGTGAGTGGATTCTTCAAATATAATATGTCGATGTAAGATGGTGTTAGTCTTTTTATCTTAGTTTTTATTGGTATAATAATAAATTGATTTAAGTCTTTTTTTAATGAAAAACGTGTGAAAAATATGTATGATTATGAGGATGATTACGATTATCAAGTTGAATTAAAATAAAAAAATAAGGATCAAAACATTTATAGTATTAATAAATATGTTATGGATGATCATGTTGATATTTCTAGAATCATAAATGCATAATTTGAAATTTTCCCATTAACCTACCCATATTTCCATTGCTTATACTATTAATTCTTCTCAAACTATTATAATTTTAAATGCTCAAGATGCTTCGATTGTTTTTACTTCTTATAAATATGTGATTGTTTTAAATTATCATAAATAATTGTCTTTTTTAAAGTTTTTTCAATGTCTTCACACATTTATATAATCCTCTTATTGAATCATCAATTGAATATATTTTTTCTCTAGATTTTATTGATATAACTTTTTATCAATAAAAGAGGGTTTTAGGGTTCCTCACCCATTTAATTAATTAAAAATATTTCTTATAATAAGATATAGTCTTCCAAACTAACAAAACCAAAGTTACCAGTATTGCTTCAAAGGCAACAACCATACAAAAACCAAAACTTCTTAAAATCTTATAAATAAAACTTAAAATTGATAACATGTTTCAAAAGTAAAAGACAATCATCTTCTTAAAGGAGAGTATTTTAAAAACTCCCATGAAATACCCATACAAAATACTTTTTAACTAAAGCACAACCACTTATATAGCAACAAAGTCTTTTATAGAAAAATAGGTCTATGATCCCTTTATACATTCTTATATTCCAATCTCCTCCACCAATTATATTTTTATTCCTATTTAAACTTTATAAATGACCACTATGATGAATATAATGTATTATTTACACCAATATAAATTACTTTCTCATGGGTCTCGAAATCCAAGCAATAGAGTCACTTCTCGTGACATCCTTTAAAACCCTTTAGCTCATAATATACATGCTTATCATTTTTATATTATTTTTATTACACCAAAATTTTCTTTATTTAATACAAAATTAGTTCCTTCTCATCATGTTATATCTTTTTATGCCTCGTGTTTTATTTTTCTCGTGATGATAAATTGATTAGTAAACTATGTACAAGAATTTTAAAGGATTATATGTTTGATTAACTTTATGATTTAACATGTGGATATGTCCACTCTTTCAAAATATTAGTGGACTATTTTTTCACTCATTTTTTTAATAAATATTAGATTTTTTACATCTAGTTAAATTTAGACAATAATTCAATAAAATTATTAGTATGTGCTTAGGTTTAAAACCTTTTTAACTATGATGACTTATCAATTGCAAGATAATGAGCTTAAGATAATTTTTATCAATAATATTTTATTACTTATCAAATACAAAGAAAATTTTAACATTTTCAATCCTTTAATTAACTTTTTTCATGTGGTTAATGCCTTTGAAGTCAAAATTTTAGATGAAATATGCTTCAGTATGAGTTCAATGCTTCAACTAAAGCAAATTTTCAAAAATAAGCCATTTTTTAAGGATAAAATCAAATTACCTTGAGTTTAAACATAATATTTATTCTAATAAGGTAGTAAATTCTATGGATAAACCATATATTTTATGTTACCTCAATAAAAAGAGTGTATGTAGTTTACAAGGTTAAGCGAAACTCCTCACCCTGATGAAGTTACTTGAATGTAATGTGATCACTTCCACCAAAAATATAATTTGATACTTTAAGATCATTTCCTAAATATTTTGATTCCAATTTACATTAAATTTATCATATACTTTAAGGGTATGCTAAAAACACATGCATTACTTTGAAATACAAGATATAATGTTTTATTGGAAATGATCAAATTCAATTAGATGGCACACATGTAAATTCAATTAATATATATACTCATAAAAATCAATCACCTGATAAAAGCAATGTCCATATGAAAAACAAACCAAATTAAAATAATGTACTTGTGGATTACAAGCAATATTTACTAGAGGTATTTATTGGAGTAATTGATTCAACCAAGAATAAAGAAACAGCTAATCAAATTGTGTTTAATGAAGAGGATATTTTGCATGATATTTCATATGATGAACCACTTTTTATATGATAATTTATAGTTGAAAAATAAAAATATGGAAAATATTTTGAAAATAGTTAAAATATGAATATATGCACTGATAAATTTATTTGTGACTTTGGACTTAGCTTCGATGATTTAGCCTAAACTTCTACAATTATCACAAGATATGATGACATTAGAATTAAACCTCTTAGTTGTGGTATGCTTCCTATTAGAGAAGGACCAAATTCAACTCAGACTCTATTTTTGGTGCTTAATAATGGATCATAAAATAATATTCTTGCTTAACCATGGATACATCAAATGAAAGCTATCCCCTCTATTGTGCATCAATATTTAAAATTTGGATATCAAGTTCAAGTGGTCATAATTCAAAAATATACTAGCTTTTCAAAAAATAAAATGAAGGATGAAGTGGTATACATATGAGTGTTGTAACAATAATTATAACATTTAACTAAATAAAGGGTGCATAAAATACACTGACATAAGTCATTTCTAATAAGGGTACAATTATCACATACTATCTCCAAGATAAATACATAACCATAAATAAAATCAATGTATGTAAGACAATAGTTACTTAGTGAATAATATTAAAAATTAATATGATGATGGTGATATGTTATCCTTAGACTAATGGGTTAAAATTTGCCTTATACATACTACTAGTGGTTTGAACGCTTCAACTTTTATATCATATGATGATTCTTCTAGACATCATAGCATTATTGGTTAGCTTTTCTAACATACTCATATTTTGGAACTTGAATACTCTTTGTTTATATGATTTATTATCTTACTTTGCATTCATGTATTTTTATGTGTGGTTTAATCTTATTTATATTACATTATTGCTCATCAACCTTATGTGTTATACATGTGTTCATTTTTATCTACTGCTATGTTTCATTATTTTCCTAATTATTATATGATTGTAAAAAATTCTTATACTCTATAATTTTATTATTCCATACACATACACATACAATAACATGTGAAATTCCAAGATAAAATTTATTAAACAAATAATAAGTTACAAAGAACAATAGGGGCAAGGTATAGGAGAGTAATTTCCTTGCTTATCTTTACTAGCCTATGGGGCAATGAATGGTGTGGACATAGATTTCCCTTTCCCGTAGTCTCACATTTTCCATTTCATGGTACATTTTTTAAATTTATACCTACTATGAAAATATGTCCTAAATGGTTGTATTATTTCCCAAAGGTGGAATCACTATTTCATGTCCCTATGTACCTCTCGACTGCCATATTACTAGTCAGACTTCGAGCTAAGATATTTTTGCCTCTACTTATGCTTGTACTTGTGTGTGTGTTCTTCCTTCATCTAGATAATTTTTTTTGTGTCTATGTGATATACATTCTCATGTTTTCTACCCTCACCATAGCATCTAAGTATGTTTCCCTAACCCTACTAACTAAATCGAACATGAATTTACACCATCTTTGAAAGTAGCCTACTTAAACATTCTTATAGTGTCTCTAGTCAATATCATAATTATGAGATAAATAAAAGTTGTCCAATCATGGATGGTCCCTATTTCACACTAGATAAATATTAATTAATGAACCCCCCAACATTAATTAAAGATGATAAATTAATCAATTTGACTTTTATACGTAGATCATTTATTTTATAACTAGTGTCCCTAGTAGCCCAGAGAAAAGAAACCATAAATGTATGCTCCTATGTTTCATCCACATATTCCACTCCCTCCATAAAGGCTCCCTATTGTGGTCTCTCTCCTTAGGCTCTTATCTCTCTTGAACTAGTGGAAATAGTGGTGTAGGATAGACCCTGACACATTATGTTCACCTCCCTCGATAGCTCATGCATCATCAACCCTTAGGTTTGGATGCCTCTCATATTACTCATCATATGTTTGATCTAGATATGTGATCCAAGGTATTTATTGATCTCTATTCCTTTGCAATAGATAATAATGGTTGAGGCACTGACCTATAATAACTAATACTGCCTTATTAACTTATCATACTATAACTTCTCAATGATATTTTTGATTCAACCCTATTAAAATATACTCACCTAAATGTGATTCATATTTATGGTATGTTTGGCCCAACATGTATGGTATTTATATGGACACCAAGTTGAGTATATCTCTCCTTAAGGTAATCTATAGCCCTCCTCTAGTAGGCAATTTTTTCCCTCTATCTCTTGGGCCCCAATGTGACCCATATCAACACATATGATATCTCAATGTCCTATATATTTTTTGGTAGGATGCTATGCTTAGCTTATGACAAGTGCCTGTAGGCCCATGCATGTAGGAGTGTTCACACAACTAACTCACCACCTTGTACCTCATATATGAATAAGTATATGTCCCAACATAGATGATCTACCATGTAATAAACCTAAGAATATATTATCCTCCCCACCTCCGTATCATTGATCACAAATCAAAAACCATATATGCATAATAATAATCCTGTATTAGCTACAACAATGGAGCCCACTAGTATGATCATATATTTTTGTAACTATGGTTTAACTTCATGTATGATGTTACTCAATGAAATCCCTCTAATCGCTCCTATTCTTGGAGATCCACCCATATAGTATACATGGGCTAATATATAGTCTACCCTATCTAGTATGTTTGATGTCACATATCTCCCCTTCACTAATAGCCTTAAAATCCTCCTTACATCATGTCGTGTCACTATCATCTCTCTAGTCAATAGTTGAAGATATAAATATCATTATCCACCAATTTTTGAAAGACATCCAAGTCATATCAAATTAAGGGTAGGCATGCAAAATTTCCTAATCCATATACATCCAAATGTTCTCATTCTATTTCCTTTAGCATGAGCACATTTATGTTATGAAGTGTTGTCTCATGTCAGAACTCTCACATGTGTATGGGGGATTATATCATATTAAAATAAAATAAAATAAATTATTTTGTCATTATTATCCATCTAATAATGTTTTATTAAATTTAAAAATTAAAAAAAATAAAAAAATTTATTTTCCCATAAATTTACAATTTCCTTCTAGAACCGTACATTTGTTTCTCATAATCATATTATTCATCCTAGAGTTATATGGTTCTCCCCAAAACCATATGCTTCTCCCTAGAAATGTCAGGTTTCAAATTTAATCCCAAAAATTTTCCCTCATTTTTCTTGGTATTTTTAATATTTTCAAGAAATAAGCCAAAAAAAAAATCTCCTCAAAGTTCTCAGGTTCCCATGATCGGCTAGGCCAACAGTGGATTGAACCCAAACTAGTCTATGTGGAACAAATCCTCATTTTACCTCAATAGTACTCTCTCATACCTATGATTGAAAAGGCAAGAGGTAAAAATGAATGTAATTTTCTATTTTCAATTCCAATTTCACTTTATATAGTATGGGCCAAAAGCTTATAATTTTAAGTTACTTTATTACTACTTTATACTTTTACGTTGCTAGATATATGATATTTATTGATGATTTGAGTACTCATGATGATGTCAGATGATGTTATCTCATGTTTGACAGTGATATATACCATGTAGTTATTTTATACTCTCAATTTTACTATGTTATTACCCACAAAATCAATCTCTTTAATTTATTTTATAGGGATTTGATTATCATTTTTATTTGCTCCTCTCAAATATCGATGGGGGAAAGGATGTTTCATATTCATTTATCTTATTATTATAAATTTTATTGATGTTAGTGAAAATGAGATTATATTTGATAATTGGGATTAAGGGCCCAACATAGATGGGTACCTCACTTCAATTCCCAATGACTCTGTGACATATAACTATGAGATAGTTTGATTTAATTGACTCCAAGACATCCCATAAATATGATTAGATATGATTAGACTATTTAATTGATTTCAATACTTCATATTTTCTATCATTTATTATTATTCAAATTTGACCCATGCATGTGGAGAAAATTTTTTTAAAAAAAATTGCATGTGTTGCAATAAGTTCATAGGCACAAGATTATATATGGGCATTATAATATCTTAAACATAGATTTGATGATGGTAAGAACTCATTTAGGGGTTAATCTCACACCACCAACCAAACTGGGTGTATTATTTTCAATTTTTCTTTATAGATTTCACAATATTATTAATTGATTAGGCATTTATCCATGTGTAAATTGTTTTGAATTTTTGCAGGTCCATTTGAGTTATTTATTAGATTAAGGAGTGCATATATTGTATCCACCCTCTACTTGTTCTAATTTTATATTTATGCATGCACACACATCAAAGTGGGCATTGTGTAAATATCTAAAATTGTTTCAATGGCATTTATTAGTTTTAAAATTGCATTATTATTGGGTGTTTGTGTATTTATTATTTATTATTTATTAATCCAAATTATGCCTTATTGGTGTATTTTTGGTGTTTTTGTTATTTGTTTATCATATGTGATCCCTTTCTTCTCTCCCCCCTCTTTATCTATCTTCCCCTTTTTTCTATGTTTCTATAATGGTCCCCTATAATTGTATAGTGTTTTTCCCACGGGGAGTGTGTGTGTGTGGGTCCATCTAGGTGCACCCATGTTTTGTGGTTTCGTATTGTCACCTTTTATACATTACTTGTGCTAATTTTCACCTTAACATGTTCCTATTTTGAATTCAAGTTGTATATAAATGAACAAGTGCATTAGTGCATTTAGGACATGAATCATAAAAGTGAAAAAATAAATAAAGTTCAAGCATTTAGAGAAGGGTTCAATAAACAAGAAAATTAGAAGATAATTTACTATTGCATTCTAAAATAAATAAATAATTTCATTGTAGCATTGAAATTCATCATAGATTAGTCATTATATCACACTAGACTACCACACTAAATTTTATTATAGTTGGCATGTTAATTTTGATATTATGAATTATTTACAGGGACGATAAGTAGTTGGTTCTTAAAAATCCTACTAACCTTGAGCTTAGGCCCAAAAAAAATATTTTCCTTATCTTTATCAAGTTTAGCTTCCCTATTAGGATTTTGAAAAAGGATATCAACTTCCTAAGGATATATACAAAATAGTAGGAAGGTGAAAGAGGCTTTCACAGCATCAAACATGATGAAAAAAGTTGTTAAATTGGTTTCTTCATATTTTTATTTTATATAAATTTACAATGTATAATTCTAGTTAGCAAACACATGGAGTGTTTGGTTTTGGAGAAGTGCTTGAGTTGTCATCAATTTTCAAGGTTCTCACTATCTTACCCTAAAAATATTGATTATATTTTCAACCTATGATGATTATTTCCAAACTCTTAAAAATTATATATTAATCTAAACCCCTCTCTTTATCATTATTATACTATATTTATAATATAAATTAGGTCTAATTTTTCTATTTTACATAATTATATTTAATTGCATGTTTTATGAGTAAATTTGATATAAAATTGATTTATATCCATTTATTCATACTACAATAATCTATAACTAAAATGCAAGGGAAGCCACAAAACACACATTTTTAAGCATTATTATTATTAGAAAATGGGGATTTTAACACCTCAAATGAAGATGCTAACACATCAACTTGAATTTTCATTTTAAAAACTTGACTATATCTCACAAAGATAAGTGGCACATCCATTATGATGTGATTAAGATAACCCCCCCTACAAACACCTGAATTAATAATATTAGCAAGGGTTAAAATACACTCTAAAAATTTGACTCAATCAGATTATTAAGTTAAAGTTGCATAAATATTCATATTTTCCAAAACACCGCATTCACATTGAGGATCTCAAAGTCATCACACTTGAATATCACTCGTTCAAACATTGTGATTAAGATAAGGGTGAAAATACATCTTGTAATCATCTAACTCAATCAGATTAGTAATTTAATTTTATCAAGGCATTTGTCTTTTCCAAAATACCAAATTCACATTGAGGATGTTAAGGTCATCACACTTTAAGATCACTATTTCAAACATTATGCTTAAGACAATGGTAAAGAACACTTTATAGACATATAATTCAATGGTCATCACACTTGAAGATCATTATTTCAAACATTATAATTAAGATAAAGGCTAAATAACACTCTAGAAATGTTCAACTCAATAGAATTAATAAGTCAATTTTGGCAAAACATTCATTTTTCCAAAACATGACATTCATATTGAGGATGTTATAGTCATTATACTTTAAAATCACTATTGAAAACATAACATAAGGGAAATAATTAAAATTTTAAAGCATATAAACAATTTAAATACAGTTGTAAGGGCCTAAATACTTGAACCATTCATAAAGACCTTTTGTCAATAAAATTAAGTGATAACATCCTACCACAAAATACTTAAATGGAAAAACTTTAGAGGTTAAAAATGTTTTTTAATTTTAAAAATTAATATTTTCATAACATTTAGACTGGCATTATGGATTGTGAAAAGTATCCCCCTTAATAGTTATGCCCAACTTGGCAAAAATAATAAAACAAATTATAGGGAATCTAACAACCCCCATAGAGAAGACAATAAAAATAACAAATGATGAAGGAAAAAAACCAAATCAAACCTCATTAAATGGTAAAATACAGAAGGATTTCTTTCCTTAATTTATACCCAAATCAACTTCCCATTTACTTTCCTCGTAAAGATACTAATAGAGGAATTATTTAAAAAATAAAGGGGAAGGAGCAGTGTTTAAAATTTATTATTATTGAAGAATGGGCTAAATAAATTTAACAATAAATTTGTTGCAAGTCAAATTTGTATATGGTTATTCAAAACAAAGAATATATACAAATATATAGCCATAATATGTTTGTTCATTTCATCTTCTACAATAACTATTCACCCTCTACAACAAGAGAAAAGCTATCATGCACCTTAGATAAAAATAATATTATATACAATAATATTACATCCCTCCTTAATCTATAGAGGTTACAACAAGACAAAGCATGCCTCTAGATTTTTAAAATTTCTCTCTTCTAAACACTTTTGTTAGGATATCTATTTATTGATCTATATTAGTACAATATAACAATTTTGCATTGTCATCTTTCACATAATTTCAAATCAAATAAAATTTGGTGTTGATGTGCTTGGTTGAGTCATGAAATACTAGATTTCTTGTCATTTGAATTATTATAGTGTTATCAACCATGAGTGGTGTTGATGAAACCTATGTTACTTTCAAATCTGTAAGAATACTTGTAAGCCATATTATTTCCCTAGTTTCCTTTAAAGATTCCATATATTTTTCTTTTGTTGAACTTACAAGAGATTAGTGTTAATTCAAAATTCATTAGGAAAGCTAAAGTAGATTCACATCTTTCAAAGTCATTTACATAGTCAAAATATAAATATCCAACTAGTTTTAAGTATGCTTCCTTGTAGTATTTGACCCCAAAATTTTATGTTTCTTTTAGATATCAGAGAACTCTCTTTGTTGTTACCCAATGACTTTCTTTCAGTTTTTGCATGATTTGAAAAGAACACCAAACACAAAATAAATGTTTGGTCTAGTTGTGATTTAAAATAACATATTTACAATGATTTGTCTATATTTAGTTGTATCTTAAAATTCTATTGTATCATCTAATATCAACTTTAAATTTTGTTTTATGGGCATACTGGGTGGTTTACATTGTCATTCAAAATTTTATCAAAATTCTACTAATATAATTTTGTTGTGTAATGAAAATGTACTTAGGTTTTTTAATGACTTCAATACCCTAATAATAATGAAAGTAACCTAAATCAATCATTTCAAAATATTTTATCAATTCTAATTAGATTTTTATAGTGTATGTTTCATTATTTCTTGTGAGGACTAAATCTTTCATGTATACAAATAGAAATACAATTATTTTGACAAAAAGGGTTACATATTCAAATTAAAAAAAAATTAAATTCATGCTCAAGATGGGTTCATTAAAATTTTCATACCATTCTTTTGGGGTTTATTTCAATCCATACAATGATCTTACCAACTTGCATACTTTGCATTTTTCATCATCAAGGGCTAAACCTTCTTGCTAATTTATGTAAATTATTTCTGTGATATCACCATCTAGAAAATAAATTTTTAAATCCATCAGATGAACTTTCTTTCTATTTTGTGATGTTAAATCCAATAAATTCCAAATATTATTTCATTTTTTTATTAATGCAAATGTTTCATTGTAGTTTATCCCTTATTGTTTAGCAAATATATTCATGACAAGTGTTGCTTTGTGTTTGTCAAGTGAGCCATCTACTTTGTATTTGTTTCAAATTACCCACTCACAACTAATGGTTTTATATCCAAATGGAGGATCAACTAGCTCCCAAATTCTATTTTTGACCAAAGTATCATATTCACTTATCATTGTTTTTTCCATACATCAAGATGTTTAGCTTACTTGAAGGAAGTAGGTTCTAAATCAAAAGCAACAATAACTTCTTCTTATAGATGGTTATCCAAGGTAAGATTTTATATCTTATCTTATCGGATTGTTATGTGACTTTGTGTGCACTTAGAGTGCACATTTTTCCAACATCATTAGGTCTAACATCTATCAATGTTTGTGAAACCCATTTTAACATGTTTTCCTAAGTTTATTTTAGAATCATTAGTGTTTCATTTTCTTGATCTGAATCTTCGACATTTTCTTACATATGATCACCTTTTGATGAAGTAACATTTTATTCCACAAGGGGGGTGTTATTTTAAATTACATAAGTTAATAGAGAATCAATTATTTCCAAATTATAAGTCCCCTCATAATTGTTTGGAACCTCCACAACAATCTCCTTAAAAACATTAAATTTAACACATTTCTCAATTTGATTCAATTGTTGACATATGCAAGGTGTGTCCTTTTAGGTTTCACATAAGACAACATCTCTTGAAAACAATACATTTCTTATTTTTCTCATCATATATTTTATATGCCTTTGAATATTTTGAATATCCCAAAAAGATGCATTTTCAACTTCTTTGGTCCAACTTATTCATTTTCTCCTTGGGAATAAATGTGTAACAACTAACTCTAAGAACCCAAAAAACCAAGCTAATCTTATTTGAACTACACGTGTTGTGTGAGTTCCTTGATCTTTATTTTGCATGCATTGCTTTATATAATCAATGGTTATTTATATATTCTACATCAAATTAATACTGAATTATCAGAGTAATTCATTATATTTGAGTTATTTATTCATTTTTATTTTTATCTTAGATATACATTTATTGTTTATTATTATTATTACTATTTTATCTCTTGTTCATGTTTTTTATTAGATTCATTAGATCCTATAACTAAATTTAACATGGTACCAGAGATATTTTGAATCTGTAGATTGTTAAATATTTAAGAGAAAAATATCCAAATACAAGATTAGTTTTTTTATTTTGTATATGAGCACAAATTGGAGCTTTGTGAATAATTTTTGAGCTTATCATTGAGTTCAGAGTGCCCTAAATAGTCAAAATCATCTACAATTTTGTCCAAATTGGGAACAAGAGGCAAAATTGGTAAGTGTTTGATCCAAAATCACTAGCCCAAATCTGGTGGGTACCTAAAAATTGAAGTGTTTATGAGCAAAATAGGCCTCATAGTTGTATTCAAAAGGCATCAAAACCTATAGATCCATATAAAATTTGTCCAATTTGGACACAGTGACCTGGAAGGCATCAAAACCTATAGATCTATATAAAATTTGTCCAATTTACACACAGTCACCCAGAAGGCAAATTTTTTTTTACACCTAGGTATGGCCGTATGGATTGTATATACTTTAGGGAAAAAAGAAATAGCAGGCCTCATGGATCAATAGGCATATTTGATAGGGCAACTTTGAGAGCCTACCATTTGAACACCAGGAGGTATTTTTGAGCAAATATTTTTCTGAAATAGCTTAAAATTTCATACTCTTTATTTATATACTTTTAGTTTTTTCTAGATTTTTCCAAATTTTTCCAAAATTTAGGTTTTTCTATAGTATCTCTTGCCCATCTTCATTTCTACAACTTTTGAGGCTCATAACTTGCACATATGACCTCTATTGAGGTCCCCTTTTTTTTTAAAGTTAATATTTTTTTGATCACAACGTAGTGGTACAAAAAAATTATAATAAAATGCATATTTTTTGTACTTTTAGACTAGAGGGCCTAATTGATTTTTTCTAAACTAGAAAATTTATAATCCAGCCTTGTAACTGTACTCAATTACAAAGTGCCAAAAAATACTTGTTGGGTGGGATAAAACTAAGTAATTTAGGGGGGTTTTGTGATGTGTTTTGTACTTTGATTTTTATTTTATGATGGTTTGTTTATAATTGCATCATGGGGAATCCTAATTTACCACTATTAACAGCATACAACTAAAACACATGGAAATAGAATGCTTTAAATTCATTAATGATGCTAAGATATATGTCATACATAAGAACTCTTCTTACTCCACTTACTAATGCAAAAGAGTTACAACACTTTCTCTTTAAAACTACTAAGGTAACTAAATGCATTCGGTCTTACATGTCTTTAGATTTGAATTTTTATCTTGATAAATGTACAACTCCAAAAGAGGTTTGGGATAAATTAACATCATTGTTTGTAAAAATAGATGAGGTTCGTGGTTACCAAATTGACAATGAACTCATTAGTTTGGATTATAAAAATTATACTACAATACAAGACTACATCACTACAGTCATAGATCTTAGAGCACAACTTTTTGAATGTAAAATTGATAAAAAGGATATTCAATTTATTTTTAGTGCCTTACACAAATTAGGTCCTGAATATTCATCCTTTGTCTCTAGCTTTCAGAATCATAGACTGACATTAGGTACAACATATCAAATGCCAACCTTTGATATATTCCTTGAGATTCTAATGGTTGAAGAAGAAAATTTAATAGCTATGGGTCTAATCAAGTCATTTAAATCTCAAGCTCTAATTGCAAATCAACCTCAACGTAAGCAAGTTTCACCATCAGCATCAAATATAGGTTCAAGTAAAAAGAAGCAGAATAATCAGAATAAGTCATAGAAAGATAAGAATAAAGGGCAATAATATTCCTTACAAGGAGATTATAAATCTACTAATAAGAAAGAGGATTCATATAAAAGGACTGGCACTCCTTGCCTTTATTGCAAAAAGGGGTTTCATATTGAAAAAGATTACTAGAAGAAAGAGATTGATGAACTTAAGGGTCTTCTCAAAAAGAATAACATCAATCAATCATCTTCAAAGGATTATTCCACTCCTTCAAATTTAGGGAAAGCTACGACATTAGTTGCACTGGAAAATTATCTCAATTCATGGTTAATTGACTAAGGTGCTTCACACCATATGGGTTCTGATCAAGAATAATTTTTTGTATTAGAACCAAGTTCCTTGCCTCATATTTTTATAGGTGATGATTCTAAGGTAGGTGTTATAAGAAAAAGTACAGTTGATGTTGATAGTGGTATATTTGAGAATGTCCTTTGTGTGCTAGAGTTATCAACTAACCTTCTCTCTATCTACCAAATCACTCACTTTGATATTGGTAGGAAAGTTGAGTTCACACTCGATTCTGTATCAATCAGAAAATTAGAGGATAATGCCTTAGTTGCAGTGGGAAAAGTTGATAATCATACTTGACTTTATTCATTCTCACATTTTATTCCTCAATCTTCCTCTACAACTTTTATCTCAAACACTAATTCAGTGAGAAAGCTATGGTATGAGCGGTATGGTCATCTGAACTACCACTATTTATAATAGCTTAGTCAGTAAGAGATGGTTAAAGGACTTCCACAAATTTAGTTTTTAGGGGGTGCATTTCATGGTTGTGCCTTAGAAAAATACACAGAGGATAATTTTGATAAAGGGAAGGATTGGAGGACTACACAAGTCCTTGAACTTGTTCATAATGATTTAGTGGTCCATTACCTACTTTATCTTTTATTAAAACCTATTATGTTCTCACATTTATTTATGACTATTCCAGATATACTTGGGTTTATATTCTAAAACTCAAGAGTGAAGAATTTGAAAGATTTCTAGAGTTCAAAGCTCTAGCAGAGAAATAATTTGAGAAGTATGTCAAGATCCTATGCACTAATAATGAGAGAGAATATGTGAACAACAAGTTTGAAAAAGTTTATGCCCTTGAAATAATTAAACTTCAGCATTTAGTTGCGTACACACCTCATAAAAATGGTGTATCAGAGAGGAAGAACATATTCTTAAAAGTGATGGCAAGTTCTATGAGTCATGCAAAATCATTAGTACCTGAGTACTAGGCAAAAGTGATTAATTTTGTTACATATATATAGAATAGAATTTTTCACAAAGATTTAAAGGGGATAACACCTCTTAAAGCTTGGTTCAATAGGAAGCCAGATGTGCATCATTTCAAAGTCTTCGGCAGTCCATCATGGGCTCACATACCTTCAAACAAGCACCACACTTTCGAACAACAAATCTGGACTTGCATATTTGTGGGATATCTTCATGGTGTTAAGGGATATTAGCTCATTAATCTAGATTCACATGAGCTTATTATAGCAAGAAGAGTTTACTTTGAATAAAGTCTTTCAAACTTATCTTCTAACATTTCTCATTTTTCTTCCTTAAAAGAATCAGATAGTAGTGATGATGATACTCTTGCTTCATCTACTCATAAGGATGATGAGGTAATACCTCCCCAATGGGGTTTAGTAGGTCATGTTCCTCCTCCAAATCCTTTCCCATTGATGCCTTTATGGGATAGATAGACTTTGGTGGATGCAGACCCTCTTGTTAGGGATATATTAGATAAAAGGAGAACATGGTCACAACATGATCTTCCACATTCCTACATTGCCATAGCTTCTTATCCATAGTATTTTAAATAAGCCACAGGGATAGTTGATTGGGATTCAATGATGAAAAAATAGTATGACTCATTGATTCGAAACAACACTCAGGTTCTTATTCCTCTTCCTAAGGGAAGAAAATTAGTATGATGTAGGTGGATATATCAAACTCGGTTTATAGTGAATGGAAATATTGATAAGTATAAAGCATGCTTAGTGGCCAAAGGTTTTTCCTAAGTGGAAGGCATTAACTATATGGAAACCTTTATGCCTATTGTGAAGATGAATTCCATTCAATTGATACTGGCTATTGGTGTTGTTCATGGTTGGGTTGTACATCAAATAGATGTGAAGAGTGAATTTCTTCATGGGGATCCTCATGAGGAGATATATATGGATCAGCCACAAGGGTTCATTTATGATTTTTCATTGGTGTGTCACTTGCAAAAGTCTCTCTATGGTCTAAAACAAGATCCTAGCACTTAGTATTCCAAGATGGACACATTTCTTCACTCAGTTGGGTTCTCAAGATGTCACTCAGATCTAAATGTCTACATTATATGATAGGAAGATTCACTATTGTACTTCGTGCTCTATGTTGATGATCTCATTATTACAGGGATCAGAGCATCATCATTAGTAGTGTTAAGACTGCACTTCATGATAGGTCTTCTATGACAGACATGGACCTATTACATTATTTTCTTAGGATTTAGATAGCACAGTCTTCTTTCAGGCTTACTCTTTCATGACCCAAGTATGCCATGGACTTGTTAGCTCAATTTCACATCGCTGATTGTAGGCCTACACCAACTCCCTTCTTATCTAGAGTTAGACTTGAGTTTCATTGTTCCACTCCCTTGGTTGATGCCACATTGTATCGCCAACTTATAGGCAACCTCATCTATCTGACTCATACATGGCCTGATATTTCATATATAGCTGGCATGGTTTTACACTTTATGTAGAGACTACATGAGCTTCATTGGAGAGCTTCCAAATGCATTTTGAACTACATTCAAGGCACTATCAGATACAAGATTCACTATGAAATAGGTACAAGTTTAGACTTGATCGGATACATAGATTCTGATTGGGTTGGTGATTATGATGATCATAAGTCCACTTCTGGTTACAGCTTTCCTTTTGGATCCTACCCCATTTTTTGGTAGAGAAAGAAGCAACATGTTATTCTTATTTCATCTATAGAGGCTAAGTATCATGGCATTGTTAATGCCACTACTAAGGCTATTTGGATTTATAATATTCTCACTGAGCTTGGTGTTCCATTTTAGAAGCCATCAGGCACCTACTGCGACAACTAGAACACTATCTAGATCTTAAAAAAATTGGTTCATTATCAAAGAACTAAACACATATACATCTATATTCACTTTATCATGGAGTTGATTTAGGTGGAGATCATTTATCTTCAATAGTGTCCTATAGAGGAGCAGATTGTAGATATTTTCACCAAACCTTTCACTAAGTGCAAGTATCTTCACTTGTGATCTCTTTTGGGGGTGTAAGACATCAGTTCTTTAGGGGACATTAGTTATTCAAGGGGGGAGACCTTCATTTGAGGAGAAGTTTTTTTCCTTTAGGTTTTTTCCTTTCTTCATCTATTTGTACAAATTACCTAATATGGTTACACATTATCGAGACTCTTATCTACATAGCCCTACTAAGCTTCACTTATGGGGGGTGTTGGTGAATTTATTTTTTATTGCATTTAATTATATTTATTATTTAGATTGGTACACTAATTAATTATTATAATTAGTTAATTATGTTAATTAATAATTTGCACTAGATAGGATAAGCTTGCTTAGCTAGTAGTCAATTTGGACACCTATCTTGTTACAGTGGAGTTACACTCCACTATTCAAGGTAAGATATGATAAGATTGCTTAACTAGTAGTCAACTTGTGTTGAACATTTACACAAGTTGGACACCTATCTTTTTATTATGGAGTTACACTCCACTATTCATGTAGTCAGATATTAGTTGAACTACACGTGTTGTGTGAGTTTCTTGATATTTATCTTGCATACCTTGCTCTATATAAGCAATGGCTATTTGTGTATTCATATTAGATTAATATTGAATTATCAAAGTAATTCATCATATTTAAGTTATTTATTCATTCTAGTTATTATCTCAGATATACGATTATTTTTTATTACTATTATTATTTTATCTCTTGTTCATGCTTTCTATTAGATTTATTAGATCATGTAGATAATTCTAACAAATAGAGAATCAATTATTTCCAAATTATAATTCCCCCCATAATTTTTTGGAACCCCCACATCAATCTTCTTGAAAACATGAAATTTAACACATTTCTCAAGTTGATTCAATTGTTGACATATGCAAGGTGTGTCCTTTGAGGTTTCACATAAGACAACATCTCTTGTGAACAATAAATTTATTATTTTTATCATCATATATTTTATATGCCTTCAAAGATTTTGAATACCCCAAAAGGATGCATTTTCAACTTATTTGGTCCAACTTATTCATTTTCTCCTTGGCAATCAATGTGTAACAACTAACTCTAAAAACCCAAATATTTTAAACTGAAGGAAGATGAACACCCTAAAATTCATAGGCATTCCTCATTTGAAGGGTTGATTATGGTGATTTATTGTATATATACACTATTATTTAGGCTACTTCTTTTAGATATCCAATTCCTAACACCATTTGTGTTGAAATTGTCAATCTTACATGAATTGCACTCAAATGCACATTTTAAGTCAAAATCACTAAAATGCGCTAAATGGTTTAAAATTTTCATTTACAAGTGCTCATTTAGACCAAAGTATTCCTAAATTGTGTAATTTATTTTATGTGATTCCTAACTTTGATCAATTCATTTTGAGTCAAAATGATAATTTTGCCTTTTTATGCTCTAGATCACTCTTTTCTTCTAATTTGTTAGTGCATATCACGTACCTTTATTATTTTGTGTTGGAAACATCCTAAATAGGAATAAAGTTCTAATGCATCTAACATCACCTTCCAATTCTTCTTGAGTAAAATTATGATCCAATAATATGACTTTCTAACCATTTTGATTAATTAAGGGCCAATTTCCAATAAATTGCACAAATGTTGATTAATATTGTTTAAGGCTGATTAATCCAAATCAAGAGCTTAAATAGATTTTTCATGGAAGTTGTTGAATATTTAATTTTGAAAATTGATTTATATTAATTACGTCACCTAATGACATCATTTCTTGAAAAGGCATCACTAGACCATAAATGCATAAAATATCTGAATCATGGTCTCTCATGCCTCATTAACACATCATATGCCTCATTAATGACCCTTCTTCCAAAATCATTATGAAGGCATCTATTGATTTTAGCCTTCAAAATTGAATATATTCTTGGCCACACATCTTGATCTCAAGATTGACGATCATAATTCATTCTGATCAATCTCAAAAATCTATAAATAGAGAGGCCATGAACACAATTTTTAAGCTTGATTTGTGTAATGTTATAATGCAAAATTATCCCCACAACTCTTTGTGTTGATCATTGTGTTTCATTAGCAAGCTTCATTTGATAGGCTAGATTAGAGATTTCATCTACTTTGAGCCTAGGTTATGCAAAGAGTTCTTGAGGCATAAGGTTGTTAGTAAATAATTTAGGTGGTTAGTTTTAACGGTTTAGACCCATATGGTAGTTAAGTCCCATAAAACTACATTTTTAAAGGCTATAAAACTTTTTCTTAAAATAATGTTTTAACAAAGATATTTTACCATCAATAAATTTTTGTTGTCAAATTAAATAAAATGTAGTTTTTACATTTACATGTGCATTACCTAGTCCTAACAGTGGTGTAAGAGTGTGGTTCATGCAACTAATGAATTAAATACATATGAAGAAAGTTTTGGAAGTATGTAAGTCTAAGCAAGCATTTTTTTCCAATGGTATGATTTTTTGAATATTTTACATTTCCTTTTTTTATTTTTACTTTTAAATCACCAAATTCTAGATTATACAACCTAAAAGATCAATGAAAGCCATTTTTCTATTGCATACAATCTCTAAAATCAATTTTTTTACCTTTGAAAGTCTTTGTACGCCCCATGAAACCCTATCAAATCCTTTTTACACCCCATGAAACTTATATGTATGGCCTAGATTATAATTTTAAGTCATGTTTACTGATCCATATAATCTACCAATCCATTTGTACAACTTTCAAACCCAATTGCATACCTAAAAACTCTATAAGATTTGTACAACATAATATGAAATTCTAAACCTCTAACTAAACTCCAACATAATTTATAGACATAAAAAATCAATTTTTGATTATAAGCATGGAATTTGAATCCACACTTTGTAATTGTGTAGCCTTAAATATTTCAAAAACCACCTTGCAAGGCATCTATATAGAATTGGTAGAAGTTTAAGCATTTGAGCATTTATTCAATATCTACATTAGTTTTTAAATGTAGTAATATGGCCTACATAGTATAAAGGTGTTCCAAAAATAATTAAAGCACAACTAATTTGATTTATTTCTAATTTTCCAATGTGTTTTATTATCCTAGGCCCCACAAGAGAAATAAAGTGTAACTTTTACTTTTCTATGAAAAATTTGGTAATAAGTTCTTATATGCCATTTTTATTTTTATTTTTATGAAAAAAATAGAAATACACTTTATAAAGTATATTGTTTCTTTATAATTTCAAGTTTTTTTGTAATGGAGTTGGAAAAGAAGCTTTTGTAAGTCACTTGCAATAAAGAGGTCATGGGTTCAAAACCCCACCAAAGCATTTTTTGGTCAAAATATTTTTTATCTAAATTAGTTTAAGAAAGTTTTTAGAATATTCTATTTTAAAAAAGAATTTTTTAATTGGAGACACAAGCTGTAATTTTCATGACTTTCGACACTTTTTCATCTAGTCTCTATTTTATATGAAGGTGGTCATGTGACCAATCAATCTCTAGGTTTTTAGACATTATGAACACATT
Source organism: Torreya grandis (assembly GCA_037957365.1). Classification (NCBI taxonomy): domain Eukaryota; kingdom Viridiplantae; phylum Streptophyta; class Pinopsida; order Cupressales; family Taxaceae; genus Torreya; species Torreya grandis. The sequence continues at coordinate 2,033,914 of JARHVA010000832.1, read as the reverse complement.
GAAATGATAAATTTTATGATTTAAAGCTTATTTATATGATTTATAAAAATAATATATTGAAAATGATGTATAAGGATGCATTTTTAATGGAAAATGACACATTCACAATGAAAAACTTTATCATGTCATATCATGCTTTGGCAATCAGATTTATCATCAAACCTTTTAAAGACATATATTACAGGGCCATTATGATCCTTATGATTGAAAAAATATAAGTGTCAAACTAGAGGTTGGAGGATCCCGTGGAGGCTAGAGGACAATTCCCTTTATCTAGTTACCTATTTACTCATAATTTGGGTCAAATTATTGAATAACATTTTTTATAGTTGTTGACTCTTCAAGTCACCTTGATCCATTGTGAAAGTAGAACTCTCTGTCCAAAATCAGCCTACATAGTACTTTTTGGGACAAGTTTTGCATGACTAAATCATTCTCATTTTTTTCCAAAACTTGTATGAGGGTAATCAAATGTCAGAGGAGTAAAATGGTGAAAGTGGTCTTAGAAAATAATTCTTTGTTTGAAAGATATGTAGCCATGAAAACTACCCAATACACATATTTCTATGTGTTTCCAGGTGCCAAATCAGCCTATGCATTATTTTTCAAATACCATTATGCAAGATCAAATCAAGTCTAATTGCCTTAAAACTTAACATGATGGTATCCAAATGTGGGAAGAATATGTAGGTAAAAATTTCATATAAAATTCACTCCCATGTACAAAATGCATAGCTACAAAAATTGGTTTCTAAGTTGATTTTGTACTTAGTCAATTTTTTGTGTTTCTAATTTTCAAATCTATCTAGTGAGCACTTCTAATTTCCATTGCATAGGAGCAAATAAAGTCCAAATTCTATGAAAATTTTAATGATTGTACCTTAATGTCATAAGAAGGTAATGCACTTAGTTTCACAATTGCATGAGTCTCCAATGAAAAGTTATGATGGTGCAAAGTAACCCTTTTGGGAAGATATATCACTCAGTAAACTTTTTACTAGAAAACACTCAGAGAACAGGTCGTAGGGGTTATTTTCATCATTTAAAAAAATATATATATATATATCTTTTTGAGAATGTTTTTAAGTTATTTTTATAAATATAAGATATGATGGGTTTTTCTCATATCTTATGCTATAATTTTATATTTTTCCATGTTTTGAAGGTGTTGATGTGACTATGCATCTATGTGTTTATTTTTTAGCCATAGATTTTGATACATGAATCCATTTTAAATAATATTTATTGCATTAAAAATATGACTTATCCCTCTTTATAATTATATTAATTTAAAATTGGAGAATTGTATAATTAAATTGGTCAATGTTATAGCTAGAGCGGTGCATTGATTTGACAAGTCTATGAACCTCAATGCAAAGGTGGTTACTGACATCAAGCATGATTTTAAAAAAAATTGAGCATGGACATGCCTTATTTTCCCAAAAATATCTCATCTGCTTCCCCAATCATCATTTAATAATGTAACTACCCTAATAGTGGGTGAGATTGAGTAATGACCATGAGCTCTCTCATTGCCTATATAAGCAAGCAGATTTATCATTATAAAAGGGGGAGGACTTTTGAGCACAAAAATGTTGTGAAAATTTACCCTTTAGGAGCACCTCTATTATTTGAACCTTGCACTTTAATAAAAATTGAGTTCACCTCCCTTCATTATTCTTGTATTATATGTGATATTTGTGTTTGCTGATCTTTATCTGTGGGTAACATTTCCCCCTCTCATTGTTATCCATTCCCAACACCTCTATGTATTGTTGGTTGAATATTTTGTCGATCAGCGTACTGATAAACAAAATAGGTCTGAGCAGCCAAAGTAGGAAGATTGGTCATCCAAATGTGTAGGTTTACCACATCAAAAGGGGACTAATCTCTCCTCTCATCAAGGGGAGGTTCCCTATAGATATGTTATATATATATAAACAAAAAAGAATACTCAAGGGTAGGATAAACCATCCATCTCTCTTTCTTCGGAGATGATGCGTGCAAATCAAAGGAAAAATCTCAAGGAAAATGATAGAAAGCACTCCTCTTCTTTCAAAATCACTAGTCAGCAAACCACAAGAATACTCCTAGTAGTAATTGCAAAATGTAACCAAGGACGTAGTAACCAGCAAATTGAGATGTAGCACAAAGTCTCCACCTGAATTGCCCAAGAGTGAGATACAAAGGAGAATGAGGGAAAAAAGTCATCCCAAGGTCCTTTACATAGAAATAAAAATAAAACACACTAAAGGCAATTATGGGGGCACAAAGTCTCTCCACAGTTGACTTCAGGACACCTTCCTGACTACTTTCACTAATTTTGCTTGTTGAATTAAAGGAACAGAAAATATATTAAGGAAAAAGACATAAGAATAGTTTCCCCAAAAACAAAGATATCATAGCACAAAGTCTGAAAAGTCACTTGCTTTCTTATTCTAATAATAAAATATGATGAACAATCTGAGCTCAAAGTCTCAGTATTGCCTTCCAATTTGGGCAGAGTTTTGTTTCTGATTGTCAGAGAGAGATCCTTTTACAATAACAAGAGAGTCCCTTATATAGCCTCTTCAAGAAGAACTTGGGAATAGTAACACATCATGTTGCATTGAATTTTGTTAAGAAGACATGCTAGAATTTAGGGGCATTTACCCATTTTCTTTTCCCAATGCAGAGAAATGGGTCACGCTATTGAAAGTTTGCATCTTTAAATATCCACCTGGCGGTCTACTTCTAGAAACATACTTGATGTGCAAATGTTTCTGATCCTTCCTCATCGTTCCTTTTTTTCTAGTTAATTGAATCAGTCCTTGATTCAATTTGATGCTTTGTTCCTTAGTCACTTCCTGATGATCTTGGCCTTAAAACCTTTGAATGCATTCGAGTCCATAGATTTAAACCTACAAGGATCAACGACAATTTTATCATCACAACTTTGGCATCCATAGGCACATCACTTTCCTCAGCAATTCCTTCAGCTTTGTCATTTGAGCTTTCTCAGAGGGGGCCTACCCTTTAGGCCTTGAGAAATGATCCGCTTTGGGTCGGGAAGAGCCCCCCACAAGGGTATTTGCCCTTCGAGCAGTCTTCAAATGGATTTTAGGCTTCTTTCTTCTGGCGGGTCACTAAGTTCTTTGGCTCTCCTTTAAGGCTTTTCAAAATCAACAGCTATTTTATGAACCTTGAAATTGACGTTTGTGCACCTGCCACTACATGTAAATTTCCAACGGCTAGTTCACCATTCTTGACTTTGATGTCTTCGGGCACGTCACCTCTTGGAATTTCTTTGGCTTTCTTGTTTTGCATCCTCCTGAAGGGAAGGTGACCCTTCAACTTTGGGGAAGTGTCCTTTAATTTGGTAGCTGAGAGTCCCCCGCAACGGCACTTGCCCTTCAGGGTCCTTCAATGGCCTTTTGTCTTCGGAGTCCTTCGAAGCTTTCCCGTGGACATTTTCCCGCAGACAAAAAGTCTACAAGAATTGTTTCAATTTGCTTTGTCTTTAGCCTTTATAAATTCTTTTGGGCTTTTCTCCTGTGGCTTCCCCAAATTTCTTCAGACTTTTTATTTGAAGGAATTCCTTCAAACAAAAGTCTAAAAGAATTAGTTTCTTGCCTTCGTCTTTTTCCTGAAGGAAATCCCTTTGTCTTTCAGTCTTTTCAATTGGTCCATGTGCCTCCTTCCTACCCTTCGCAAGGGTATCTACCTTGGTTCACCACCCTCTGTAAGGGTATCTGATCCTTTGGCTTTGGGGCAACCCCTTAAACCTACCAATTGAACCAACCGATTGAATCAACTTTGGTTCAATAGTTTAATGGTTCATTCCCTTTGACCGCTTGAACCAAGATTCTTTGAAACAAGCCTCGTTAAACTCGTTGACCCTTAAAACATTAACCCATTGAACCTTTAAACCAAATTGGTTCAATGGTTCATCGGTTCAATCGGTTTATTCTCTTTGATTTGGCTAAGTCCTTTTGATCCTCGTTGAACCAAATGCGTTGAACTTGTTGAACCTTGAACCCTTTGAACCTTTGAACCAAAGTGGTTCAATGATTCAATGGTTCAATGGTTCAAGCCTCAAAAACTTGTTCTTTTGATTGAACCTGCATGTAGAAGCCTTTGAACCTATTGAACAATTAATCCATTGAACCTGTTGAACTCTTACCGCTGATGTTGAACCTTTGAACCTGTTGAAATTGCCCAAGTGTTGAGAACTTGCTTCTTTCCTACAGAGTCTATAGAAATCAACCTGTGAAGTCCGTTGAACTTGGCCTACAGAGTCCATAGATTTCCTTCCTATAGAGTTCATATATTTAACCCTGCAAAGTCTATAGATTTAAGCCTGCAAATTCTGTAGATTCAAGCTTGAAGAGTCCATAGATTTTTTGAGAATCTTGAAAAATGAGGAATTTGAATGTTTAGAACAAATTTTGAGAAAGGGTAGAGATTATTTTGGTCTAAGGACCAAAATAGTTCAAATGTTGTCCCAAAAATGAGTGATATTTTTAGGGGACAATAGCTGGCTCTAGTTGGGGAACTTTTATCAATTGTAAAAAAGAATTGAAGGGAGTAGAATCTAGAATCTCCAGTGTCTTCATGTGTACCATTGGGCTACATAGTCATGTTACCCAAAAATGGAAACAAACAAAACAAAATAGAATTAAAAACTATACATATGTATAGATGCAATAATTTGATACTTCAAGAGTTGAAGTGTTTTAGATGCTGCTTCCTGAGAGGTAGTGAAAATAGTGCTCTATTCTGATAAACTAGCAAGAAGACATTTTGTCCCCAGAAACGGTGATGGGCGAATGGAACTCTCCACCAGGAAACTAATTTTTTGCATTTTCCTCTTGGTTTTTTCTTCTTCTTGCCCCATGGTAGGATGTGGTCTTTAATTTGAAAGCCATAACTCCTTGCTTTCTTGGCGAAAGGTTCCTTTGCCTGATTTTGATTTGCAGCAGCATGGTCCATTACCATAATTGGTTGTTCTTCTGGTTTAGTCTAGCACATGATTGGATTGTCCACGTCAAACTCCTAACAAACTATTAGCTTAGCATCTCCTTTGATGTGAAGGAGTTTGATCTCTTCATCTTGAGCAATCTTCAATCCGAGCAACAGAGATTCGCATCTAGTTGTGTTGTTGGTGTTGTTGAATTGCAAATTGCATGAAGGAAGAATATTTTCTTGAGGAGATATCAACACAGTCCTGACTCCATCGTTGGTGGAAGAATTGTTGCCATTGGATTCTAGGATCTAAGCATCATCAAAAGCTGATCTCCTATCAAATTTCTCTTCATTAGAGATGGAAGATCCTTCCTTATTTATATTATGCCCTAGTAATTCTTCCGACGTCTTGTTTGGCTCAATTCCTAGATTGTCAGCTATAGGACTTTTGTCTGTAGAAGCATGAACATTCTTTGTGGTCAAGAAATATTACCCCTGCCTAAAGACTCAAATAGAATTTATGCTACAGGGGCCAACATTTGGGTGACCACGTATTTTGCCTCCTTTTCAGGGAGCAATCTCTTCATTACATCTTGGACAGGGATCCTTGCCTCAGACAGGTCCATGCCTAGTTCTCCTCCCACATCCTTGTAGAAATTTCATCCAAGCAAAATGCCATAGGATGCTGGGACGTCAGCCACCAAGACAGTCATCTTGATTCTCTTGTTTGAAAATGTTGGAAATGCAAATTGGGCATCTTTAATTTGCCCTAGTAGTGGTACTTATTTATTCTCCATGGAGAAACATCTCCCAAATGTCTTGGTCAGTGTGAGGCCAAAAGATTCAGCTACTTTAGTAGGCATGACATTGTCAGATGCCCTAGAATCAATGATGTAATTGTTGACTTGATAACCATTTATCAATAAGGAAACATAGAAAGGCTCTATTTTCCCAGGGGCAATTGGAGGAGTAATGACAAGATTATTTGGAATGGGCATGTTCTTTGGAGAATCAAGAATTATTTTCTTAACCTCTTGTCTTATAAGAACATTTTGGTTCTTGACACATTGGACCAACTTATCCAATTGATCATGATTGGACTGCAAATATTCAAATTCAGACATTTGAATTTTGGTCTTCTTGACATGATCGATTATGTCAAATGGTTGAATTGGACTAGAAACAGAGGAAAGCATTTCAACCTTTTGGGTTTTAGGAGGGATGGGAGGATGGCTGGTTTGCAAAATTGAAGTAGAAGGTGAAGGTGAAATTGATGTACTTATCTTTTGGGTGATCACTAGATCTTTTGACTGGTAAGGTAGAGTGGTTCCACGCTTAGCAATTGTAATTGTTGGTTGAGGTTGCTCCTCTATCTTCCCTTTATTAGCTTTTTGGACTGATTGATTCTTGGACCTAGTAAATACTGCATATGATCCATCAATAGCTTCTCCTTTACTTCTAGGTTCATCCTGGTAGTTCAAGAAACCAATGTGGGAGTCGCTAGCTGATTCTTCTTGATCCTTTGTGAATAGATCAGCGTCATTTTCTTGCTCAAACTCAAGTTGGAAAGAGAAAGCATGTTCTGTTTCCAAATATCCAACTATTGAGTTGGTTGGAGGAGCTTCAAGGGCAAGTTTCTCTTGTGGGGGAGGAAGACGATCTGGCTGCCCTTGATTTTTGGTAGCATTGCCTTGATATGACTGATTTGGAAATGTCTTTCTTGGCATATCTTTATATGGAGCAGAAGACATACCTTGTGCCATTTGTCTTTTCAAGGCTAGCAGTTCATTTTCTAGCTTTTGCACCATTAGATCTGTGGTGCCTATAGATGAATATTCAGAAGATGAGAAGGGTCTATTTTTGTTTGGATCTCTTCTTATCTTCCTTGCTAAGATGAGATCATCTTCTACCTCAATGACCAAAAGTTGAGCTACAGCAAGATCTATTTGACCAACACATCTCAAAAGAAAACTCACTTTAGGTAACTGAGAATTAATGAAGAAACATTTGAGATTCTCAGTTGTAGGTCAAGCAATTATAGGAATTCTATTCCTCAGTTTGTCAAACTTGGCTATGAAGTCTCTCATTGGTTCATGAGGCTCTTTCTTCATCTGTGTGAGTTGAGCTAAAAGGGCATGTGCATCTTCTGTAGGTTTGAATCTAGTTTCAAACTTAGCTTTGAGGGTATCCCAATCAGTTACTGACTGAGCCTGTAGATGATAAAACCAATCTATAGCAGTACCTTGTAATGTTTCTACAAATAGCCTAACTGCTACATCTTCAAATTCTACTCCAATTACGCCACAAGATATGCTAAAGGCTGCAATGTGTTCATTAGGATGAACTTTCCCATCACCATAGAATTTGGGAAAATTCTTCCTTGAACTATGTGGAAGCTCATGTAGAGGTGGAGTAAGATTGAGAGAACCAAAAGAATTACCCCAGGGGCCTTGAACTGCCATTATATGACTATGAAAAGGAGGAATAACAAATCTCAAAGGGGTAATTATTGGCAAAGCTTTATCAACAGTAGAAATGGATACTTCGTTTGGTAATGGAGATCTGACTTTAGTAGGAGGAAAGCTCTTGGTTTGTTGGAGGTGAGATGGTGAAGGAAATAGATCAAAATTACTTTGCTATACCAACTCGAATATAGGGTCAACAACACCTTTAGCCCTTTGGCTTCATGTATACCTAACATCTGCCAAATTGTGAAACAAAAAATGGAAATGAATTGACCTTGCTTCAGTTTGCAGCTTGAGGCTTCAAACTATGCACTTTTTCCCAACAGCTCTAATTTTGCAGACCAAATAAAATAACGGAGGTGGAGGAAGATGGTAAGGCTATAAATGGATAAGGGGTAAGACATGAAATGGAGTCGCCATAGTCTGTAATGGATAAGGGTTATAATGATAATGGGTAAGACACAGGTGATGTTTCAATCTAAAACTTGAGGTTCCAAATTGTATATAATTATGTATATCCCCAACGATGTCGCCAAAAATTATTGCGCGAGGCTGGGAGGAAAATTTTAACAATGGTAAAACATTGGGGTAGTTAGTTCTTCCATAGTGGAGTGCAATGGATAGGTTATAACAATAATGGGTTATATCCCCAGCGGAGTCGCCAAAAACTGTTGGTTGAATATTTTGTCGATCAGCATACTGATAAATAAAATAGGTTTGATCAGCCAAAGTAAGAAGATTGGTCATCCAAATGTGTAGGTTTACCACATCAAAAGGGGACTAATCTCTCCTCTCATCAAGGGGAGGTTCCCTATAGATAGGATATATATATATATATATATAGAAAATAATACTCAAGGGTAGGATAAACCATCCATCTCTCTTTCTTTAGAGATGATGCATGCAAATCAAAAGAAAAATCTCAAGGGAAATGATAGAAAGCACTCCTCTTCTTTCAGAAGCACTATTTAGCAAACCACAAGAATACTCTTGGTAGTAATTTCAAAATGTAACCAAGGACGTAGTAACTAGCAAATTGAGATGTAGCACAAAGTCTCCACCTGAATTGCCCAAGAGTGAGATACGAAGGACAATGAGGGCACAAAGTCATCTTAAGGTCCTTTACATAGAAATAAAAATAAAACACACTAAAGGCAATTATGGGGGCACAATGTCTCTCCATAGTTGACTTCAAGACACCTTCCTGACTACTTTCACTAATTTTGCTTGTTGAATTAAAGGAACAAAAAATATATTAAGGAGAAAGACATAAGAATAGTTTCCCCAACAACAAAGATATCACAACACAAAAGTTGAAAAGTCACTTGCTTTCTTATTCCAATAATAAAATATGATCAACAATCTAAGCTCAAAGTCTCAGTAATGCCTTCCAATTTGGGTAGAGTTTTGTTTTTGATTTTTAGAGAGATATCCTTTTACAATAACAAGAGAGTCCCTTATATAGCCTCTTCAAGAAGAACTTGGGAATAGTAACACATTATGTTGCATTGAATTTTGTTAAGAAGACATGCTGGAATTTAGGGGCATTTACCCATTTATTTTTCCCAATGCAGAGAAATGGGTCACGATATTGAAAGTTTGCATCTTTCAATATCCACCTGGCGGTCTACTTCTAGAAACATATTTGGTGCACAAATGTTTTTGATCCTTCCTCATCATTCCTCCTTTTCTGGTTAATTGAATCAGGTCCTTGATTCAATTTGATGCTCTATTCCTTAGTCACTTCCTATTGATCTTGGCCTTAAAACCTTTGAATGTATTTAGGTCCATAGATTTAAACCTACAAGGATCAATGGCTATTTCATCATTGTGACTTTTACATCTATGAGCACGTCACTTTCCTCATCAATTCCTTCAGCTTTGTTATTTGAGCTTTCTCGAAGGGGACCTGCCCTTCGAGCCTTAAGAAATGATCCACTTTGGGTTAGGAAGAGCCCCCCACAAGGGTATCTACCCTTTAGGTGGTCTTCAAATGGCTTTTGGGCTTCTTTCTTCTGGTGGGTTGCTAAGTTCTTTGGCTCTCCTTTAAGGCTTTTCAAAATCAATGGCTATTTTACGAACGTTGAAATTGACGTTTGTGCACCTGTCACTACGTTTGAATTTCCAATAGCTAGTTCATCATTCTTGACTTTGACGTCTTCGGGCGTGTCACCTCTTGGACTTTCTTTAGCTTTCTTGTTTTGCATCCTCCTGAAGGGAAGGTGACCCTTTGGCCTTGGGGAAGTGTCCTTTAATTTGGTAGCTGAGAGTCCCCCGCAAGGGCACCTACCCTTTAGGGTCCTTTGACAGCCTTTTGTCTTCGGAGCTTTCCCACGGACTTTTTTCGTGGACTTTTTCCCACGGACAAAAAGTCTGCAAGAATTGTTTTGGTTTGCTTTGTCTTTAGCCTTTGGAAATTCTTTCAGGCTTTTCTCCCACAGCTTCCCCAAATTTCTTCAAACTTTTTGTCCAAAGGAATTCCTTTGGGCAAAAGTCTGAAAGAATTTGTTTCTTTCCTTATTTTTTTTCTCAAAGGAAATCCCTTTGTCTTTCGGTCTTTTCAATTGGTCCATGTGCCTCCTTCTTGCCCTCTGCAAGGGTATCTACCTTGGTTCACCACCCTCCGCAAGGGTATCTGATCCTTTGGCTTTGGGGCAACCCCTTGAACCTATCGATTGAACCAACTTTGGTTCAATGGTTCAATGGTCCATTCCCTTTGACTGCTTGAACCAAGATTCTTTGAAACAAGCCTCATTGAACCCATTGAACCTTGAACCTTGAACTCGTTGAACCTTTGAACCAAAGTGGTTCAATGGTTCATCAGTTTAATCGATTTATTCTCTTTGATTTGGCTAAGTCCTTTTGATCCTCGTTGAACCAAACATGTTGAACCTATTGAACCTTGAACCCTTTAAACCAAAGTGGTTCAATGATTCAACGGTTCAATGGTTCAAGCCTCGAAAACTTGTTCTTTTGATTGAACCTGCTTGTATAAGCCTTTAAACTTGTTGAACCATTAGTCCATTGAACCTGTTGAACTCTTGATGTTGATGTTGAACCTTTGAACCTGTTGAAATCGCCCAAATGTTGAGAGCTTGCTTCTTTCCTGCAAAGTCCATAGACATCAACCTGTGAAATTTGTTGAACTTGGCCTGGAGAGTCCGTAAATTTTCTTCATACATAGTCCATAGATTTAAGCCTACAAAGTTCATATATTTAAGCCTGCAAAGTCCATAGATTCAAGCCTGTAGAGTCTGTAGATTTTTTGAGAAGCTTGAAAAATGAGGAATTTGAATGTTTAGAACAAATTTCGAGAAAGGGCAAAGATTATTTTGGTCTGAGGACCAAAATAGTTCAAATGTTGTCCCAAAAATAAGTGATATTTTTTGGGGACAACATGTATAACTTGTAACTCACTTGTAGGTCATATTCTATGCACACTCAGGTCTATGTAGGCATTATTTATGGATAAACTTCATCCCTCTCAATGTTACGTTGTGTTACCATGCCTCTATATGAAATATTTATGCATTTAGAGCATCCTTGGTGGAGTCTATGTGATATTGTCTCATTATCAAAAAAATTTAAGGTGTTCATGGGGTGATCGATCTATTTGTAGTGCATCACCTTTTATTTATTTTATCACTCTCTCACCTTCTCCCTCCTTTTTTCTTCAAAATCTTAGCTTTAGATTAGTGGTAGATTTACCTTTCTACTCTTTAGGTATACACAGTGGTCTTAAACTGGTGCACCTAGAATAGAAGGAATCCAACCTACTTCTAAGGTTCATCCCAAGGAGCAAAAGGGTCTCACAACCTTTTGGATGTTCCCATTGTCTCACTAAACTAATTCTTCCAATTTAATAGGTAGATAGTTTCTAACATGCCTAGCAAGACATGATTTGATGATCCTTACATCATCCATTATAGAGTTTTAGTGTTCTCTTCAGTGCATATTGCCATTCAAAGTAGCTCCTTTAACACCATGGAAACTCCAAAGATCAAATATATTGGTTTGATTATTTTAATTACTTAAAGATTATCAAAGATTGGGATTTAGGTGATATTTTTGGTCTTTTCCAGTCTTTTGAATTAATCTAATCACCTGGTGACTCTGCTAGTATGTGCTTCTTATTGAAAAGTTAAACCTAATTGTTACTTATTTGAATGCTCTAATATGTCAAGATATCATGAAAAATATGTATTTTCCCCTCATCCTTGTCAAAATGCATTTTCTATGCCTTCATACCATCCATATCAAACTAAAAATATTGTTGGTTTTATTCCAAATAGCCCTATCACAATAAGATGTCTTCATTTTCATAATAGTTGCCTCTCTCCCACCCTAGTTTAGCCTTATTTCAACCTAATCATACTTATAATCAACCCCAAAGGAGCATCATTAATATACAGCTTAATTTCCAACAACATATGATGGAGATTGAAAGAGAGAAAGAGTATGGTAGGCAACAAGAAGAGCTTGTTTATCAGATTTACATTTATCAGTAGGATGTGATGGGGAATCATAGATATGAAAAAGAGTTATTGGCTAGGTAGATTATAGTTAAGGAGGATTTATGCATAAGTTACTTATGCAGATGCAAGAAATTGAATCGTAGCCAACCGCCTCCACTCCTCCCTTTCCCAGCTTCAAGCAAGATAAATCCTCTACACTTTCAAGTAAATACCCTAATTTCAAGGTTATAATTTTCATAAGCCCTCCTTCCTTGAAATATACTACCCTCATCCCTCCTCAAAAACCCCAAATGTAGTCATGGCAGCCTTCTTGGACCATGCATCCCAGCTTCACAATGCTTAACCTTATAAAATCCCCTTCCTTTATGCTAGTTGAAACGTATTGCCCTCCCACCATTCACATTTTCAAAGGAGTACCATTTGCATGGAAGGAAAGTGAAGACCATTTGGATGAGGAGGAGGATATTTCAAGTGAGTATGATGAGAAAATCATCATTGGCAGCCCTCTTTATGCCACTAAATTAGAAATTTTAGAGTTAATGCAGGAAGAGGATGAACATGATCAAATAGAGCGGTAGGGTAGTGCACAAGGGAAAATTAATAAGGCACTCTCATGGATAAATGATATTCCATTCAATATGAAAGAAGATGATGAAATTCATGAAGCTTTAATGAGGCCTCTCATACAAAAGAGTGAAGAACAACTAGAGGAAGATTTCTTTTACGATGAGCTAGAGGATTTTTATTCTAGCATTGAAATTAAACCATCTTATATTAAAGCAAAAAATCATGAGCACCAATAAAAATAGGAGGAATTGGATGTGTTCCCAACTCAATCACTTAGGTAGGTGCATCCCAATCATCAGAATGATGGAGAAGCAAAATGCATAAGGAAAGGCAATTTTGATTGCTCAAACTTTGTCTTGACAAGAGAGTGCCCTATTAAGTACCTAGCTCCATTGGAATATAGCCATAAGTAACCATCACATGTTTTGATTAATTAATATCACAAAATTGAGTATAAAAAATATCAAGATCAGAGTGCCTATCCACTCCAAGACAGTTTTATGTTTAGCCAATTGGATTGGGTAAGTGGGTTTATTTATGTTCTTATAATTGGAGAAGTATATCACCATTTTATTGAATATTAACTCCTCCATATCTTGTTGGTTTCCCTCAAGTAATTAAATCATATTATATTAGTAATAAAGGGCAGCTATTTTCTATAGCCAGTCAATGGCTTTGTTTAGATGGCCTTTTCATTGGTTAATTTAGGGTAGGTTAGATGTGTTTCTTTCCTCCAAGTGCCTACATACACATTTTAAATAGATTTAGTAGTTTATACCTTCATCTAAATGCCTATGACATGGTTTTTTTTTTTCTTTCTATGTTTTATGGAGGTGCACTTTTAGTTTCAAAACATTGGCTCAAGTACAAGGCTAGGTAGGTTGTTGTTGTCTTGCATTTTTAGAATGTGAGAAGTTTTGGATGCTTCTATGACTCCATGCCCAATAAATCGATTAATGATATCATATATCCTCATATTGTTCAATAATATCATATATGTCACCAATAATTTTGACTCTTCAAGTCACCTTGATCTGTTATGAAAGTAGAACTCTCTGCATAAAATCAGCCTACATAGTGTTTTTTGAGACAAGTTTTGCATGACTAAATCATGCTCAATTATATTTAAAAATTATATGAGGGTAATAAAATTTTAGATGAATACAATGATGAAAGTGGTCATAGAAAATAATTCTTCACTTAAAATATACACATCCATGAAAACTGCCATGTACGTAGATTTCTATGTGTTTCTAGGTGCCAAATCAGCCTGTGTAGCACTTTTCAAACACCATTACGTAGGAGAAAATCAAGTCTAATTGACTTAAAATTTAAAAATATGGTATCTAAATTTATTAAAAATATGTAGGTAAAATTTATATATAAATTTCACTCCCATGTGTAAAATGCATAGCTATGAAAATTAGTTTTTGAGTTGATTTTGTACTTAGTCAATTTTTTGTGTTCCCAATTTTCAAACCTACCCAATGAGCACTTTTGATTCCCATTGTGTAGGAGAAAATGAAGTCCAAATTATTTTAAAAAAAATTATGATTTTACCTTGATGTCATGAAAAGGTAATTCGCTTAGTTTCGTAGTTGTGTGAGTCTTTAGTAAAAAGTTATGATGGTGCAAAATAACCCTTTTGAGAAGATTTATCACTCAACCAACTTTTTACTAAAAAACACTCAGAGGGCAAGTTGTAAATATTATTTTAATCATTTTAAAAAATTAAAAATACCCTTTTGAGAATCTTTTAAATATATTTATATTTATATAAGATATGATGGGTTTTACTCTTATCTTATATTATAATTTTCCATTTTTCCATGTTTAGAAGGTGTGGATACGACTGTACGACTACATGTTTGTTTTTTACCCATATATTTTGATCTATGTATCCATTTTCAATTCCATTTATTGCATTGAAAATATAACTTCTTCCTCTTCAAAATTATATTGATTTAAAATTAGATAAGTGTATAATTAAATTAGTCAATGTTACAGCTAGAGCAGTGTATTGATTTGACAAGTCTATGGACTTTAATGTAAAGGCGGCTACTAACATCAGGCATTTCTAAAAATTCAAATTATGGACATGCTTTATTTTCTCAAAAATATCTCAGCTACTTACCCAATCATCATTGAATATTTTAACTTCCCCAATAGTGAGTGAGATTGAGTAATGACCATGAGCTCTCCAATTGCCTATATAAGCAGGTTGATTTATCATTTTAAGAGAGAGAGAACTTTTGAGAAAAAAAATGCTACAAAAATTTTCCCTCTATGAGTACCTCTATTTGCTTAACCTTTCACTTTAATGAAAATTGGGTTCACCTCCCTTCATTCTTCTTATATTATGCATGTTATTTGTGTTTGTTGATATTTGTCTATGGATAATGTTCGCCCCTCTCATTATTGTCCAAACTCAGCACCTTTGTGTAGAACTTGAAACTCACTTCTAAGTCTTATTCTATGTGCACCCAAGTCTGCATAAGAATTTTTTATGGATAACCTTCATCCCTCTCAACATTGCATTGTGTTTTCATGCCTCCATATGAAATACTTATGCATTTAAAGCATCCTTGGTGGAGTTTGAGTGATATTATCGTGTTCTCAAAAAAATTTAGTGTTCTCATTAAGGTAGTAGAGGTACTCAATCTATTCTTGGTGCATCACCCTTTATTTATTTTATCACTCTCTTACCTTCTCCCTCCTTTTTCCCTCAAAAGCTTAGGTTTAGATTAGTAGTAGATTTATCTTTCTACTCTTTAGGACTATGCATTGGTCTTAAATTGATGCACCTAAAATAGAAGGAATCCATCTAGAGGTTCATTCCAAGGAGCACAAGGGTCCCACAACTTTGGGGATGTTACCATTATCTCAGTGAACCAATTATTCCAATTCAGTGAGTGCACAGTTCGAGCGATAATAGTAGCAGTAGTGTTTTTTTCAATTTGTTGTTACATTCAATTTCGATTACCTAACTTCTTGGAAGAACCATCGGTTGATCAATACCATGATGTACAGTGTGCCAATTGTAGGTGTGACAGATACTTGTTATGACCTCCTAGTCATAGTGATGAATCATTTTCTACACCCCTTTTTTTGATCAAGGGGTTTTTTTAGGTCATATGATCCAAATATAGTTTTTTATTTATTTATGTATTTAGTTATTAGGTTTAGTTTGTTATTATGGGGCACATACCCCTTTCATATTATTTATGTTAATAATAAGTTTATTAGTAAATAGTTTAGGTAGTTGGTTTTAATGGGTTAGACCCATATGGTAGTTAAGTCACATAAATCTACCTTTGTAAAAGCTTATAAAGCTTGATCTTCTTAAAATAAATTTTTAACAGAGACCATCAATAAATTTTTGTTGTCAAATTAAATAAAATGTAGTTTTTACATTTTCCTATGCATTTCTAGTCCTCACACAAGACATAATTGAGATTCATTCTCAAGCATTGTTCAAAACCTTTGAAAAGTTTTGAATGCTTATAATTTTTGTCTCGAAAGTATATCCAAGTCATTTTGCTATACTGATCAATAAAAAACATGAAGTACTTATTACCACCAACTGAAATAATTGGTCTAAAACACAAGTTAGAGTGAATCAACTATAGTTTCCTTTCATCTTTCCATTTTGAATTTTGAAATAGTTTTATATCATGTTTGACCAAAATTCAAGGTTCACTCTTTTCAATTTTTGTGGGCAAGGTAGGCAACCCTACAATACCATTCTTTTACATTGTCTAAATGTTGTCATAGATGGAATTCCAAAGTATTTCATGCCAAACATACTTGTTGACATTTATTATTCAATGAGATGATTGAAATTTCTTGGAATTGAAGGCTCATCTCTTTCAGTAATTTTCCTTCCTTAAATCTAGTCAAGATGACTGCATTATCAAATTTATTTTGATTTTTACCTATACATGATCTAGTAGAAAGGAGTGATTTTTTTTAATGATCACCAGAGATAACAAGTTTATTTTTAATTATAGAAGGTATGGGGAATTTTTTATAATGAAATCTAGAATCCTTATTGACTTGAGTCGAATTGTTCCTTTTCCTTTAAGTTGCAGACTTATTATGTCTACCAAATACATTGGACCACATCTTTCTTCATGAAACTTCTCAGATAAATCCTTTCAGAAAGACATATGTTGTGTGGCACTATTATCTAGGACCCAAGTATAATCCCATGTTAAATTAAAAAAGGAATTATTCACTTCATCTGAAATAGAAAGCATACAATCACTTATGAATTTAGTTGCATCTAATTCTAAGGTTTTATTGTTTTCCTTTTCTTATTTTTGTTTGTGTTAGGCCTCATTTTGTCCTATGATGTTTTTAATTCAGGATACTCATGACTCCCTTTTTTACCACAACATTTGTAAAACAAATTTCAAATATCATTCTATTTTTCCTAATGTTGACCTCTATTTTTTTTGGTTTTACCTCCTCATCCCTTATTTTTTTCTTTGCCTTCATTTTTGGAAGATAGGGCCTTATTGGAATAATAAACCTTATAAGAATTCCCTGTTTGATGAGTATTGTAAATGTTTTCACCTGTGGTGTTAATGTTTCTTCTAAAATCCTTTTCTCTTTCAACCATATTTTCAATAAATTGATAAAAATTAAGTCTTTAATTGAGTGTTTGCTTGCAAAGACTTCAAATATGTTGAATGTGTGGAATAAGATATTTTATGAATGAAATCATGATATATCCTTGTTTATACCAGTAACATCAAAATCATGCTTTATATCTTAAATTTATAAATCTAGACTTATTACATTACTATTTTCAACTCAAGGTTGAACAATTTCAATTATAATTGTATGATCTCAAATTCTAAATGAGAATCATACAAATCTTTTAACTTTTGTATTGTTAATTATGGAATTTTTCATCCTTGTATATGACAAAAAACTTCTTCATCAATTGAGGCCTTTATTAAGCCAATCCATTTTAATTCTTATGATTTTATGATTATGATTCTTTTGTTTATTTTGGTTCAGTTGGTTGACATGAATTGGTTGCACATTCATGTCACAAATTTCAAACCACAAATCATGGAAGATGAGAATCTTATCTACTTGTCTTAATCATTATAATTGTGGGTCCTTTTTTATTAGTGTTATGCTGAGAATTATTTTTATTGAATGCATTTTTTCTATAAAGGGAGATGTATTGGTTTATTATCACTCTAAAATGTTTCCTTTTATATATATGGCCAAACTGATATACCAAATATATTAATATGTTCATCCTTCCTATATACCCAGTGGTATGTAGAAGAAACTTGTCATTTCTACATACCAAGTAGTACATGAAAGAAACATTAAATCATGTGAGATCATAATGATATGTGGCACTTATGTAATACATTAAAATGATGTGGTTGATCAATGATATATACTTATCAAAAATTCCTTATATGTGGGCATAACAACCTTATGTACTCAAAATTTATTTATTTCAAGCTTTATGTCTGACAAGAGACACAAATGGGTAATAGAGTAAAAATGTACAAATAAAATTATATTCTTATTTCTACTGATATATTCATAAGGATGATTTTGTAAATGTCATTATTTTAGCTATATTAGGTGATAGATGTAATAGTTCAAGCACAATGACATTGCTCATAAATTTAAACTAGAGGTGTCATTAATATAGAACATTGTGATTGTTGGGTTCTCAAAATTTATTTTAGTTTTGAAATTTTAAATGGTTTGAATAACAATGATTTATTTAATTAAGTAAAAAAAATCCTTCAAATTGATTTTTTAAACATTTGTTTTAGAAAAATGGTGACTTTTTTTATAATAATCATAAGTTTTAAAATTGAATAAGCTTTATTTATTTTTTAAAGATTAGAAAAATAATGAAAATATATAAAAATAAACTTAATTATGCTTCCCTTTGATTTGACTAGATTCATAAGGTTCTTTCAATGTAGAAGGTGTAGTCACTAAAATTAGCATTTATTTCTAAAATAATGCACTTGTGACCAATCCTTTTACACATTTATCTCATTGTCAATTCCATGGCTCTAAGCCATTATGATTCTATATTTTGAATTTAAATATTCTTATTCACCATTACCAGTATCATAAACTCACTATTAGACTAATCCACACTTCTAATTTTGTTATCTCTACTCCTGAGACAAGGCCACTCCTTTAAGACTATCTTATTGATTGGTAGTGTCTAATTTCATTAATCATGTCCTCCCACCAAATAACGGTTATTTAGTCAAATTCAAAATCACTTAATGATTCATCCCACACATTTTTTAAGTCCCACATGATGAATTTATAAAAATATCAATATAAAATCACATTTTCTAATCTTTTTGTCACTAGAGGTTGACCTTATTGAAAAGCACAAAAAACATCTAACTACACATTAAGAAGAAAGCATCTATTATTCCCAATTTTGAGTCCAAACAACCATAGTAACCCTAAACTAAGTTTGCATAAACCTAAAAGGTCTCAAGTCATTGTTCAAGCACATAATTAAACTAAAATTACATCAGCATCTAATATTCAACTAGTATTCACACACACCACCATAACATAGGAGAACTACATGGAGTCTAATCCCTCTTCAGAGTATTGGTATGTAGGAAGTATCCAACACAAGGAGTGTTTAGGTAAAGCAAAAATTTATCCACTAACCCATTTTTCCCATTTATTATGTTTAATCTGTATGACCTATTTAACTAGGGTTCCAAGTGAAAAATAAGATACATAGTGGATTCCATAGTGAATCACGTGATTTAGATCATGCACATTGGTCTCACAAGTGAATGTGTCTATACCCATTTTTACATAGAAGGAAAAATCCCTACTAGAGGATGGTGCACTCTAAAGACACCAACATGGCATGGTCAAGTCCAAATAGTGCAACTTTATCCTAGGTAGATGTAAATCCCTATTCATAATTCACACTCATCTTACATAGTCACATAGATGGTTTTAGATTCATAAGTAGAGCCCTACATTATCTAATTTCTAGCTAAATAATTTATCTTCATTATTTCCCCTTTTATCATATTTCTTTAGTTAGTAAGTTCTAATTTAGAAATGATTATTTTATACATTCAAATTTTACATAATAATGTGTCATAATTAGGATTTAATACCTACATGTCCCTATTTTTATAAAACAAATAGGTGAACCCATTACATTGTTGAGCATCACCTACCCTTAACTAGTCATATTGTTAGGGTTTATATTTTTCATTATGTTTGATTTTCTTACTTATTTAAGGTTTCATAAATCTATAATTAGCAATAAATTGAAAATACTTGATCACTTTTATTCAATGGCTTATTATATCTCTTTTTTATTCCTTATGCACATGAGTATTCCTTCATAAATGCTCATGATGCAGGAAATAGTACATATAATAGGGTTGGGATAAATCAAATGCAATCTCTTCAAAACCATGCCCAATAGTTTAATCTCAATATTCAAATAGGGGTTTATTCAAAGTATGTCTTTGGAGTAAAATATCTCCAAAATATGGGGTATACAAGAAATGAATTAGGATAAAATGCATAAGGCATTGTTTACCCTATTGAAGCATCTACTCAAAAAGGTAAACAGGGGTTAGGATATATCCCTAACTTGGAATTTACAATTTCCAATAAGTGTTCCCATATAAATCTTGTCAAAGCAATAACAAAAATTTGGAGTGATTCACTTCACATATAAATGGTGCACCATGTTCAAAACATAATGTTGTGTCCCACTTTTTGGCATAAATAAATCACATACACTTCCAATCTCCCCTAAAAATATATTCAATTTGGTTAATTGATATTAGTCAAACATATGTGTTTTAGCTTATATATACAAAGATATAGTACATATACATTTTTATAACTTTTAAGAAAATCATTAAGTATTTTTTAGGATTCATTTTTGAGTTATTTTTTTAATTTTTTTGTCTAGTTATTTATACTAGTATAGATTGTAAATACTTTGATTAAAATATCTACAGTTTAAATTTGTTCAAATTAAAATATTTCATTCCTACATACATTTTAGGTTCATATGAATACAATACAAATACCAAATGTAGAACAAGAAATAAAGAGGGTTAGTAAAACACTAGTAGAATGAAATCCAAAACAAATTGAAGGACTAAAACACTATGATTGCTCTTTAGGGTGAGTTATAATCACTAAATAAATAAATCAATACAAGAAGACAAATAATGCATTCACCTTCCTTGAAGACTCCATTATAACAAAAAATTTACAAATGCTTGTGCTTAGTTTGCGGATATAAGAGTCTTTGACAATGTGTGTGTTCATTATAATGACATATCCCCTTGTCCACCAATGGATTTGATTAACTAGGATGATAAAATGGTGAATCTTTGGACTAAATCTTACATTATGTCTTTGCACTAGAAAGCTTAATAGAAAATGGTCATGGCATAGGTATTTATAACATTTGCTAATCAATTATGGCCTTTGGATGGAAATAAATATGTGTGGTCAAGAATAGATTCAATTTTTTAGGTAAAAGGCATTTATTACTTGGCATTAATTAGGCATGGCTCAATATTTCTAATATTTGTTGCATTTATGTTGATATTTTGTATTTTTGACTATGTGACTGATGATGTCATGATGATATCACTCTTGTTAGATATTTGTTGAATTAGGAATTTATAAAATTAGATATTAACTAATTTGATATGTATTTTCCACTTAAGCATTTAATTGAATTTAATTAGTTAAGTGAATTTGATTAGGCTTTTTTTTAATTTTTAGAATTTGATTAATTACCATGCACTATTGGTCAAAAATGTCAATTTGCTAAGTTATAATTTGACTAGAGATGAATTAAAAGAAGATAATGATTCTGTATAGGATAATTCTCTAATTAGGAATATATTTTCATGAATCAAGAATTTTGTATGACGTGTGTGGGTGAATTAGAGAGTTTGGTCATTTTGGTCCAATTTGTGCATTATTGTAGGAAGTCATTTAGACTTGCAATTTCAACATGATAGCGGTGAGAATTGGATGTCAACATTTTCCCCCTATTAGATAAGGCATTATGAGACACTATGAATAGTAACATATTTTAAAAGAATGAAAAGTTTTTTAAGAAGAATTTGAAAATTTTGGAAAAAGAAATAATTAGTGACCCAGGATGCCCTTCTAAGAGGGCAGGCAGAGCTGAAAGACATGCATGTCCTCTCAAAAAGAGATAGAATAAATAAAGATAAATTAGACCCAAAAGGGGTGATCCTAATTAATAAATAAGGATTTAACCTAGTAGGGCAGATTTGATCATTGATTAGTCCAAAAGGTTTGCCCCAGTAGGGTAGATGTTCATTCTGAGAAATAATGATTAGGCCAATGAAGAAATGAGTGGGGGATAGTAGACAAGGAGATATCTTGTTATAGCATTACCAATTTGGACATCCCACTTTTTGTTTTTTGATATAGCACCAATATGATATGCACCAAGATATAAAATACCATGATGACCAACCCATAACGTGCATAAGGACCAACCTTGATCTGTTGGATAAAATAACAACATCACACCAATGATAAAAACATGATGGGAATGTTAGTGTCCGCTAATGAATAGACTCAAATACAATTACATAGTTCAATAAGCACCATGATGATTCCCTTGTTAACATTGTGGACAAAGTCAAGGTGACAAAAAAAGTGGAAACAAACAAACATGTAATGAAACACATAAACAAAAATTTAAAAACACTAAATGGTGTTTGATTTCATCAAGAAATATACCAAGAACAACTAAAGTACCCCAAAAATTATTTAAGATGTTGATGATGTCCTCTCAAATGGATAGAAAAAAAGTTGGTGTTGATGGATAGGTGCCTAATTAGAATAAAATGGTGTAAAAATGGATAAACAAGGCAAAAATGAGCCTCCCGGGAAGAAAAAGGGATCACAAAAAAACCTAGGGGTAAAACTTCAAAATTTTGACAATATATTCATCCCCAGGGGGTGAAAACTCTTCATTTTTACCCTCTAATATTACAATTCAGATCTCTGACCTTTGTGCATAAGAGAGACTTGTAAAATGGCTAATATCCCCTATAATCGACACCTTAAAGAGTGTTCAAGAGTACCAAAAACCACCAAGGAGCAGGGCATTGGTGTGTACCTTTTTTGTTATTTAATTTGTCATTAATTACATTTAATTCTAGGTATAAAATTGAAATTTGGTGACTTCACCATTTTTGAATGAGGGAAAATAGCAAAGTCATCGACACAAACAGTGATTTCTTCATGGAAATGGTGATCTTACAATATAAACAATGAAATTGACAAAAATTATGAATATCACCATATCAATGATATCACATATTTCAATACCAATCACATAAGTGGTGATATTATGGATAAAATGGTGATGTCATTAAACAAATAACGATATCACCAATCAAATGATGAAATTGCCAATTAAACTGCACAATGGATAGAAATGGTGAAATCACTATAAATAGTGAGGTCATCTTATTAAATGATGGGATCAACCTACGTAACATCAAATTCATGGACCTTGAAGTAAAATGGTGAAATTAACCTATATTACAATAAAGATGCTTTGTAGAATGGTGAAGTTGCCAAAGAAAAAGATGATTTTACCAAAATGGCAAACGGTCCAGATTTAGTGAAAACTAGAATAAAAGATTATAATTCCAAGTCCAAAACTAGAAGAAAATGGTAAATTGATTAAATTAGAGGAAAAATAGACAAGTTACTAACTTGAGTCTATTTGGTTTGTGATACACATGAGTGCATGAGAGTAATTATAGTACATGAGAAATGATCATGAGTACTTCACTAGCCTAACATTATGATGAATGAGATTGTGGGTTTGTT
This sequence comes from Torreya grandis, assembly GCA_037957365.1. Taxonomy (NCBI): domain Eukaryota; kingdom Viridiplantae; phylum Streptophyta; class Pinopsida; order Cupressales; family Taxaceae; genus Torreya; species Torreya grandis. The sequence goes on along the minus strand of JARHVA010000832.1, from coordinate 2,010,555 downwards.
GGAGGCAGTAGATATATGACACATAGCCCAGCTACCAGTGATTTGAATAAACCATGCATACTTTTTAGTGTCAATGGTGCACTGGCGTGCAAAGACATCCCTTTTACACCTACCTACTAGAGAGGTCACTATGACCCTTGAGGATTTAAACAAGATTTTATGGGTGTTGATTTAGGTTTGATGGATTTATTAGATGTTGGAGGGAAGGATAGCAATTTTAGAGGCCCTAATTAGAGTGATGGACCTAGTTATTACATAGGGTTCCATTGAAATTGATGCATTGGAGGCTCTAGCTAAGCCTCTAATGATTTTTTTGAGAGTGCTACCACCTCCACCACATGGCTCATTGCCCCATGAGGTATTGATTTTGATGGCCCTTGTCAGCAGCATCTTGTTGCTTGATAAGAGTGGTTGATATTCTCATATTAGGATAATAGGCATAGTTTGGGACATGTTGGATTATACTACATGATTTTCAAGGGTAATAATGATATTAACTTAACTCTATATACATTTATGCATGATTACATATCAGAGAGGGCACAATATTGGACATAACATGCTACTCCAGGTCTAGGCTTGGCAACACATTATTATAGAGTGATGTGTCAAGTAGTGTTTTTAGTAGGGACCTAAGGATCTAGTGGCCTACAATTGGGTTTAGATGGGAGAGGGGCATGAGGCCACTAAGGATATTTATACTTTTATAGGCACACCATCCATGAGATGGTAGATGGTGATTTTATCCAGTCGCTATACATGGTGATGTAATTTGGGTGGATAGAGGATGACTTTGTATTTTAGTATATGTTGATTCCTTACTACATCAAGGGTTACCATTAATTCATCATGGATACATATATATCAGATCACATGTAGTGGTAATTTAGCTTAGAGCAGGATGTGTCAAATGGGCCCAACTTTTTTGCACATGCTACATAAGAGATTCAAGATTTAGGGTTATCAGTACCTAGAACCTATGCCATTACATAATTTGACATGTTATAGCTCATAATATGGACACATATAGGTGAGATAGTAGATACAGGCATTATAAATGCCTATACATCATGGTGGATAGTTTTCCACCCCATCAGATTGACTAGACCTTAGCCCCAACAACTAAGGTAGCAAAAGAGAGTTATATAGGGGAGGTATGGAGATATAACATAGGTAGAAGCATAGGTATAAGGAAAATTTCCCATACAACAAGTGATATAATAGGCCATACCTCTATAGATCATTCAAGATCTAGTGCAATAGCCAATGCAATAGGTCCTCCAAATGTTTGTGCAGCATATAGCACAACAATAGTTATAACTCCCATTTATAGAGGGTGGTGATGGAGATTAGATGGGGATAGAGATGGAGAGGGTCCTCAAATAGATATAGTGATGGTTGAAGTAATAGGTGGGGACTCAAGCCATGGCATAAGTATAAGAGAGGTTAGAACCTTAGCCATAAAGATTGATATAGGTATGAGAGAGGCTAGGCCCTCTAAAATAGGCATGGGCATTGACTTTGGTAAATAGGAGGATCAACCCTCCAGCTTAAGGAGATCCACAAACGATCAACATCTTATAAATAGGCTATATATTGATATTTTAGCATAGGTTTTAGAGATTACAAGACTATAATAGGATGTGTCCACGTTACAATTTGATTTAGCCATAGCCTAGGGTGAAACCACTAGGATACATGACATTATCATAGCCTAAGATTCAAAAATTATCAATTTGAGAGGGAAGGTGACTCATATGATATGTATATATGCTCATTTGATTAGGATTCACACATAATTAACATCATGCAGAGCTTGTGATAGTCATAAAAGAGAAAGATAGAGTCCATGCAAACTAATATATGACCATTGATTAAGTTCAGAGGCTCTATGGGGATCTAGATGAGGTCCATCAGCTTTCATCAAGTGGGGATACATCTAGAGCATTGGTTGACATGATCTTGGTCAAGAATGATGCCTTATGCTTGAAGGATAATGTGCAACATGTAAAGGATGAAATTCCTTACTATTTTAATCTATAAGGTATTGGTTCTAGTTGGTTAGAAAGCATCTACTTACAGAGAGTATTCATAGAGCTAATGGATGAGTTGGACCTCCAAGTCTTGACACACTACTATGTCAAAGCATTTAGTGACACAATCAACTCCATAATGGGTAGTGATGGGTCTACTATCACCACATCCACCGCCATCACTAGCACCAAACACAAGATATAGCTTCGATTAGAGTCCCCTACGAGACGGGTTGAGTCAAAGTTGACTTTGTATCCTATAGCTCCTTTTTTTTGTATCATGAGATGTAAATATTTTCTTGATGTATAAAACTTTGTCTTGAGATATATATTTGGCATTCATTTTAGCTCATGGATCATTGTATATGGACTCTCAATATTCTTTTGAAATTCTCTTTGCTTTTGTACCATTATGATGTTAGATTTTAGAAGTTAGATGTTGACTAGAACATACATATTGATGTAGATTTGTTTGCCATGATTTTGTTGTCATTTGTATTGCTAGTTCATTTTGCACTTATGTTTATCTCATGGATGTACATGCAATATCACTAGATCGTAAATGCCTATTTCAAGAGATGCATATCCTTAGGTAGCATAGAGATAGACATGTTGAGTTTATGGGATGGCATTATGATCATGTCTTGGATAGTGCTTTCATAAATATATCACAGCTTTACATTGCTATGTACGATCTTAAGTACTTTGGTTTTTATTTAATTTTGCAAATGAAATTATGTATCATAAGTATGAATAACTTATAATAACATGTGTATGTCATATTATGAATGGACATATTCAAATGTGAATAATTAAAAATTAAGATAATGATAAAATATCAAAACCTAAGTCAAAAATAAAACACATCTAAACACAAAACAAAAAAATAAAAAATAAAAGAGTTAAAATACAAGATGTAAAAAATTTAAATACAAGATATGAAATATCTAGATGTAACTGTAAAACATAATGTACTAAGCATAACCAATAATAAAAAATAGTTAAAATACACAATGTAACCAACTTATAATCAAGATATGAATCATCAAGACTAAAGTGGAAATAAAAATGTATCAAACACTACAAGAAAATATAATAGTTAAATACAAAGTGCAAACAACTTAGAAACAAGATATAAAATATCAAGTCTTAAGTGACATATAAAATGTATCAAACAAATAAACAAACAAATGATATAAATAAACAATATAAATAATTTAAATACAAGAGTAAATGACTCAAGCCCGAGTTAGAGGAAAGACTCAAGTGTAATAAAATTGTACTCAAACACAACACTTAAGACATAAGAAATAAAATAATAAGTGAAACACATAGACCACAATGTAATTAAGATAAGGAATTCAATGTAATCAGTCAACAATTATGCATGTGTAATAAATGAGGTGTTATGTTTTGGATATTATACCCATGGGCTAAGGGTATAATACATGGTTTTAGTTACACAGGGAATAAAAGAAGAGTAAGGGCATGGTTGAGCTGACTCCAAATGTCCCAAAGCAAGTGGATGTTGCCTACATAGTCTGATGTACTTTAGGCCAAATGTAGTTCTCCTGAGATATGGGATAGATTAAAAATGATTATAAGTAAGTATGTGATAATAGATATAAAAAAAATAGGAAATGCACACTCTCAAAATGGTTAGATCATTAATCAAATGGAAATGGAAAGTGACGTGTACCAATTTCAAATACACAATACCCAATGGTTAGGCAATTTCATAAAATAGGAGTGTTCAAGTGCACAAAAGTGAAGAGTGTTCATTAGTACATTAACTTCAAATACACAATGATGACAAAAGTGACTTACAAAAATTATGAGAGCATAGTGGCAATGTTTGCTCGCAAAATGGTAAGAGTGTAATGGAAATGGTTGCTCATGAAATGGCAAGAGCATAATGTCAATGGTTACTCATAAAATGTTAAGAGTCTGATGGTAATGGAAATGAAGTATGAGAATGACTGAGTTGACTTGAGATGCCACATGCATCCAAGTGCTACCTACATAATCCGTGCAAACCTCAAGATGATGTCCCAAAAATGGGAGGATAATGGCATGATATAGAAATGGGAAATGGAAATGAATGGTATGGATATGAGGGTTCCCACCCAATAAATTTTTGTGGATTCATCATTTGCATGGAAATTAGAAGCTAATTTTCATTATTTTATCATTTTTAGGGTTTTTCCAAGGTATTTTCAATGTTTTTAGGTTTTTTAGAATAAGGGAAACAAGGTAATATGTTTAAATGTACAATGAACTATCTAGTAAAAGGGTCCTCATATTTAGGTAGAGACTCAAATAATAGTTAAACTGGTTACAATGGTACTTCACCATAAACCAACAATAAAATTTGAGGTGAATGAAAATATTAGGAAATAAAAAAATTAGAATTGAAATGGCACATGAAGGGGAAATTAATGAGGAAAATAAATTGGCAAAAGTTTTCAAGGAACTATCAAGCAGGTAACGCCCTTGTTTCCATACCCTAAAATGCTTGTCTACAAAAAAGTGTGTTGATGCTAATCAATCTGATGTGTCCTCCATACAATAGTTGATGAATCTTTCTATAACACCTATTCATAATTAAGATCATTAATGATAATAGGAATGGAATGAGAAATGAATAAATAATGGTCCAGGGAATGGTATAGAAAGGAGAGGAATGGTCTAGGTAACGGTAATAATAATGGTCTAAATAATAGTATGGATAGATGGATAAGAATGGTTTTGGGGATGGTACAATAAATTATTTAAAATGTGAAATGGGTTCCCTCAACAAGGGAGCTTATATACAATGGTTCATTTCCAGTTAAGCATAGTACTATTTCAAATGCATTATGTTCATGGTTTCCTTGAGCTCTTGTCCATCTAGCATAACTGGCCTATACTCCCCAGAACCATAATTTGTGTTAGACCTAAATTTTGTAATATATTTTAAGTATTTTTTAATCCATAAGTGTATAGATGCAAGGCTTTAGGATGAGAATACAAGACCATAGTGTTGTGTTTTTTAAGTTAGTTACTACTCCAATGCTGAAGTTTCTCCTAATAGACTAGCATGTTGGCCCTATCATGTGAGAGTTGAGTCTCGAGCGCTCACCCAAAGTGCACAATGGAAGACCGATTCTTGAAGGCTTTGTAACACAATGAGGTATGTTTGTTCATAATTTGTAATACAATTCTTAAAATATTATTCAACACCATGAATATACTACTATTATTCTTATTATCCTAGATTTAACTACCACTATAACTAGTATTACCATTTTTATCTAACTGTTGTAACCAAAGAAAAAGATACCAATAACATAGGAATAAACCACATCCATCTTCTAGCACTTGAATATTTCATCACTCATAACATGATATGGTAAACACTAATTTCTCATTAGTTACTCATGGAATTATAAAACAAAGTGCTATTATCTATTCTCCAAAAGGACCACCATGCGCATGATTACAACTGGGGTTTTTATACTTGTTTTGACCTAACCAAGTGTCATAATTATAATTTTCATGAACATATGGCATAGGGACTATCAAAAAACTGAGATTCATGGCTCTTAAAATTAGTTATTCCTATATACTTGAGTCTCTACACCCCTAGATCCTCATTCTATGTTATCTTTTGGTAGTCGAGTGTTCTGTTCCTCGTGGGTTGATACAAAACCTCTAATCAATGGGGTCAAAGTGTCCCATTCAAATTTTTCTTCTAATTTCTCTCACATCCCTCATGCTTCACTTCCCACACATTCCCTTAGTCTTTCACTTCTATTTTGAGTTCTCTATTATTGGGTCCGTTGTGACACATTCTCTTTTGACTGGGTCCTCTTGCACCATTGTCCTTGTGCACCCAACAAGTTCTATGCCATGACACTTCTGCACCTATCAGCTCTATGACGTGGTCCTTTTATACCATGGTCTTTCTATGTTGTGTCGGTACTTGCATTAAAATGGACAATGGTCCCTCCACACCATGCATCAAAAATGGAACAATAATCAAAATTTAGGGTTCAATATCACCCCACACTATGCCCTTAGTCTACCCCAGACTAAGCTGCACTAGATTTTTACAAAAATTTAGGCATCTTTTGTCTAATTTCTTTTTGTATATTTTCCCAATGGGACAATGTTTTGAGGACCTGCATTGTTATTCCCTCAATTTCATGCTTTGATTATTTTAGCTCATCAGGTTGGGTTGGAGTCTCGATCTTCTTTACCTATTCATCTAGATCTACACTGGCATCCTTCTGAACATCTTCTAATGAAGACACCTCCTTATCAAGCTTTCCTAAGAATATATCAAAACTTTCATTTATTTATTGATGATGGTTATTAATATATTTTTCCATCATTTCAATGTCCTTGAATGCCTTTGTATGCTTGGCATGATCTTTTATTAATAGGGTAACATCAGTTGCTTGTTGCCTCTTTATTTATTTAGCTTGAAGTCAAGCCTCCAAGACTTTATTTGGGTGTGCGAGCCTTGCAAAAATGTTATCCAAAATGGGTATAACCTCTTCAACTCTTTCCAGGGCATGCCTACAAATATCTACCATCATGGTGAATTATTCAATTATTTCTTTGGCCTCATCTTTTTACACAGGATGCTCCTTATGTTTCTTGAGTAAAATCTCAACCAAGGTTTCTAATTTCTTGATGACTTCCCTGTCCAATGGTACAACATCTGTAAATGTCATATCCTTTTTCAAAATTATCTTACAAAGGGTTAATACCCTTACTTTTGCCTCTGTGGCCTTTTGGATATTTTGTTTCAAGGATTCCCCTTCCTTGGCTAATGCTTACTTCTCTGCAATCACTTTATTATATATCTCTATTACCCTACCATGTTTTCTTTCCACCATGTGTGCATTAAAATATGACAAAATATTTTGGTGCATCATTTCCATGGCTAGTTTCAAAAATGTAGTACTTGCCATTATTGGGAGCCTCTGTAGATCAATTTGCATGAGGTCTAGTAGTATTGGAGCATCTAAGCCAAAAAAAATGCAATCTAAAGGAAAATCAAACTGGGACTTCTCATTGTACATCTCCAAAATGAAGGACACCTACTTTTTTGTTTTTAGATTCATGTCCTTGGGGTGGAAGTGAGACCAAAGATAGATCTCCTTGTCCTCTATGTCAAAATAGTAACATTCACATGTAGTAGACAAATATCTTTATTCATGTTCTTCTTCAGCTAATCCCTTCCCCATTTTTAGGTCTCATTCAATCTCACCCTCTTGATGGCTTCTAGTGGCCATCTCATTATTTCCCACTCCAAGGTCAAGTTGGGGATCATCGGATGGATCCTCTTGTACTAAGGATAGAGTCTTGTCAGTGTCTGGTCCTAAACTATGAATTTTCACCTATGGAGTCTCTTGTTGGGCCACTCACCTTAGAGGCTAATGTGGGGTTAACCTTGTAGTAGTCCTAGGATAAGGTGAAGGTGGTCATGGAGGTGGAGAAGGTGGAGGAGTGGGATAAGGAAATGAAGGGTCTAGGGTAGGTGAGTGGGGAGGAGTAGAATGAGTAGGAGATGGTGATGCAAGAGGAGATGAAGTGTGAGGAGGGGACGGAGAAGGTCGAGGTGAAGGTGAAGGGTGAGGTGGTAAAGGTGAAGGGTGAAGTGGAGGTGGACATGGTGTGGAAGGGAGAGAATCAAAGGGTATGGTGAACTACACCTTAGCCATACTTTGTCATTGTTATTAGGACTACTACCCACTTGAACTGGCACTTGGCTCTGGCCACTTCCTTCATGGTTGCAGTGTCTAGGGGAGCCTCTCTTTAGGGTCTCTATCTTGAGGGAAATGGTAGGGGTGTAACATATAAAAAAAATTATGGACTTGCTCCCTGACTAGGATATTCTTAACCTTGATATTGGTTAATTCAATTTCTAACCTCTCCACATAGGCCCTTTTACCTAGATAAACATACATCTTATGGAGGGTATGTCACTTTGCATCAATTTGATCTGCCTAGAAAATGATTAGTTGTGCATCATAGATCCAGTTAACAAATTTGATAAATTACCATGTAGAGAATGCATATGGTAACTTTAGCCATGTTGAAAGCTCTCCCAAAGGGTTCATGTAAATACATGCTAGGGAGTAATTTTTTTTTATGGCAAATTATGCTTGATCTGTAGCCAAGGGGGAAAATCATTTAGGATGCACCATTCATTCCAAAAAAATTCCTTTATCCCATCGAACTAGTACCTCATTTTCATCTTGTATGATGAGGTAATGTGTTGGGGACAAGTGAAGGCTTTGAAATGCTTGATAGGGGACCTATGAGTGGGAGGGTACACCCACTTTAATGAACTTAAGCTATAATCAAGCACCCTAATCTCATTAAAAACTAGCAATAAAGGGATTACTCCTCAAGAAAACCTATAATTGGGCATTTTGTGGGCCTTCTATGCATCCTCTATTATTTTTTAGATAAAGTACAGTGTCTAGTTATACTTTAGTCCCTGAGAGACTTGGTGGGAAATATATAGGTGGGCCATGTCCACATCCTTTCAATGGTTGATCCATTTGACCTTAGTAGAAATGATCTATGTTATGACTCTGAGGGTGGGATCCTACAAGTTATTAATATGCATTACATGCCCTTTATTTTGGTACATTAGTGCTGTGGTAGTTTGATAGATCTCATTTGTATCTACCAAGTCATCCAACACATTCACCCCCAAGCATTGAAGTCCCATAAATTTGCTTATCCTCTCTAGGGTGATTTTCATGTTACACCTCGTGAAGTGGATGTATTCATCATGGATGCATGAGAGGAGGAATTGAACTGCCTCAGTAGGTTTTCCAAAGTATGGTAACTCAAAAAGTTGAAAGAGGCATGCCTTGTCCATCTAGTTCTTGAAAGACAAGTCATAGACCACTTGATTTCTTGTGTTGGTGGTCTAGACTTGGTATTGAATCTATAGCTCTACTTCATTTCGCAGCTGATGGTGGTTATAATAAAAAATTATAGTAGTTGACACCTTGGATACCTAGTTCCCCACATGCAAGACTGATTCTAGGTATTGCATCTCCTCTATCAAAAGTGGAGAGGGAGATGATGGGGTGTTTTGCACTAATGAGGTCTACATATGCTTCCCTTTCTTCACCATATTTTCCTTTTCTTCCATGCACTCTCTCGCTTCTCCTTCCATGCATTCTCTTAACACTCCTTCCACCCACTATACTTTTTTTAGACTCTACTCTTGGTTTCCTAGTGCCTCCTCCCTAATAGAGAATCAATATCCTTCACTCACCTCTTCCTCTTCTGGTATGGTTGGAAGCTTCTCAAGTCTCTTGGCCTTTTTCTATGACAACATTACCCTTTATTATATTTGAAGGTTAATTCATAGCCATCCCATGTTTCCAAATGAATACGTGGTGCTAGACCAACATACTTTAGCTCTTGAGCTTCACGCTTTGATAATGGTAGACCTAAAACCTGTAACTTCAAAGATCTCCACTCCTATACACCAATCCAGACTTAGAAACCTCTCTTCTCACTTGGGAAATATCCTTCATGAATTTACCAACATTGTAAACACTTTGTTTTGTAAGAAATTTGGTTTTGTTGTAGTTTTTGGTTCTCTAGTTTTCCATTTGCTCTTAGCACTCAAAGATTAAAGCAAGGTAAAGTGTAAAATGACTTTAGCAAGCTTATTTATAGGCCATTTAAGGGGGTTTACCTCCATTAATTCCTTCCCTCTCCTCGTCACTTCTAGTCATTAATGCAAATATTTTAATGGCCTTTGTACTTTGAATCTTGTATTAAGTATTTAATGCCTTAATGGTTTTGTTCCATCATTCCATTCATATGCTTCTCATCATAACTAACCTTGTCACATTAATGGCTCATCCTTTCTTCAGGCCTTTCTTGGAAGTGGGAGACAACTGTGTTCCACCTTTATGGTGTAGTGGAAAATAGTTGTTACTCAAAATGGTGGGAATATCTTGAAGTAATTTTGAAGTACATTAAATTACTCATGTGTCTTTTACCACTTGTATGCCTTAGATGACTTTCATGCCTTTGGTACTTGCACACCCACATGCATGATGCCTTACCCCACACTAAAAAGGATTTGTGGTCCTCCACAAAAATAGACTGTGTACAAAAACTCAAAAGTACATTAAAGAATAAATGTGTATCTTAAGGGCAATACTTTCTATTGAAAGTAATAAATTCTAATCTAATGGCCTTAAGCCTTATTGATTACAAAAATTTAGTTAACCAAAATCAAAATACGGTTGAATTCGACTACCATTATAGTGCCCCAAAAGGAACTGACCATCTATTCATTTTAATTGACAAGCCCTGGTAGGTCAAATGTTATGTATTATGAATGGACCATCCCAATGGATCTATAGCTTCTCAGGGTGGTACACGAACTTGGAGTCATATAAAAAAAACCTTCATGCCTAGAGAAAAGACTTTGTTTTTTAGATGGCAATCATGCCATGCTTTTTGTTTGCATTTCTCAACATCCTAACTCTAGTGGGTAAGGAATCAATTCTCATCTAGTTTCATCAAATCATTAAGCCAAGATTTCAAAGAGGCCTCATCATCTAGGTTTCTTATACATGATATCTGGAGAGATGGAACCATGAACTCCATTGGCATGATTGCTTCCTTTCCATACACTAAATTGAATGATGTAATTTTATTGAGATGTTTGTATGTAGTTTGATAAGCCCAAAGCACTACAAATACTCTATCATTCCAATTATTCCAACCAATATTGCATATTTTTTTTAAAGTGGTACTGAGGATCTTATTGAAAGCTCCAATGGTTTCATTGGCCTATAGGTGGTATGGTGTCATCTTGTGGTGCATGATCATGAACTCAGCCAAAAAATGTGAATCATCTTATTTAAGAATTGGGTTCCACAATCACTAGTGAAGCTTAGGGGACATCTGAATAGTGTTATAATGTTCTCCCAAATGAATCATGTATCAGCTTTTATAGTACAATATTTTTATGGTGTTACTTTAGCCTAATGCATAAGGTAGTTGGTTGTTGCAATGATGTAATGAGAGCACATTCATCATCTTGCTGGAGTGATAAGCCCCACAAAATCAATAGCCACTTTTTGAATGGTTATTGAGAAAGAATAGGTTGCAATAGCATATCATCTCTTCTTTTACTTTTTCCTATGCACTAGTAGACATCACATTGCCTAACATACACATTTTCATCTTTGAATAAATTTGGCCACCAAAGTCCAGTGAGTAGCACCTTATATGTGATCATTTCTCCAGCATAATATCCTCCAATAATACCTTTGTGGACTTCTCATAGCACCTTAGGGTGCTCATGTTGCATTACACAATTGTGAAGCACCTCATCACAATCCATTTTATAAAGATCTCTTATTATGAGCTGATAAGGTGCAACACATATCACAAGTTGCTTTTTCTCCTGTGTGGTGAAAGAGTCAGGTGCATAGCCAATGTTGAGAAATGTTGCAATATCCTCCAGTTCTTCAAGTACTTGAGCAACTCAAAAGATATGTATGTCAATAAGATCATCTTTGATGGGATGTGGGGGTTCTCCATTCTCAATTTAAGATAAATCATCAAGTCCATAGTTGGTCTTCCCAAGCTTTACTATTATGGAAAACTAGAATTCTTAGTACAAGACAATCTAGTGGCAAATTCTCACATGTAGTACTAGCTTGTTGACAAGATATTTCAAGGTCTTATGATCTATATAGAATGTAAATAGAATGGATAGAAGGTATTGTCTAAAACTTTATAGAGCATAGACCATAGACAAGGCTTCATTCCCTATGGTGGTATAATTCTTTTCATCTGATGTCAATTTCCTACTAGCAAATTAAATCAGGTGATCTAAGTGTCCTTCACCTAGTTGTGCAAGTATCATGCTGATTGTTATCCTAGATGTATCAACATGGAATATAAAAGGATTTTTCCAATCAAGGAATTACAAGAGATGAGTAGTAACTAACCTTTCTTTGAGTGTTTGAAAAGTTGTCTTATAAGAACTAGTCCATATAAACTATTCATTATGTTTTAAAAGTTATTGTAGTGGTGTGGAAATCTTGGCATAACCTCGGATGATTTTTTTGTAATAGCCCATGTGTCCTAGGAAGGTGTTCACCTCACACTGAGTCTTGGGCACTGGCAGATGGAGAATGATGGAGACTTTGGATAGGTCCACCAAGAATCCTTCCTTACAAATGATATGGCCAAGAAGTATGTTAAAAGGTGTTGTGAATAGACACTTCTTCAAATTTAAGGAAATTTGTAACACCCAACAGCACTCAAGCATGAATCTCAAATTAACACAATGGTCCTTGACCAACCCATATACTATCCAGTCATCTAAGTAAACTTGGAGGAATTTATGGATCAAATCTTTAAAATCCTTGATTGTTATCTTTGAAAATAATACTGGGGCATTTTTTAATGTAAAAGGCATGACGATATAGGCAAAATATCACCATTCAATAGTGAAAGTCATTTTAGATTGGTCTTCCTTGGATATTTGCACTTGGTAGTACCCCAAGAACCCATATGTAAAGGAGTATACTTCACAACTAGAAACACCTTCTAGGATTTCCTTTGTGAAAGGCATTGAGAAGGGATCTATCACACAAGATGAATTTAAGACATGGTAATCCACATAGATATAGATACACCCATATTTTTTGATATTGATTATCATGGTGCCAACCTATTTAAATTCAATAATAAGATTAATCACTCTGACATGGAGCATGCTATCAATCTCTTCTTTCACTCATGCTCCGAGGATAGGATTCATCTTGTATGGCCATTTCTTCATGGGGTGAGCACCATCAATTAGATTGATGTGCATCTTCCCTAGAGAAGGGTATACTCCTTTCATTCTGCTTTAATTCCTCAAAAACACATCCTGATATTCTTTCAAAAACTCAAAAATCTTTGAGATTTTTGTATCAATCCAATAATTTCCAATTATAGACATCTTAAGCTCTTACTCCATGCCAATGTTACATTGAATAGATTTAATAGTCCCATGATAAGCGTTGCCTATTGGATAACTTGTATCTCAAATAGTTCATGAACTAGTACTTATAGGGACATCTATATAGTTAGTTTGGGGATTGAATGAAGTAGATCCTTCATCCACTTGGAAGATAAGTTTCTACTTTCCCTAGTGAATTTCTTCATGTCATTCTGCATCAAGATTTATTTGTGGTGCAAGAACTAAATAGGTGGAAAGATCAGTGAATAAATGTAAGGGCTCTTTAGGTTCTTAATGAATATGCCATAGGTGGTCTTCAATGAGATGTGGGTCCCTAAAAACCACTTCCTGCATGGCCTAAAGAGTTAGGTGAAAGTCCATACTTGGTGAAGAATAAGATAGCATTGACTTCATGTTTTCCTTTAATAACTACCAAAACCTTGTACCCATGTGCCTCTCTTCATGAATGTACCAAGCCCATGCTTAAGTGCATAAATTACCATAGAATGCATACACCTAGAGGTATTCTGGTAAGGATGTTTCCTAAACACACCATATGCTCTCACAAGCCTCAATGTGTGGTTCAAGTGCTTGCATTCCATTGTAACTAAGTGTGCCTTTGAGCTTATTGTCATGGTAGAATAGGTGATAGAGATCAGATCATACTTGATTAAAATTTAAAAGGAACTCTTTATGGGTATCCCACCATCTTGCTATAGTGCCATCAAATAGGTGATCTAATGACCTCATCTGATCATCCTCATTGTTGTAAAATTCTTCAAGGCACTAGATAAAATCATGCACCTCCATTTGCCCTTAGAGTTGTGGGGCTTCATCAAGTCTTTCCATAGATCCTATTAGTGACCTCATTACTAAACCCATGAGGTGCAAAAACTTGTGATGTTTATGGATTTGGCATGGAAAATTATCTCAATTGTTGATGGTGTTACATAGTCTCCCAGTAAGATCATAATCACCATGGGCCTAGCAATTAGATGCATTTTTTGTAGTATCAAAAAGTAACTAGGTATTTATCCACTAAAGAATACCATCTGAGGTTAGATCATGTTATTCATCATTTTGGGTAGTAATATTATATAAGTGGTTGATGTCTTCATTAGTATTTATAGGCTCGATATAGGGAGGTCCTTGTGCTTGGTCTAAAGGTACTACTATGTGTTGATCGATGTTCTCAAAACTTATGTATTAGTTTTTAAAACTCAAGTCTACATGATTCTAATAACACCAAGGCCATCCCAGTAGGGTTGGGCAATCATCAAATTTAGCCAACTCTAAGACCTCAAAATCTACTTTAAAAAGAACTCCAAGTATGTCAACCATGGCATTCTAAAGGACTACCCTAATAGGGTGTGCTTGAGTCTTATTGGCCATGAATAAGATGTGAGGTGAAGGTTGTAGGGATGGACTAGACATTTTTTGTTAGGCATCCTTACTGAGAACATTAAATTCTATGCTAGTATCTACCAGAATATCTTAGATTACCCACCCCTTGATGGTAGCATTAATTAATATCTCTCCATCTTCTAGGGGAGTGGAATAACTAGGAGCTTCTTGATGTTGAGCATGATTTAAATAGTGGTCTTCACTTTTTTGACTAGGGTGAGGTGGACTTCATTTGGTAAATGAGCCTAAATTTTAAGCCAAACACTGATTTGAGGAATAATGTCCTCATCCATCATACGCTTGCATAGTTCTTGGAAATTATCTTGTGCCACTAATCGAGGTCCAGTTTCCCTTTACACCATAGTGCACTATGTCATGTCTTTGTCTTTGACGTATTGAATCTTTCCTTAGAGATCTTACTAATGCCATTGTATCCAAAAAGACATCATTTTACTACTAAGCATCAGGGTACTTTCTAGACTATGGTTCTTCTTGATGTACCTTCTTGACCGAGCTGGTTATGGATTGATTTTGTCCCCCACTACGAGTGATGATATTTACTTATTACACTATTAGGATGGTTGGGAATGCATGCAATTGTGGTTTGTCTATTTGAATCATGTCAATGCCCTTTTCATTTCACTCTTTAGTGATGGATGCATATAGATCAAGACACTCTTCCAATTGATGGTCTTATTTGTATAATGCACACATTGGGTATTCTGGGCAATCCCACTGATAATGGTTTGGTGACACACATTTGTATTAAGTCCTAGGTGGAAATAATCCACACCCTCTTCCTCATCCATATTTACTAGCATTATCTTGGTTGTTAGAGACTGAGGTTTGGCATGTGTTATGCGTTTGGGCTTCATGGATGTCATTGATTAGTTGATAGTCATTAATATCATGAGTGTAGGCATAACAAATTTTACAATACTCAGATACCTTAGTGTGTTTCCCACTATGAAAGTGGGAAAGAATGGACATTGTGGTCCTCATGGCAGATTTCACATCCTTGTTTGAGTACTATTTGGATACTCTTGTATGAATAATTTTTTCATGTATGTCCCTTAGTTTCATAGTTAGTACATAGGGAATGAAAGAAGAGGAAGGGGGTGGTTGAGCTAACTCCAAATGTCCTAAAGCAAGTGGATGTTGCCTACATAGTCTAATGTACTTTAGGCCAAATGTAGTTATCTTGGGATATGGGATAAAAGAAAATTTATGACAAGTAAGTGATAAAAGATTAAAAAATAGAAAATGCACACTCTCAAAATGGTGGGATCGTTAGGCAAATGGAAATGGAAAGTGAAGTGCACCAATTCAAATGCACAATACTCAATGGTTAGGAAATTTCATAAAATAGGAGTGTTCAAGTGTACAAAAGCAAAGAGTGTTCATTAGTGCATTAACCTTAAATGGACAATGCTCACAAAAGTGACTTACAAAAATGATGAGAGTATAATGGCAATGCTTTCTTTCAAAATGGTAAGAGTGTAATGGAAATGGTTACTCATAAAATGGTAAGAGCATAACGGCAATGATTTCTCACAAAATGGTAAGAGTGTGATGGCAATGGAAATGAAGTATGAGACTAACTGAGTTGACTTGAGATGCCACATGCATCCAAGTGTTACTTACATAATCCATGCAAACCTCAAGATGATGTAGTTATCCCAAAAAATGGGAGGATAATGACATGGTACAGAAATAGGCAATGGAAATGAATGGTATGGATATGAGGGTTCCCACCCAATAAAGTTTTGGGGATTCATTAATCGCATGGAAATTTAAAAGCTAATTTTCACAATTTTATCATTTTTATGGTTTTTTCAAGGTCTTTTCAATGTTTTTGGGTTTTTTAGAATAAGGGAAATAAGGTAATATGTTTAAAAGTACAATGAAATATCTAGTAAAAGGGTACTCATATTTAAGTAGAGGCTCAAATAACAGTTAAACTGGTTACAATGGTACTTCACCATAAACCAAAAATAAAATTTGAGGTGAATGAAAATACCAGGCAATAAAAAATATGGAATTAGAATGGCACATGAAGGGGAAATAAATGAGGAAAATCAATTAGAGGAAGTTTTCAAGTAACTATCAAGTAGGTAAGACCCTTTTTACCATTCCTTAAAATGCTTGTCTACAAAAGAAGCATGTTGATGTTAATCAATCTGATGTGTCCTCTGTAAAATAGTTCATGAAACTTCCTATAACACCTATTCATAATTAAGATCATTATTGGTAATAGGAATGACATGGGAAATGAATAAATAATGGTCCAGTGAATGGTATAGAAAGAAGAGGAATGGTCCAAGTAATGGTAATAAGAATGGTCAAGAGAATAGTATGGATAGATGGATAAGAATGGTTCTATGAATGGTATAGTAAATTATTTCAAATGTGAAATGAGTTCCCTCAACAAGGGCATTTATAGAAAATGGTTCATTTCTATTTAATCATAGTACTCTTTCAAATGAATTATGTTCATGATTTCTTTGAGCTCTTGTCCATCTAGTATAGCTGGCCTATATTCCCCAGAACCATAATTTGCGTTAGACCTAAATTTTGTAATATATTTTAAGTATTTTTTCAGCCATAAGTGTGTAGATGCAAGGGTGTAGGATGAGCATAGAATATCATAGTGTTGGGTTCTTTAATTTAGTTACTACTTCAGCACTGAAGTTTCTCCCAATAGGCTAGCACACTAGCCCTATCACATGAGAGTTGAGTCTTACATGCTCACCTGAAGTGCGTAGTGGAAGACTAGTTCCCAAAGGCTTTATAACACAATGAGGTATGTGTGTTCATCATTTATAATATATTTCTTGAAAAATTATTCAACACCATGAATATATTACTATTATTCTTACTATCCCATATTTAACTACCACTATAACTAGTATCACCATTTTTATCTAATAGCTATAACCAAATAAAAAGTTACCAATAACATAGGTATAAACTACATCCATCTTTTATCAATTAGAATATTTCATCACTCATAACATGATATGGTAAACACTTAATTCTCATTATTTACTCATAGAATTACAAGACAAAATGTTATTATCTAATCTCCAAAAGGACCACCATGCACATGATTACAATAGGGGTTTCTATACTTGTTTTACCCTAACCAAGTGTCATAGTTCTAACTATCATGAACAGATGACACATGGACTCTCAATAAACTGAGAGTCATGGATCTTAAAATTAGTTATTCCTATAGACTCATGTCTTTGAGCCCCTATATCCTCACTTTGTGCTATCTTCTAGTGGCTGAGTGTTCCATTCCTCATGGGTTGGTACAAAACCTCCAATCGATGGGATCAAAATGTCCCATTTAAATTATTCTTATAACTACTCCTATATCCCTCATGCTTCACTTCCCACATTTTCCCCTAGTCTTCCACTTTTGTTTTAAGTCCTTTATTCTTGAGTCCTCATGACATGTTCTCTTTTGACTGTATCCTCTCATGTTGAGTCTCCTACACCATTGTCTTTCCATGCCTAGCATGTTTTGTAACACAACACTTATGCACCTTTTAGCTACGCACCATGGTCCTTCCACACCATGGTCCTTCCATTCTATGTCAGTATTTGTATCAAAATGGACAATGATCCCTCCATGCCATGTGCCAAAAATGAAACAATAATCAAAATTTATGGGTCAATACACAACATGGAATAGAATGATGTATAAGAGATAAACAAGGAAGAACCACATGAAATACCTTGGCATGGATGTGTGTTGTGAAAGACAAGGAAATTGAAAATAAGGAGCATAAGATGTAGGTATTAGAGAAGTGTAAGAATAGTAGAAGGGCACAAGAAGTGGAGGTGATTACAAAATAGTTAATGGAAGTATCAAAGATTAATTGGAATGTGAATCTAGCATTGGCTTGTAGAAGAGGAGGAACATGAATGCTAAAGAGTATATAGGGGATGTTCGGCCCAATTCAAAAGGAACTTAAATGTAATGGCTTGTCATGACTTATTTCTTGGAAATATCCATTGGCTTATCATATTTTATGCATTAATGTTACAACCCAAAAAAGGGTTCACTTATGTATAAATACCCGTTCAGCTTTAATTATAAGGGGTTGTTATGGTAGTTATTGTTGAATATAGATGTGTTGTTACTATTAAGATAGATGTCTAGGGAGTGTGTATTAAATGAACTACCTTTGTAATCTTATCAAATTGATCATTGGAACTAATATTCTATGAACCTTGATGTGATTAATCCATTTGGTGTTATATTTACTTTATGATACTAGAAGTACTTGCACTATGTGAATGTGTTAAATGGATAACTTGAGAATGATGAGTATAATAGTAATGATTACTTTTGTTAGCTTAAGTGCCTAAGTAAAAATGGTTTTCCACTATAATTTAGTAGAATCGATAATAATTGGTCCAAGTTATGTGCCTTGAGTGAGCGTGTGAGGTCACTTATGTGATATGTCAGTACACTAGTCCATTGGATCCTAACTTCTTCTATGTGCATGAGTAGTAATTAGTCATGTAAATTTAAAGAAAAAGACCCAAAATTTTGGTTTTGTTACCAATACTCATTGCACTTTCTATCATGAAGGTAAGAAGATGCTTGAGTAATCATCTTTGGAAAATGTCTAGTGTTGGGTTGTTACCATAGAATAGAATTTTATGCTCCAATATATTGAATTGGGAGTTTATGTGTGCACATGGGTAGAGTATCACCTATATGATTCCCTATATGATTCATTTTTTTTATATTTAACAATTCACTTACATGTTTAAATGTTAGCTTATGCATAAGACTGCTTAAGAAATTAT
Source organism: Torreya grandis (assembly GCA_037957365.1). Classification (NCBI taxonomy): domain Eukaryota; kingdom Viridiplantae; phylum Streptophyta; class Pinopsida; order Cupressales; family Taxaceae; genus Torreya; species Torreya grandis. Next base: position 1,991,289 of record JARHVA010000832.1, on the reverse strand, counting down.
GAATGGAAGGCTTCCTAGTTAGTAGATCATCAGATAGCCTTAGCCAAGTTGGAAACTTCTTGAACACATTTGGTAGATGTCTGGTGGAAGGTAATGATCCATAGCTATGTTTTTTAATATTATCTCTACATATTATTATCCATATGAAGCACAATTCAACTTCCTAAGAGAACCATGTGGGAGGTATCTCAATCAATTCCCCTTAGAAATTAATAAACTCATGGTTGATTTTGGACATCAGAACCTCCCCATGGATGGCTAAACTCTCTTACGCATGACAACATGACTGGTGGGTAAGTATATTGATATAAATTGGTATGAAATTGGGATTCTAGCATAGAAGTTAAATAGCAAGAACTACAAAAATATAAGTATAATGAGACCAGTCATAAGGATCTAAGAGGCAGCTATCTTAGGGGTCAATGGATGATACTAGAAGTGTCATGGGAATCTGTAGGAGGTCAAAAAGGCATAATGAGTACCCCCTAACCATAGGTCTATGCCCTTCACTAGATCAATTACATGTAGAATAATTAGGACAAGCATTGATAGTAGAACCCAATCCAGATAGATCCAATTCCTCCACCATAGTGCATGATTGTGCATTTGAGTTTGATGGAATTATTTTTATAAATTTGGATATTGGTAGTGTGAAATCTGAAATTGAAACCATAGAGGAATCTCTAGAGGTTCAAGATCAAACTAACAATTTACCATTAATTTTTACATTTCCATTGCAAAAAAACCTATGGTTCACCTTGGAATGATTAATGGTCCAAACCTAACCAGTGGGTAGAATATAGGCCCAACCATATATAATCAACCTCCTTCAATGCCCACTATTTCTACTGCACCTGTTGCTACAGGGGTGTAAGATAAATTACCAATGGTGCTTCAATTTGAGGAGGATTAGGTGGTAGTGTATGAGGCATTCGTGGACCTCCCCTTAGGGTTCAAAAGGAACTAGAGGAGCACCATAGAAAGGTCCACTGCAAGCGACTAGTGCACCTAAAGTCTACTATGAGATGATGCTTCATATGACTAAATATTGAGGTGTCAAAAATATAGCAAAACACATTTATAAGTGTGAACTCATCTAGCAGGCACGGGGTTTAACTTCTACTGAGTAGAAGACAACTCAATTTTACACTATTTTATTAGATCATGCTCACAAATGGTACTATAAATTTTATCTTCGACAAGTAGTTGTGAATTATGAATTATTGAAAACTACTTTTCTCTGAGAATTTGATATCCCTAACTTAAGCAGTAAAGTATTATTGCTTTAAAATATATAAAGTAAGAGCTCACTAAGAGTATGAATGTATATGATGCATATTTAAAAATGCTTCTTTCAAAATTTTCATTTAAGATTAACCCAATATAGCATGCTCAATGGTTTTTTGAAGGGTTATTACTCCTTTTCCATCGAGATTTATCCTATAAGACTTTTATTGAACCATGTGAGGCACTGGAAGCTACCCTCCATGCCAAATCACTAGGAAGTATAGATATAAGGATCAGCCCCTTTATGGAGGCTTAGATTATTGTAATGGATTCTCAAGTGGAAAATATTATAGCCAATAATGTTCATGATATGCACAACAGCCTTTGGTGTGTTGACTATTAAGTAGAAGGCCATAATAGGAACAATTATCCCCAGAGGAATGTTTGGACTACAATAAAATAATTGATGAGTGTTTTTTAACTCTTCATTTAATCAATCTCTCAAATTGATGTCTATCAAACCAGGGCTGATGTCTAAAGCTATTTATAGCAAGGTTTTTGCTGGTGAATATATAGATTGGTCTTGGGGGGTTTGGTAACCTTGATCTAACTCTTACCAATGAAAGGATGCTTCTACACTAGTTGTTTCACACTTGCTGAAAAGAAAAAAAAAAAATTATCAATCTATACTAATTCAATCCTTTTTCTTCAAATCAAAACACACTTAATCTACTTCACACCTTTTTAAAAATGTAAACACTCAGCTTCACTATTTAATAATAAATACTATGCTAAAGCACACTTGTTCTGAAAGGAAATAACTATTGAAATGTAAATCTTAAATCTACTTTTTATGAATCACTCTCTTAAGTATGTATGTGAAATATTCAGACTATCCAATATAATAAAATCAACTAATATAAACATAAATACCATAAATAAGTTCCTAGTTCTAAGGAGAGTGGGCCCTTGCTCTTCTTAGAGTCAGGAACGAAGTCCACTCAGTATTGAAAGATGGAATGATATTGCATTAATCAATGGAAAGCTAGAACATTTACAATATATCTAAAATTTAGGGTGTAACAATTATATTATCCTCTCTCCCCTTTCTTAGACAAAATATTTGCATATTTATGCCAATACAATCAAGTTAAAAATAATATGCATAAATATAGATCTACATAGTCAATCCATTTTCCTCAAGATAGGAGATTTGGATTGATCAAGATCCTAAAAATCTATTTGTCTAGATAAGATAGTTTTATTACCCCTATAATAGTTTTAAGTTCCAAATATATACAAAATATATCAAGATTGAATACTTCAAAATAGGAAGCAAGTATTTTTTTTATGTGATTCTAGCTAGAGCAATCTTCCTCTTTTGGACAGGCTGTAAACTCTCCTAATTCTTAGATTTTGGACCTATAGAATCTACAGATAGATTGATTCTATCTTCAAACTATTGATGATGATGGTGACTCCTTTAATGCTTTCCACTTCAAATCATTCTTCAATCTACACACCTAGACTCTATCCAAGTTCGTAGATATGGACTGAGTGAGTCTGTAGATATGGGACTGAGTGAGTCTATAGATATGGACTGAGTAAGTCCATAGATATGCAAAATTGGGATCAAAACTAGAGTTTCTACATAATATTGCTTTTGTCATCTTTCCTATATATTCTTCAAAACCAAGACACTAAAACATGTTGCTTGTTAGATATAACTGACAAAATAATGACTCAAACTTTGGTTTGATATAAATGAGATAAAGTATCTATTTTCCATGCCAAAGTTAGATAAAAAGTCTAAGATTTTCATAATATTATATCCTTAAAGAGATGAAATTAAGGAAACATCATATTAATAATGAGCCATATTTTGGGCTCATCATCTCCCCTAGGCTTTACCTTTTGCAAGTCTCATTACAAAAATTCATCTGGATTCACTGGTGTTGGGTCTATTTTCCATACCCTTACTTAGATCATAGTCATAAAATTCATTTATGATATGTTTGTCTACATTTATTGTGAATCCATCATATATTTGAATCATTTGTTTCCAGATGTTAAGTTGTTCATCAGATTAGGTTGCCCAATTTTACCATCCTAAGATTGGAACAATTAGTAATGGAGGTTTATATCACATTTTAATCCATGTATGCTCTCCTCCATAATTTATTACTTCCACAATAGCCCTTCTCATGCTCCATCTTAGATTATTAGAGGACATAACTTCACGTCGCTTGATGGAAACTAGCAATTGATCCCACCTTTTGACACCAATATAAACAACTAAATCAAAGCTTTGTCTTGTGATTAGATCAAATGAAATAATACAATTATACAAAGCTTCTAAATAATGATTTCTAACATCAGTCCCCAGATAAGCACTTTTGAAATTTTGTTTGATCAATCTAGGAATGGAGTAAGCTGGCCTAATGCACAATCCTGTAGTTTTAGCATGCTCTGTATATTCTTCAAATCTACTTTTCCAAACCAATTGATTCTTGAAGGTGGAATAGATTGCTCTCAATTAGAATTCTCCTACATGTATATTTATCAAAAATTTATTGTGTTCATGATCTCCTATTATCAAATCATGTAGATAGAATTCACAAAGGAGATATTGATTATTAGGCTTAGAACTATAAAATATTTCTAAAAATATGGATTGATCCAAAATCTTGTAGGGAAGATGGTAAGATATTTTGAGAATTTGCCATCTATATAATTGTTCAAACAAAAATAGACTATATGCAAGATTAGGATTTTTGCAAGCCAAAAGAGCCTCTCCTAATTTACAAGCATTCTACAAATATTCTTCCAAAGTCTAATTTTTAGTTTTTAATATCTATTTTTCACTTTCTAATTTCTTATTTGTAGTGACTAAAACTTTATTCTTTTATTTGATTGTTTGGTGTTCCTCTTGAGCCTGATGCAACATTTCTAATGAAAGAATGTATGGATGGTTGGTTTGACATCCTTGATCAACAAATGCCTTAAGAGAAGAGGTGGGCTGACTATCCTTTTTAGGGGTAACAATAGGAAGTGTCTGAGAAGAATTCAATAGTTTCTATTTTAATATTCTATTTTCTTTCTCAAGACTCTTTATATATATCCCTGAATTGATTTCTTCCTCATCTTTTTGTTCTATTATTTCTTTTAGTTCATTAATTTTCAAAGCATAATCCAAAGATGTTGTTTCTAAATTTTGTACTAACACAAAATTAAGTTGATCCTTACTATGTAGTTTTCTAGCTAGATCTACAATCTTTTTTTCTTATTGCTTGATCAACACTTGAGATTTAAAAATTTCCATGGTTAACTACATAATAGGGTCCTTTGGATTGGATGATTCTCCTTCTTCAAATGTATATGGAGCTTTACCTTTGTCCATTGGAATTTCAATTTGAGCATTTTGTTTTTCTATTGTGTTACCTTGCTTAGGTTCTAGTTCCCTTGTTTTGGCTGGAGAGCTTTCTGATTCTTCTAATGGTTGTATGATAGGAATTTCAACATGTTATTTTATAGAAAATTCTTTAAGAATTTATTTTTCTTTGATGATATGTTGTTCTGAAGGTTGAGATAGTTATTTAAAGCTATCCAAAGTATCAACTACTTCTTGTTCATCTTCATCCAAAAGAATCAACCTTCTTCATATCTTAGTTCTATGGGCCACACTTGATCCTTCTTCTATTATATCAGTCAAACCTTTAGTCTTCTCAAGTCCTAATGAAGCAACTTATTTTTGTAATATTATTCTCCTTGATAAGAGGACTGGTTGCTTTACAGGTGTGTGAGGTTCTTGTGGAGGCTCTATAACAAAGGGGGTTTGAATAATTTAGGATCTTGTAATCCTTCTGAAAGAAGGAAGAGCTTCATTTGAAGCTACAAACTACTTTTATTTTCCCTTTGAACTTGTTTTCTCAGTTGGTGTGGTGGTTTCAATTGAATGTCTTTGTGATTAAGTGGCACATGATGTTCCAGCTTCATCTTGTGGAGATGGAGCTAAAATTTGTCTTGTTACCCTATTTTCAAAGGCTTCCTAAATTTCTTTCCCCTATTGAAGAAAATGATGTTGAATGATGAGATGAATGAGGCCATGGTGTTTAAGATGAGCATTAGGGTTGGTAGTCGTGATTTGGAGGGCACCAAATAGAAAATATGGAAGATTAATTTTGCATTGAGGATTTTGCCTCCCATGTTTGAGATGGATCAAAATTTTCATGGCTTCCCCTCCTAAAAGACTACATTTCCCCTCACAAGTTATATATTTTACTACCCATAATGTTACAGATTGCCATAGTTCAGGAAGTGTATCTCTATAGATTCCCTTAGATTTTCCTTCTGAGTTGATTAAACATGCAACTCTAGTTTGTTCATTACCATTAAATTGAGCAATAAGGTCATTGAATGGAATTTGTCCAGTTACTCTCATCCCCTCATCTAGAATTTATAGAATTTGACTTATGACTTGGCTAGACACTATAATGATAATTCCTTTAATATTAGAAAAGTCATGAGTAAGGTTATTCACAAATTCCCTTACCAGTGTCTCGTGAAAGCCCTAGAATTTTTGGATGAATGGTAGCCAGCTATTTTCTTCAAACACTACCATAAAAGTCCTATCACTAAGGAATTTGGTTACCTTGTTTGGTTTTAACCTTGTCTTTTGCCCCATTTTTGCTAGAATTTGTGAGCTTAAGTCAAAGATATATATGTTGCAGTGAAAGTCACCTAGTTTAAGCAATGTTTTGCACTTCTCATTCCTAAAATGTGTAGGAAGGGACTACTGACATACTTCGTAGAAAATGGAAACTTAGTGTGTGGTTTTAATGCCACTTTAGGGGTCATTATGACCATTATCATTTCTACACATATTTGTAATCCCTTCTGATTTCTTTGGAATAGGTCAGCCAACTGCCATATTTACTTAGATGATGACATGACACAGTGATAATTTATTGCTCATGTGAAAGGGATGGTTATAACTTTTGCCGCCATAGGATTTTAATGATTTCATTCAACAAGGATTATAAAACCCTCAATCTTTGGTATTTTTTTATGGGAAATTGTCATCATGTTCCATCATAATGATTAATGGCATGATTTATTACATTGGATATATTTATCCATTATGACATGTATTTTCTCATCTCTTTCTTTCGCATGCTATGATTATTCATTTGTTTAAGGAATATATGGTTATCCACTTGTACCTATTTCATCTCCCTAGAATTAACCCTATTTAAACCAAAAACTTCTAGTTGACTAAAACATGAATAAATAAAACTTATAACTCATTTATTCATACCTTAGATCTCATCCTTCTCTTGCTACTTATCCTACACAAGTGAATTTGCATGATTTAGTCAATAGATTTCAAAGGAACAATCTGAAGTTTATTGCATGGAGGAACCAATTAGGTGTGCATGATCAAATTTCCTTCCTTTTTTTTTTTTGCCCCTTGACTAGCCATTGTTGGTTTTCTAGTCAAGGCCATTTTTTTCAATGCATGACCAGCCAATAAACTGGTTTTCTAGCCATGCATTGTCAATAGCGTCCTCAAGAGGATTTTCACTATTGAACTTTTTATATATATTTTTTATTTGATTTTTTTTAAGTTGAGTAATCTTTTAGGGATAACTTCCTTGGAAGAAACAATTTCTTCCAAGAAAACTACTGGCTTTGAATTTTCTATACAAATTCTTCTTTACTAAGAGGCTTCTGGTAGAGTTTCAGTCTATGCCCATGAACCAGAAGAGTCATTATATTGTCATCAATGGGCATCATCTTGACAGAACCATTCTCAAAAACATCCTCTATTTGTTATGGTCCCAACCACCTGGTTTGCAGTTTACCTTTAATCTATTGGAACTTTGAATCAAATAACAATGCCTAGTCTCTTTTTTGAAATTTTTGTTGTCTAATATGTGAGTCATGCCAAATCTTCCTTTGATTCTACACCATTTCAGTCTTTTACAAGGCTTCAATTCTCATCTCATTAAGCTAATTAAGCTACATAAGTCTATTCTTTTGTGCTTCTTCTAGTTCAATTCTTACTTTTGTTGTTGTTTTCAATGTTTGTAATTCAAACTCAATAGAGAATCTTACTATAAACTAGCTCATAAGGGGAAAGAATAGTAGTTATTTTCCAGGTGGTATTATAGGCCCAAACTGCTTTTGGTACTTTATCTTCTAATATTTTTGGCTAGTATTGACAATCTTGATCAAAATGATTTCCAATTCTCTGTTGGTGACTTCAACTTGTCTGTTGGCTTATAGATGATATGCAGAGGACTTCCTGTGTTGAGCTTGATATGCTTCCATGAAGTGATTTATCATATTTGACATGAATTAGGGTCTCTGATCTAAGACTATCTCCCTTGGAGCACCAAATCTCTACATAATTCTAAAATACAAGAAATCTGCTACAGTATTTTCTCGAGCATCTGTTAAAACTTTAACTTCTACCCACTTGGTAATATAGTCTATACAAACTAATAGGTATTCCTTTCCTCTAGATAGGGGGTCCACAGGTCCTACAAATTCAATTCCCCATTTCTCAAATGATTCTAAAACTAATTGAGGATGGAGAGGCATTTCAACTGAAAGATTAGATTGTCCTGTTCTTTGACATGCATCATATTGTCTGACATATCTCTTTACTTATCTGTGAAGGGAAGGCTAGTAATAGCCTACTCCTAGGATTTTGTGTATGGTTCTCTAAGTTGATTAATGTCCTCTTGGTTCATCATGATAAGCTCTGATGATGTCATAGGCTTCATTATTTGTTACACACCTAAAAAACACATGATCACGTCCAAATTTAAATAACATTCCATTAATCCATTTAAAATTAGTTTCTCTGATTAAATATTTTCTTTGATTTCTTGAGAAATGCAAATGAAACTTCCCTATAGCAAGGTAGTTAGCTATATCAATGAATCATGGATATTATGCTGAAACAACAAATAGTTATTCATCTGAAAAATCATCTTCCACTAGTTCTTCTTCACCTGAGGTGTTAAGTCTGGATAAAAAATTAGCAACCATATTAAATTTCTCTAGTTTAGTTATAATGGTTATATCAAATTCTTATAAAATAAGTAGCCATCTAATAATCCTTCTTCTCATTATTGGTTTGTTGGTAAGGTATCTAATAGTTGAATGGTATGTATAGATAAACACCTTGTAACATGTTATATAGTGTTTGAATTTGTTTATTGAATAGACTATAGCAAGGAACTCTTTTTTAGTTATGGTGTAGTTTTTTTTCAGTAGGTGTCATATTATTGTTAATATAATAGATAGCATGCATGTGATCATTCTCATCTTTGTCTTAGGAATGCACCCATTATTGAGTTGGAAGCATCTGTATATCATTGGAAAGGTTGTGTCTAATCTAATCCTCTTAACACTAGGGCAGTAATAAGTTTGGCTTCGATGGTTTCAAAAGCTTGTTGGCAATCATCACTCCATACAAACTCACTATCCTTTGTGAGCAAATCAAACATAGGAGCAACTATTTTGTTGAAGTTGTCTATGAAGCATCTATAATAACCAGCATTTACTAAGAAACTTTTAACCTATTTTTGTGTGTGTAGAATGAAAAATTTGGAGATTATCTCAGCTTTTTTTGGATCTACTTAATTTTGTAGAAATGTGAGGTCCTAGAACTATTCCTTGATCCATCATCAGCAAGAATTTTTCATGACTTAATGATAATTGATGTTCCTCACATCTTGTCAAAACTCTTTCTAAATTAGTAAGAGCTTTTTCATAGGTTTCACCATGGATAGTAAAGTCATCCATGTAAACCTCTACATATTTATTAGTGAGGTCAAAAAAGATTGTTAGGGCTACTCTTTAAAAAGTTGTTGGAGCATTTTAAAGTCCAAATGGAAGTTCTCAATAGGCAAAGGTTCCCTAAGGATAGGTGAATGTGGTTTTATCCTAATCTTTAGTTGCTACTATTATTTGGTTGTATCCACTAAACCCATCTAGAAAATAGAAATATTTCTTCCCTACCAAATTGTTAAAAACTTGATCAATGAAGGGCAAAGGAAAATAATCTCTTAAAGTTGACTTATTCAATTATCTATAATCCACACACACATGCCATTTCCCATTATTTTTAGGTATAATTACCAATGGTGAAACCCACTAGCTATCTAAGATGGGGTAAATAAACCCCACATCCAACAATTTTTTAATTTTTGTTTTAAATATCTTTCAATGTTAGATTTATTCTTCTCTATGGCTGTCTTGTTTTGTTGATTTTGTGTAGATATGATGTGTTCATACACTTGGATGAATCCCCTTCATTTTAATTTAATCCCAAGAAAAATCCTTGGTATGTCATTCTAAAATTTCAAAAAGTTGATCCTTCTCCTCATTTTTTAACCAACTATTGATGTTCAAGACTTTTCCAAGTAATATCATGAGAGGTTTAGTGTTTAGATGATTAGATTCCACTTGCTTATATTCACTCATTAAGGAATTCAAAGTGCATGTATGAATAAGTATCATATGGAATGTGGCTATGTTCTTAATAAATCCTTCTCCAAGAGGAATAGCTCTTACTAATGGGTAATGAAATGCACTCAAGAAATGGGTCTGTTGTGTTTCTATCTAGTTCAAAATATTTGCCTAAATCAACTTATGATCATATGATGAAAAAGAATCAAAAGTATTGAGAGAATATGACATTGGTAAGTTTGCACACTCTATAGATTTTAGACTGGCACAGTCTATAGATTATAGACTGGCACAGTCTATAGATTATGGACTGGCACATATTTTTGCTAAATGGTCATGTTCCTTATAATCTAGAATTATTTCTTCACTCAATTACTCTAAATGCTCTTTAACTATGATGGTGGACAAAAATGAAAGGTCATTTGTTATGTCTTCTTACTTGTCTACCCAAATTTTTTCTATGTGGTTCACTGATGGTTTTGTAATAGGGTACAAGGAAATGCATTTAGATTTTAAACCATTAGAAATGGACATGTCTCCTATCCTACAATCAATTAGTGTTGCCACAGTAACTAGCCTGGTCTTCCTAGGATTAGAGGATATCCTAAATTATTTGTTTTGGGTTACAGCACCATAAATTAAACTGGATACTCCAAATATTCAACAAGTACTTCAACATTCTATATAATTCCTTCTGGTTTAGTCACAGATTGATCTACCATTTAAAGGATGATAGAGGTAGGTTGCATTCCCATGAGAGATAATGTTTGGAGAGTATCAATTTTCATGAAATTAATTGCTACTCCTAAATCCACTAGAATATTGGGAATTTCCTTTCCTCTTATTGTGACTATTATAACTAGAATACCTGGGTCTGAATACTTGGGTATTACTACTTTTCTTGCTAATAAATCAACAAGTTGCCATCAACATGTATGGTTTTTGGATACTATTTCTTCCTTTCAGGTATTTTGACACACAAATTCTTAACAATTTTATTCAATTCAGGAATATCCCTAATATCTTTTAGTATGGGTACCTCAATACTCATCTTTATCAACTCATGGATCAAATCTGATTTTTCTTTGGTCTCAATTTCTTTTAATCTCTCAGAGAAAGGAATTGTTGGTATAGAAATATTTCCATTGTGTTTATCATAGTTTTCATTGCTTTCAATTTTTTTGTTGTTTGGTTGAGACTGTTTTGATTCTTTATTTTCATTTGGTACTTCAAAAATGAGGATTGGAGGGTCCTTTATAATTTTTCTTGATCTTAAATGAATATCAAAGCAATCAATTGCTCTTACATGTATTGTGTCTCTTTGTTCATTGAAATAAATAGGTGTTGGTTGTTTGTTCTTTAGATTGGCTACTGGTTGTGTAGGCATTGAAGGATAATTAACTTGTTATGGATGTTGGACAACAAGGGGTGGTATTATTTTTTGTTGTTATAGTAGTCTTTTTAGTTGGTTATATTATGGATTAGGATTCCATTATGGGTTCCATTGTGGATTCCATTATGGATGTGACTGATGGTGGGGCACCCATGGCTATTGTGGCAACATCCATGGTTGAGGTGATATCCATTCTTGTCCTTTCCCGTGACATTTGAGCTAATAGAATATAATTTTGTTCCCACATAGGTGGAGGCATTGGAACATTCCATGGTGCTATCCAAGGGTTACGTAGATTTATGGAACCAAATTGTCCTTGGACCTAGTTTTGTGGAAAAATATTTTCTTTCTGAATATAGTTTAGCTCTTCAATGGGTTGAACATTTGATTTTATCTAAGTTTTCAAAGTAGGCAGATAGGTGCAATGATTTGTGTCATGATCTTTTCCTTCATAGATTCCACAAGATGAAATGTTTATTTTATCCAAGGGACAATCTCTAAGGGCATGTTTCAGTCTACACTTAGGACAGTATATTGCCAATAGCTCTATTGTATTGGCTTTATCCTGAAGGCCATCCAATGTAGTATTTAGTGTGACCAAAATGTCTATTTTTAGATTAGTAAATTCTTCCATCAATTTGCCCATTTTATTGGATTTCTCTAATCTTGTCCTCCTAATCCCTAGTTTTGTCCTAAAGTAATTAGGATAGAGTTCTAAAATCTGATGAAATGTTAGTTTGTTTATGTCTCCTCCTCCCATTAGATTTAATGCATCTCTTATTTCTTCATCTAATCCTTTGAGGAAAAAAAATTTAGGACTTCCTCAGTAAGTGGGTAACTACTCTATTTATGAACAAATGTAAATCTATCCAAATAATCTTCTAAGGATTCATCTTCATTATGTTTGATTTTAAAGAAATATTCCTTTCTTTCCCATACCCTACAATAATCTTGATACATATTTAAAAATGAAATTTCTATTTCTTTCTATATATGAATGGAGTTACTTAGCAAGCCCATGAACCATCTCATGGCTGCATCTTTGAGTGTAGATGGAAACAATTTTAGTTTATGATTGTCTATTGTATAGTCATAAGTTTGACAAAGTACCTAAAATTCAAATAGAAAAGGGTCAGGGTCTTGTATAGATATTCCCCAAAAATTTGGCAAATTGGCAAGAGAAATATTTTTCATAGAAGTTTGATCATTAGGATCTAAACAATGGGAAAGGAGAAATCCTGCCTTATTCCAAAACTTATTGGTTTTGTTGTTTAGCCATGTCTTCTTCTTTAGATGATTCTTTAAAACTATGATTAGCTTCCTAATGAATTTTTTTTGAAGTTTGTTCAAATTCTTCAAAATTTATTCAGTGAGAGCTTGTTCAAATGCTTCTTCTAAATTTTTTGTAGCTTCTAAATACTCTCTTCTTGAGAATGGATTTTTTTATTGAATTCTTCTTATAGGACTTGGTTGTGGCAATGCTTTAGTCCCAAATAAGATTTTAGGAGAATCTAGAAGTTAAGACTCAATAACTTGTTGAAGGCTCTAAGCTAAAGATGGTGAAGGACTTTGTTCTCAGAATTCTGAAGTAGTGCTTTTAACTTTTGTTTTTGGAGGGTATTTGGGAACAAATCATCCTTTAGAATCTTTGGGTTGGAACATAAATTGATTTATCTTGATATGATTATGTTTTATGTTTGTTTTTTTTTAATATAGATCAATAAGATTGACCTTACTAATACCTAAGAATGTCCCCGGTAATGATGCCAAAAATGGTGAGTGTCGTTTAGATCTTGGTTTAATCAATCTCTCATATTGATGTTTATTAAACCAAGGCTAGTGTCTAAAGCTATCTGCATCAAGATTTTTGGTGGTAGATCTATATATTGGTCGTGGGGGGTTTAATAACCTTGATCTAATTCTTACCAATGAAAGGATGCTTTTACACTAATTTCACAGTTGCTGAAAAGAAAAAAAAAGTATCAATATATACTAATTCAATCCTTTTGCTTCAAATCAAAACACACTTAATCTACTTCACACATTTTTGAAAATGTAAACACTCAACTTGACTATTTAACAATAAATACCATGTTAAACCACACTTGTTCTGAAAGGAAATAACTATTGAAATGTAAATCTTAAATCTACTTCTTATGAATCACTCACTTATATATGTATGTGAAATATTTAAACTATCCACTATAATAAAATCAACTAATATAAACATAAATATCATATAGAAGTTCCTGATTCTAAGGAGAGTGGGCCCTCACTCTTCTTAGAGTCAAGAACGAAGTCTACTCAATACTAAAAGCTGGAACGATATTGTATTAATCAATGGAAAGCATAATATTTACAATATATTTGAAATTTGGGTTGTAACAATTATATTTTCCTCTCTCCCCTTTCTCAGACAAAAGATTTGCATATTTATGATAATACAATCAGACTAAAAATAGTATGAAAAAAATAGAACTACATAGTCAATCCATTTATCCTCAAGATAAGAGATTTGGATTGATTAAGATCCTAAAAATCTATTTGTCTCGATGAGATAGTTGTATTACCCTTATAATAGTTTTAAGGTCCAAATACATAAAAAATATATCAATATTGAATACTTCAAAATAAGAAGTGAGTATTTCTTTAATATGATTCCAACTGGAGCAATCTTCCTCTTTTAGACAGGTTGAAAACTCTCCTAATTCTTAGATTTTAGGCTTGTAGAGTCTGTAGGTGTGGTCCTATAGAGTCCATAGATAGATTTATTATGTCTTCAAGATGTTGATGATGATGGTGACTCCTTTGTTGCTTTCCACTTTGAAACATTCTTCAATCTACACACATAGCCTCTACCCAAGTCTGTAGATATGGACTGAGTGAGTACATAGACATGGATTGAGTGAGTCTATAGATATGCAAAATTGGGATCAAAACTAGAGTTTCTACAGAATACTGCTTCTATCATCTTTCCTATATATTCTTCAAAACTCAAACACTAAAACATGTTTCTTGTTATATATAAATGACAAAATAGTGACTCAAACTTTGGTTTGATATAAATGAGATAAAGTATCTATTTTTCATGCCAAATTTAGCTAAAAGTCTAATATTTGCATAAGATTATATACTTGAGATGAAATGAAGGAAACATCATATTAATAATGAGACATATTTTGGGCTCATCAACAATCTTGTGAGGTCTTCCAACAAGATCATGATGTAAGAATTTATCCCTTGATATAATGCACTACCTAGGCTAAAATATTTCTATAATGTAAAATATGTGATGCATATATGAATGGTACGAATGACTATCAGGTCATTAATTAAATTCATGAAGCACACATTCGAGGTACATGCCAAAATTATATCACTAATAACCAAGAAGTTGGTGGAGGTCAATATTTTAAGAGTCGAGGAGGAGGAAATGGATGTGGAGGTGGTCAATTTCCACCTAGGACATGTTACAAGTGTGGATCTCTAGACTACTACCAACATGACTATATGGTCTATCCAACCTATGTCTTTTGTAAAAATGAACATTGCCTAGAATAATGTCTTAATTTATATGTAGTTATTACCAAAGAATGAAATGAGAAGGGTGTTGGCATGATTCATGTTGAAAAAGCTATAAGTGCTTAGTGGAGACTGCACCCTACCACTCCCATTGGACCCAAGGTCAACATCACTACTCAGCATGGCACTCATTCCCAAACAATTTCAAATCCACCTAATAAAAAGGTTTAGTGTGAGGAACCTCATGTATAACACTATCCATATGCTCAATGTCAAAAAGAAGCATTGTAAGACACAATAGCCTTGGTACAGGGATTACAAGAAGAAATTGAGTTTTAAAGGACAAGGATGCTACTAGGCATTTTGAGATATAAAGAGATATGGCACCCACAACTCTAAGGCATGATGAGTTTTGAGAACTCTATAAGTTATTCCTTAGTGAGGACATCATCCCCCTCTTGAAGAATTGATTACAACAACATAAGATAAATTCATCATAATATCATCATCTAAATCATGCACGATGACAAAAGACCCCTATTCAAACTAATAAATAATTTGATAGAGATGTCCTTATAAATGCATCCATTAATGGTTGGATGATATGTGATATCCTAGTGGAAACTAGTGCATAGGTTAATGTTTTAGCCAAGGACACCTTAAAAAATATGGGGAGACCCATTTGAAACCCTTCTCACATGTCTTGTTCATGGCCAACAAGACTCACACACTTCCCATAGGTGTTCTTAAAGATTCCACCATCAACATTTTGGGTGTCACATTCAAGGGTGATTTCAAAGCGATCAATTTTGCTGAAGTTGATGATTTTCCATATATATTAGGATGACCTTATTTCTATGAAAACAAATCTAACTTATGTTTTAATAAGTGTTATATCAGCTTTAAGAATGACACTCGGCATGTAGTCATCCCTATAGATAATGACCAAGGACCCCACTTTGTAAAACCTATTAATGTTGATGAGGATGTCAACACAATTTATAACATCACCACCCAAGTAAATGAAAATATGGATCCTACTCCTAATGGCATCTTACATTGGGAATATATAGAGTTTATTTCTTACACTACCAGTATCACATGCGACTAATGGGCTCAAGGAATATATGATCTAACAAATCATGTCTATAGTGTCCAAGATAGTCACCTAAGCTACCCTCTAAATCTTGTTCAAAACCATAAAAAACATTTCCTCAATGGTGGTTGCCTGATCACTGGACCACCCTTATAATTAGACCAAGAACCTAGGTTTCATGATTAGATGGAGGTCTAAGAATTCTTACAATATTCAGAGGCTTACTATGTTAATAAGCATGAACATTTCCATGTTATCAACTTTTGATTTTAAGGGATAGTTGATCAATGATGGTCTACTCATTGGTATTAGTTGGATACATGGGAATAAGTATGTACAACTATGCATCATCACTTCCATCATGACAACCATGTTGGTGCCACATTGATTTATAATGGTGTTACTTCTCTAGAAGAACATCTAACATAATGTGAAATCTTTTGGAGCATTGATGAAACATTTTTATCATAATTATTATAGGCCCATGAATTATATGGTACTTTATGTGTTTGGGCTAGGGCATGGTATATTCACTAAGAGAAGCACAAAGACATGGGTACCTAGTAATTCCTCAAACACATCCTATTTACCACATTTTCATTTTATTCACTATGAACGAACTTGAATTTGTCTCTATAACCAATCCATTAGATATTTATAAGAGATCAAGCACCTATTTAAGACTAAGTATGTCATATGTATGGTGTAATTATCACTTTGGCCATCTTCTAAGAACCTAATACTACTATTGTGGCTAAATTAGAACCAAATTTTTAATCTGAATATCACCATTAGGAACAAATCCAAAAGGGTAAGCAAAAGGTTGTCCACCAAGTTGATGAGGGTACCAGTTCTGATCAACTAGAGCCATCATTTGACCACTTAAACATACATACGAAGTGTGTGTCATGTGATGTCAGAGATACAATGTACTCTAAGTAGAAATTATATTCTTTTCCACTCCAAATATTTCAATAAAACATTGGAATGGATGATGCACCTAAGCTAGCCACTATGGGAAAATATTAATCTGATGTTGAGATAACCAATATCTTTAAACTTTTGCAAGAGTGATAGTATGTTTTTCCACATAAGTACACAAAAAGGAAAGGATTACATGTATCATTAGGTATAATTCACATCAATATGGTTGAAGGTGCTTGACTAGTAAGGAAACGACCATATCAGATGAACCCAAATCTATGTACCCAGATTAAAGAGGAAATTGATAGCATGTTGTGCATTGGATTTATTACTCCCATTAATTAATTTGAATGGGTTAGCATAATGGTGATCAGTATCAATAATGATTATCACATTCAAATTTGTGTGGATTACAAACTACTAAATGCAGTATGTGTAATGGACCCTTTCCCTACCCCATTCACTGAGGAAATTTTAGAAGGTGTTACTAGGTGCGAGATCTACACCTTCACTAATGGCTTTTCTAGCTATCACCAAGTCCAAATTACTAAGGAAGACAAGAAAAAACTTGTGATTGAATGGGGTTCCTTTACACATAATTTTATGCCCTTTGGCCTAAATAATATGCCACTAGTATTCTCATTCATCATAGTAGAATCCTTCAAGTATTTTATTCATAAGTTTATTTAAGTGTGCTTAGATGACTGGACTATGATGGATTAGTGCATGACCACTCTGACAATATGTGCCTCATGCTCGAGCACTCTTTCAACTTCAAATTTCCTTGAATCTAAATAAATGCATTTTTTCCACCTCGTTTAAAATCCTACTAGGCCATATCATTTATCAAGATGGACTATTGGTTGATCTATCTAAAGTTAAAGTCATTATCTAACTCTTAACTCTAACCAATCAGTGCAAGGTATGTGCCTTCTTAGGTCACATGGGGTACTATTAAAATTTAATTCAGGGTTATGCTAACATAGCATTACTATTGTAAGAACATTTCAAGCATAATGGTCTATTCATCTAGATGGCTCAACACAAGAAAGTGTTTAAAACATTGAAGGAAAAAATGATCATTTTAATCATTCTCTAGTTATCAAACTAGAACCAGCGATTTCATGTACATGTCAGCACTTTAGACATGGTAGTAGGCACTATCCTATAACAACCTAGTGAGAGAAACCTTGATCGTCCTATTTTATTTTTATAGCTTAAATCTCACACCAGTGAAACAAAAATACTCTACAATAGATCATGAAGCCTTGTTTATGGTTTATGCACTCAATAGTTTTACCAATACTTGTTATCCACTCTATTTATATTATATATAGATCATGAAGCTCTTAATTGTTTGATCAATAAGTCATTATTGCATAGATGCATCTATGGATGGATTTTCCTCTTCTAAGAGTTTTAGTTTTACATGGTCATAAAACTAGGTAAAAGTTAATTTCGATCTAGATCACCTCTCACATGTTCAATCTAGTGAACTAGTACAGGCCATAGAGGATGATTTACCTAGTGTGTAACTTTTTCAAGTCACACACATACATGGGTAATTAGAAGAAATTATGGATTTTCTTACAATAGTCTCAATTCCTAACCACCTCAGTACCTAAGAGAAAAAATAACTAGTCATGAACGCTACCCCTTTCTAACTTATTAGAGGAAACATGTATAATTTTGGTTGAGCTAAAGTATTATGAATATGCATAATGTAGTATGAGTGTATGGAAGTCCTTCAGGATGTCCATGAGGGTGTTTTAATAGGGCATTATGTTGGTGACACTAAAAGATGAAAGGTTATACTAGATGGATTGTGGTGGCTCACCTTATTCCAAGATGTCAAAGCTTATACATGCCAATGTGATATCTTTCCATGTGTAAGTAAACCAAACTGAAGGGATGTTATGCCTCTTCATCCAATACTTTATTATGAACCATTTTATAAATGGGTTATTGATTTTTTTGGGCCCATTTAGCCTACGTCAAGATGAACTAGTGTGTGTTACATCATTACTACCATAAATTATCTCATGTGATTGTACCGATGCAATCATCACTCAATTTCTATGTTAAAATATCATCATAAGGTATGGATGCCCTCTAAGTTTAACAAGTGATTGTGTCACTCACTTCCTCAATGAGATAATTCACATCCTCTTAGCTTAATTCATGATTTTATAACATAAGACCATGCCATACCACCCCCAATCTAATAGTACACTTAAAGCCTTCAATAAGATTATGGGTAATACACTGACCAAGATTTTCAACATCAATCACGTTGATTGGGATGATAGAGTTTCCATAGTCTTATGGTTGTATTGGACCACATACAAAAGTTTGAACAAGAGTACTCCTTTTAATCTCATCTTTGTCACTAAAGTAGTTTTACCGATGGAGTTCCTTGTGCCCTCTTTGTGTATTGTGCACTCTAATAGTTTAGATGATGAGGAATCCCTTAAAATACACTTGGACATTCTCCTCTAGCTAGATGAAACACACTTTATCACACACTGGAGCCAAAGGGTTGAGAAACAAAAATAAAAACCCTAGTATAATTTACATATCAAAACCAAAGTTTTTCATGGTATGCATGTCCTAGTCTATGATTCAAAGTTTTCGTGCCACTCAGGTAAACTATGGATCCAATGGGATAGTTTGTTTATTGTTTATGTTATCTATCTAAAATAATATTACAAATTAAAAATATTAGATGGCCAATTCCTTCCAAGCCATTTTAATGGTATTCGGCTATGGCCCTACCATTCTATGTAATTATTCACTTCAATGAATAAGGGGTATGCCACTAGGTTAGTCAAGGGTTTTGTTTCATTTTTAAATAAGTGATGCATTGGTTACACATATTTTTTATCTTTTTTATACTCTTTTGGTATGTCACAAACTCTTTTTATTTATTTACATGAATTTCATTATGATATGACATGGAGGACCACACATATTTTAATGTGGGTGGGGTTTTAAGTATGTATAAGCTACTTAAAGAAGCATGCAAGAGGAGGTGCATAAAGGAAGCATGTAAAAATAATTTCATAAAGTAGGCACATAAAAGAAATGATGGAAAAATCATGTTAAAATGAAGAGCTTAGAAGATAATGGGGCACACACTATATGGCGTAAAGAGAAGGCATGCAAA
This sequence comes from Torreya grandis, assembly GCA_037957365.1. NCBI lineage: Eukaryota > Viridiplantae > Streptophyta > Pinopsida > Cupressales > Taxaceae > Torreya > Torreya grandis. Next base: position 1,971,477 of record JARHVA010000832.1, on the reverse strand, counting down.
ACATGGCACGTGAGGGATGCATGCAAGAGGTGGAATGTGACCTAGGTAAGCAGATTGAAGATGGAAAATGAAACATCATTAAAAGAGGGGTTAAAATGGAAAAGGTGATTTTGACTAAGAAAATAGGAAATTTAAATTTTTATAGATGGCATGCACTTCATTAAAAATACAACAATTCACAAAGGATGGGACATACATTTATTAATGACGGAATGGTATGAATGGCAAGCATGCCAAATGGACACAAAGGTAGGACATTTAAAATACTATGGTTGAAGTGATGGATGGTGACATGAAGGAATTATTGTGAAAATTTGGTGTAGACTATAAAAGATAGAGAGACCTTCCATTTTTAATTTTATTGAAAACTTTTAAGCATTGTAGATCTTAGATAAAATGTCAAAAATCAACAAGAGAAGTTGATTACTCAGGGATTCAATGACAAAACATGAAGTGAAGATTGTGGTAAAGAGCATTCAATAAAATAATTGATAAAGCAACCATATGAGTGAGTTTGAGGAAGTTGCAGGTTGTAGGCATCAAAACTACCATTAGAGGAGGTTGAAGTAGGAAGTTGAAGCATTTTAGGTCTAGACACAAAATAATTAAAATGTATTCATTTAGGAGAGTTGATTAGCCATACATTAACCTTTAAGGACTCTAATCGATGATGCAGCCAAATTAAAAGTATAATAGGAGCAGAGAGCCATTACCAACCATCCTTAAAGTAGAATAATATGAGGGCACAAAATCAATAAGTCCTATTTATATCTGATAATAAGGATCTAGTGAATGCAGCTTGCAAGGAATGGACCCCACATAACTAGAAGAAGGGGCATCTAATGACAAGGCACCATAAATGGCACACCTAGGAAATAAGGGAGTTGACACACCACCACCTTCTCCAATTTTGATTGAATAAATGCATTACCTAGAGATAATTTTATGTGTAGATGATTGGGAGTCTAAGGTCTCCACTTGTCAAGTCCTTGATTACAATAATCAACAACATAGGAATGAAATCAACTTGCAAAAATACTCTTGGGTGGAGTCCTATAACACCTAGAATGATATCACCTATGATCTCATGGTCTATAACTTGCTGGAGTATGTGGGGGTGCCCCAACTCCTCTGACTACCTTATTTTGAAAAATCCAAGAGGCAGTTTGCTTTCTAATTTCATGAATTCATGAATACTACCTCTAATTCATTGGGCACAAAATGAGAATCACTCATGATCAAATCATAAAATTAATGGGGTTACTTTGTTATGGTAATAATGTCACCATAGATCTTTAAAATTAGGAGGCAAGTGATAAAACAATAGTGACATTGCACTATAAAAAGGAAGGTCATGCCATATACATCATGAGACTAATAGATCCCACAATTTGAATGGTTGTGTGTTTGGGCAAGACCAAATTGAGAGGCATGGATCAATGGAAGGAGGTGGATATGTCCCACCTCTATGTTTCCAACCAAATAGACAAGGGAACATAGTATAATTACTCTTTGTACTTTTCCAAAAAAACTATGCAAGATGTTGAAAAGGTGCATCACCTACCTAATCATAAGTTCCTTTGGGGTGAAATCTTGTTACTTATAGTTTTTTATGAGATTGAAAACCTAGAGTACTGAGGAAAAGAACTAAAGTGGATTTACTTTCCAAAACATAAGTCCCCTACTGAATAGTTTATGCAATTCACTTGCCCTAGCACCATCACACCCTCCTAAAAAGACAAGATGAAGGGTCAATTTGATGGAATGAAGGAGGAATTTGGGATTGAGTGGCATGTACCCAAATATTCTCCCACATATATGGGATCCTATGCTTTATTTTTTATAAATCAATAATATTCTCTCGTTTAGATCTAGATGGCAACCACACACAACTTGTCAGTGTGGCTTAAATTACTATATGTTTTCACCACCAGATACATCATGGACTTGGTAAATCACATTACAAATGTGTGCCATGTGAATATTGATGTAGAAAAGAATGATTTTGAGATCCACACTCTTTATAATCATTATGTCTACGTAGGGAGGCATGCATACGTGGAAATGCATGAGACTAATAAAATAGACATCAACCCTTATAATATAGTCATGCAAGGGAAGATCTGGGTGATATGTTATATGCTTAGGCCCAGAAAGAAAACATCAAGGAGAAAGGAGCCAAAAAATAAACCACGCCCCCCTCAATCATGAACACATACAAAAGAAAAGGTGTGAATGAAGGAGAAGAGGCTAAGACCTGAGGCTACCAATTCAAGCAGGGCACAGGAGAGATAGCCTAGGGTTGAGCCAAAATGATAATGGTGAACCCCATTGCCAATAAAATACCAAAGGATACCTATAGAATATAAATATGACACTGCACAACCAACTACCTGAGTAGAGCCTAAATAAGAAGTGCCTTGAGTGATGATTTTGGACATAGGTGAGGCATCTCTAGAAGTTCAACTTGTCAAGAAACCTACTTCCAAGCCCAACAAAGATTAGACTATTGCACCGAGTGAGGAACATCATATGGTCAAGAATTAAGTGGATGTTGAAATTCTACAACTAAAAGAAGAAAAAAAAGGAAGGCCTAAACATAAAGGACCTTAGCACTACCACTAACGAGCTAGTAAATAGCCTTGAGATTATAGACTTACAGCATGACCCAAAAAATGGAAAGAAATCAATGTAGGATGTGGAATAAAATCAATAGGGAAATTAGGAACCTCCCATTTGCATCGGGTTTTAATAATACATGTCAAACAAGCAATTGTATTTGTGAAATGTTTTCCTTGAACATGAGTCCACGAAATAAACTTGGAATGAAATGCATCCTTTGAGATGGAAGTGTATCATGACAAAGAATGATTTGACCTTGGAAGGGAAAACAATAACATAATCCCTCAAGTGGTAAGTGTTCCAGACACACTTTAGGTAGTCCCACAAATTGTTCTCCAACACAAGAAGGTGCATCCCTCATCAAGTTTTCCCTAGATATTTCTAGTCAAAACATTATCAACAATCATGACATGGGCTAGATTCAATATAAATATTGATAGGTCAGTAAATTTGTATCAAGAATGGAATGAAACAAGGCATAAACTTGAAGAATAAATTGAATAACTTAAGTGGATGCAACTGAAGTAGCTTAGTTTAGGATGTTGGGACTTTTCCAAATAATTTTGAGAAGTGAACCAGCACTCACAGATGGAGTTAGCATTACTAGTGAGGTAATAAATAAGTTATAAATGCTTGTATACCTTTGTTTGAATAAATATAAAAACATTGTGGATCCTAAATAGGAAAAGCTATGGGATATTGAGAAGTTCATCGAGGCCATGGACGTCTGCCATGAATTTTTGAATAAACTGAGCATCGCCATTCCCATCATCGATAGGTTTTTTTCAACTTAGCATGGCCAAATAAAAATTCCAAAGCATGACTATTACCTAATGAACAACAGTGCTAATATTTGGATGAGACCACTCTAAGCATTAAAGATAGGGTATAATACATGAAATTATTCCAAGATGTTGAAGAACTAGAAAAAAAAATGACTACCCATCAATAATAGTTGAATGTTAATTTTTGAATGCTTTGAGGACAAGTTTTGATGGAGGTCAGGCACTCAAGAATTCTCACAAAGTCAAAACCACTTATCTTTACACTTTGACAACTCAAGAAGATACTTGTTTGGAATAGCCTGAGGAGATGAATAAATTGAAAGGCGAAGTGGAAGTTATTACTTCCAATATTCATATAACCCTCAACCAGTGGGGGGAAGTCAAGTGCAAAGTACAAGAGGCAAATCCCTCATTTTTGTCAATTGAGGAAACTATAGCAAATTCTAGGATAGATAATCAATTTAGTTTGGGGAAAAAGTTAGACCTAAATTTTGTAATATATTTTAAGTATTTTTTTAGCCATAAGCACAGAGATGCAAGGGCACAGGATGAGCATAAAACACCATGGTGTAGAAGAGATAAATATGTAAAAACTACATATGGAAGAACCACGTAGAAGACCTTGGCATGGATGGGTGTTGCAAAAGACAAGGAAATAGAGAATAAGGAGCACGATATAGAGGACTTGGAGAAGCACAAGAATAAGACAAGTTCGTAGAAGTATCAAAGATTAATGGGAGTGTAAATCTAGTACTAGCTAACAAAAGAGGAAGAACATGAATGCTAATATCTAGCATAGAGAGATTATATTGGTGTTTTTAGGCTTGATTCAAAATAAACTTAATTATAATGGCTCACCCTGACTTATTTCTTGGAAAAAGTCATTGGCATGTCATATTTTGTGTATTAATGTTTCAAATTGAAAAGGGGTTCACTTATGTATAAATACCCCTTTGGATTTGTTTATAAGGGATTGTTTTGGTGGTTGTTGTTGAATATAGATGTGGTGTTGTTGTTAAGGTAGAGATATAGGGAGCATGTATTAAATAAAGTACCTTTATAATCTTATCAAATTGATTAATGGAACTAATATTATGTGAACCTTGATGTAATGAATCTATTTGGTGTTAAATTTACTTTATGATACTAGAAGAACTTGTATTATGTTAATGTGTTAAATGAATAACTCTAGAATGATGATTGAAATAATAATGATTAACTTTGTTAACTTAAGTGCATAAGTAACAATGGTTAGTCCACCATCATGTGGAAGAACTAATGGGAACCAATCTAGGCTATGTGCCTCTAGTGAGCATGGGAGGTCACTTTCATGATATACTGGTACGCTAGTCCATTAGCTTCTACCTTCCTCTAGGCACACAACTAGTATTTATTCATGTGAAGTTAATGAAAAATACCCAATAATTTTCAATAACATTAAAGGGCCCAAGGCAATTGGCTTCAATCTTAACCTTATTATTGCACTCAATGTTGGTGTTCTTTTGATTCTCCTTTAATATCAAGTCAACAATTTTGAATTCTCAAGGGAGAATAGCTTGTTATAAATGCTACAAAGTTAATTTTTTTATGCTCGTAAATTGTCTAATGCAACATTTTGATTCTCATCCAAGATCTCTATCTCATGTAATCTGGTCAATTTATACCCTTTTATCATCATTGATATTATGTAGATAAATGCATAGAAAGGGTAACTCGATCTCGATAGGAATCATGACCTTAGAACCAAAAACTAAGGAATAGGGTGTAGTATTTGTAGGTGTTTTAGTACTATTATATTAAGCCCATAAAGTGGGGAATAATTATAGATACTAATCATGGCCAACATCATTAATGATATTTTTCAAGATTTTAACAATAGTCTTGTTGGATGCCTTGGCTTGGCCATTACCTTGAGGGTAAAAGTTCATGGACTTTTTATGTTTGATTTGGAATTTGAAACAAATGGACTTGACATTTATTTTTGAATGGGCTACCATTATTAGTGACAATGGTGGAGGGATTACCATAGCAGAAGATGAGATGGTAATGAATAAATTTGACAATCTAATTTTTGGTTGTATATGTGAGGGGAATGGCTTCTATCCACTTGGTAAAGTAGCATGTGGCAGTTAGGATATGTTTATGTACATCTGAGGAAGTAAGGTTCACTTTTACTATGAGATTGAGTCCCCAATTATAAAATGGACATGGTGTTGGTATCGGTTAAATTGGTAAGGAATGAGCATGTATCAAATCAGTATGTCATTGACAAGCATCACACTTATTCACATGTCTATAAGCATTTATCTCCATTGTGGATTAGTAATACCTAGTTCAAAGGATCTTTTTGAAAAGGAATAAACAACTGGTGTAGGCCCCACAAGTTCCTTCATGCATGTCCTTCAATACCAATTAATATTCTCTCAAAGATAAAAACCAAAGTAGTGTTCCATCATAACCCCTATGATAGAGCATATTTATGAGTAAGGTATATCAAGTGGTTTTATGTGTGAAATATTTATGTTGGTTTCGTGATAGGTTTAGAGGAATAATGTGGTCATGAAGGTATTTATAAAGGTCTTGGTACCAAGGGATATCATGACCAGTAATATCTCATACCATCTGAGAATCCAGTTGTTCATAAGTTGGTTGAAGATGGTTTTCAATTAGAAACTGATACTCTTTAACACTATCATCCACTACTAGCATGGATCTAATAGTTTCCATTGCACTGGTTTATCATTTGTTAGCCCATGGTACTTGTTTGAATTGAATATTTTTAAAATGTGACTTGAGCTTGTCTACCACACTCTTGTAGGGTACTAGCTTCTCATCCTTTATTTGGTACTAGTTTGTAGCTTGGTTAATTATTATCTAGGAATCCCCATATATATTTAATTGTTGAAGGTTCCATTGTATGATAATACAGAGTCTTAAAATGAGTGCTTCATACTCAACCATATTGTTAATACAATGGAAACCAATATGAAATGCCTTGGGAATGAGATCCCCTTGTGGTGTAATGAACAAGATACCATCCCCAGATCCACAAGATATGAATGAGCCATCAAAATATATCATCAATTATTTGGATGCAATAAGAGCTACTTCTAAAGTCAGAATGAAATCGTCTAGGAAATCAAAGTTGAGTGGTTCCATAACCAATAGAGAAGATATTTCAAGTTGGTCTATGATAACTTATCCCTTGATTGCATTTTAATTCTGATATTCAATCTCAAATTCACTCAACATCATTACCTACTTGGCCATGTGACTTGTTAGAGTTCCCTTGGACAATAGGTATTTGAGCAGATTAACTTTGGAGATAACAATAGTCTTGTTCTTTAACATATAATGACACAACTTTTAGGAAATGAACACCATAGATAAATAATATTTCTCAATTGGTGAGTAGTTTTCCTCATATGTAATGAGTGTCCTTCTTAGATAGTAGACTACATGTTATTTACCCTGACTATCATTTTGGGCTAAGAGTGTCCCCAATTCATGCTTTGCCACTGATAAATAAATAAGTAAAGGTTGTTCTAGTGTAGGTGGCATCAGAACTAGTGGATTAGCCAAGTAGGTCTTCAATACTTTGAAGGATTGATGATAACTTGGATCCCACTGAAATGTAACACCTTACTTCAAAAGGTGACTAAAAAGATAGCACTTGTTGGCTAGCTAAGATATGAACTACTAAATAAACTAAATCTAGCCCCATAGGATATGAAGTTGTTGCAGATTTGATGGTGGAAACATCTCCATAATGGCCTTGAATTTAGCAGGATCAATTTTGATGCCCCTGCATGAACTAATGAGCACTATTAATTTTCCTAAAGTGACACAGAAGATTCACTTCTTTGGATTTAAATGCACCTTATATTCATTGTCTCATAAAGATTCTCCATAAAAATTCAAGATATCCTACTCATGTTTTATATTTTGCCAAGAAATCATCAATCTATTCCTTAACAATGTTGTGCATCATGTCATGAAATATGACATTCATGGCATGTTGATAGGTTACACTAGTTTTTTTCAAGCCAAATGGCATGACTTGATAATAAAATGTCCCCCACATAGTGGTGAACATGTTTTATGTTGGTGCTTAGGTGCAATACCGATCTGGTTGTATCTAAATAAGCCATCTATGAGGGACAACATCTCATATCATGTTGTTGAATATATGATCATGTCTATGTTTGGCAAAGGGATATCATCTTTCGGTCATGATTTGTTTATGTATTTAAAATTAGTACATAATAAAATGCTATGTGATGTCTTATTAACTGACATAATATTTGATATCCATTTAGAATAATCTAGTGGTCTAATGAATCCATCTCCCAATAAATTTTCTAGCTCCTTTTTAACAAGTATAGTGATGCGCGAATGTATTTTATATAATTTTTTCTTGATTGGATTAGCATCTGGATGCACCACTAAATAGGAGTCTAAACCTAACATATTGGAATAAGGCCATGTAAATATATCAATGAAGTCCTTTAGGATAGTAATGATGAAATGATGTTCCTCATCATTGAGGGATGCACCTAGTTGAATCATATTTAGATCATCATAGGTACTAATATTCACTTTTGTGGTATGATCTATAAGGACTATAGACCCATCCTCCAGAATAGTCAAAAGTGAAGGGAATTGATTTTCACCATGTAAAAAAAATTAATGTACCATTTCTGGTAGGGGCCAATTGACAAATTATTTAGAAAAGTCTTATACTAGTTTTGCAAAGATTATTTCTTCTTCTAAACTGATACTGGAACCAATGGTAATGTTTGGACTAGGAGGACTCTGAGCTTGCTTAGGAGATAAACAAACTTCCTCATCCAAAGGCACTTGAAATAGATTTTCACCTATGGACTTATCATTATTTTTACTTTTTCCTTGATCTAAAGGTGCCTCAAAAAGGTTTTCACTTGAAGATCTCGATGTTTCAATTTATATGACCACAAAAATTTCCTACTCTCCAAAATAGGTATCAAGGTCCAAGTGGAAGTCAAAGCCATCTTTGTGGTCACCAACTGGTAACTCATCCTATGGTATAATTGATTCTTATCAGTCCTAATCAATGAGGCTCAGATGATGAAGGGAAAGAGGATAATGAGGTGTAATGGTAATAACAACATTAGTATCAAACAAGTTGGTGTTTACGAGTTCATTGTAAGTCTATAAAGGGAAGTTGTGTCACTGCCAAGAGTCTCTTCATCATTTGATGTAGTATCAATCTCAAATTTAATGGGGTCACCCCTAGGCAATGTAAATACAAGGCCTCAACTTCTTATATGTGTAACTATGGGTAGTGGCTCAATAATACCTTGGGATTTTTCCCCAATCCTCTTCCTTGATCATCTAGATGGTCCATGATTTTATTTGATAAAGGGTATTTATCAATCTAAAAAAAAATAGCAAAATTTTCACCATACAACCAATCTCCTCCAGCACTAGTGGCCTGATCTTGATTAGGTGATGTATCTAGTACAAATATGAGTGGCTCCTATAAACTAGATCTGAATTTCTTTTGCCAAATCATATTTGGCCTACCAGGAATAGGTTTGGGTCATCCAAATGACATAAGATATTTGGGTAGCTTTCCAAATTCATAAGAATACTAGATGCAGTAGGTAGAAATACCCTCATCTTAAATGGTGAAATAAGTAGAAATATTCTCAAAAGGTGGATTGGAAGAAGCAGAGGTAGGTCACTAGGATGAATATAGTTGAATTTTAGAGACTCAAGAACTACTAATTTCTTCTTCATGTTGACAAACTCAATGTTGGGATAATATTTTTAGTTACCATACTTGACCTCTAAGTGCTTGTAATACTGATATGATTGAATATTGCCATGAATAGTAACATCTAATCATGAATGAGGAAACTTAATGCACTGATGCAAGGTATAAAGTACACCTCATACTTAATGGATCCAAAGATGACCTAGAAGCATATTATAGGGAATTTATATGTCAAGACAATTACACAAAGTATCATGGGTGACAATCCCAATAATGATAGATAAACATATTGTTATTAAAGACTCTCTCTACATTATCATAGGCTTTAATCATAATGGTGTCTGGTTGCATATCTACATATTTATAGCCCAAACTTTGGATCAATTTTAGTAAGGCTATGTTTAACCCTAAACCATTATCTATAAAAACCTTTTTGACCTTGTGATGGGAAATGATAGCTTCAATATATAGTGGGTTATTATGCAAGGGACCAAGGGTTGACATGTCTCATTGGTCAAATGTGAGTTATTGGCCTAGAGATAAATGTCCCAAAAATACTCAGAATTGAGTTGGATCAATCTCATTAGGCACTTTAGATTGTTGAAGAAAGTCAATTAATATGGTCTTGTGAACTTGAGACATATGCAAGAGGTCCAAGATGGATATCTATGAAGGCATTTTTCCTAGTTGTTCACCAATATTATATGGATTCTATGTAAAAGGATGGGATGACTTGGATTTTGGTGGCATATAATTTGGTGCAGGGTTGAGATTGGTATTGGCATTGGAAGAATGAAAATGGCCTTAGATAATAACTCTTGGTCATCTAGTTATGACTATGAAATTTTAAGTCAGGTAAAAATCATGTGAACTAGAGGAATTTGGAGGAGGTCCAAGAGTGGTAATTCATGATGGTAGAGACACAATCATATTATTCAAACCTATGTTTGAATTTTCAATGGTCAAATATGATGTTCCCAAAATAGAAGGGCTAATTCTCTAAGGAGTGTTAGCTAGCCTACGAAGAGTGATCTTGATAATGGTGACATAATTACTATTAATATGCCCCACAGTATTATTGTAATCATAAAGAACACTTCCATATCCAACTTGATTGGCTTAGGTATCATGATCTTGATTATGGATTTTTTTATTTTGATTATGGCCTTGTCCTTGTTACTGATGTTGGCCCTATCCTTGGTTCTGATTAGTGCATTATTGTTGGTTGTTATGGTTGGGAAAAGGGGTTATTGTAGATTCTCATCTCCTAATTGGTGTTAGGTGTTCTCTTTTCTAATTCAATTTCCCTATTCTCAAGTGAATTTTCAATGAGATGCCATAATTATATGCACCTATATATTGAATGACCAACCACATGATAGTACTCACATACTCATTATCATGATACCATGTTGGTTTAATTTGTCCCTCTAGAAAGGGTTTTAGAATGGGCCAAACAATCATGTTCGTAGAAACTAACTTTTGGAATATTGATTCAATAGGCTCCCTAAGGTCACTAAAATATATATCTTTATAGTATCCTCATTGTAGGGGTGCTCTTTATGATGCAAGTTGAGGGTTAGGTGGAGTTTTTGAATAGGTGGTGGTTGTATTGTTTTTACATGCCTTGCCTCTATAACCCCATTACTGACCATGTTTTTATTTTTAACAAAGACCTTCATATTTTTAGTTTTGGTGGTTTGAGTAGGCACTTTATTTTGTGTTTAGTTCTAGACTAGCCTTTGGATCTAAGAGTATATCTATATAAGACCCTTGTTGATAAGTGTTTTTTCTATTTTCACCCCTTTGTCAATGATTTCCTCAAACATGTTGGCATAATTGAGTTTAATATTATGAGGGAGATTGGCATTTAAATTTTGTGCAAAGATACCCATTAATTATGTATCAGACAAATTATATGAGAAATGACTAACCAAAGATCTCCAATTTTGTATGTATGCTAAGAAGATCTCTCCTCGTTACTTGGCATTACAAAAATCAACGAATGTCAATTCATGTTCTATGTTGTAAGAGAAATGGTTGATAAATTTTTTTGAGAGGTCATAAATTTGTGACTAATCCTTTAGGTAGTTTGAGCAACCATTATAGTGCTTGTCCACCTAAACTACATGAAAAAAGGTGTATATGTTACCTTTTGGCATGCTATGAAGAATGCCTATAGATGTTCACTTGGATATCCTTTCCCTTTGTATTTTTCAAATTTTGGCATCTCAAAGTGATGTGGGAAAGACACCTAAATAAATCTTACATCAAATAGGTAGGGCATATGCCATCAAACTTATACTTTTTGGGTGTTTGCTTACCCACTTGTAAGTCTAAAACTATCCCCTTTAGCACATTCCATTCTTGAGCATTGTGAGTGATTTAGAATGAAATGAGGGCATTTTGTTGGTTATTAGTGAATTGTTGGCCCTGGTTGGAATTAGTGTAAGTAAGAATGGTTCTTCCTTATGTGGTTCTGTTTGGAATATGCAACCTATGTCCTAATTTTTTTATTTGATGAGAGATGTATTGTTGGCTCAGTTTAGAATAGGTAAGGTTTGTTGTTTTTGAATAATCCATTATTTCAAATGGTTGGAAATCTATTACTAGTTGGGTGGTGTTTGTTATTGGTTTTGAGGAATTTGTTTTTGATTTATAATAATTTTCTATTGTTGTTGGTTCACAAAAGGAACTTGAAGTCATTATTGGTTTGAAAGAGGAACTTATTTTTGTTGTTGTGTATTAGAAGAAGTTGGTAATGTGTTTTGAGAATTATCCACTACCTGTTGTGGTGATGGATTATTTACAATTTGTTGTGAATGGGTTGGCACTTGTTATGAATCATTAAGTGTTTGTCTTTCATAAGAAATAATCACCTAATTTGAAAAACATATGTTGTGTATCAATTGGAACTTTATGTGAAGCATTTGTTGGTATGGTTTGTTTAAGAGGAGATAAAGGATTTACCTCAAATATAGGATTAACTAGGTCTTTTTCAATTTGTTCATGTGACTAACTTTTTTATGTAAATGTGGTGTTATTGAATGAATCTATAGCCAAATAAGTCGATAAGTCAACAACAAGTTGATCTTCTTAACATTGACTACTTTGATGTATCATAGATGTTATAATGTGACCCTTTTTAGAAGGATCAACCAATGGACCCTTCCCTTTTCTAGATGAAGTGATGATCGATCTTGGTATCTAAGTATGATTTTTCTATTGTGGTTGCTACTCTACTTGGATAAAGGTGTGCAATTGTTTCATTAGAAAATCAAGTGGGATTCTAGCTCCTAATTCTATTAGCCTTAATAGAGATTCATCTTAATCTTCTATGGGTTGATGGATAAATTGATTTTTAATTGATCCCACAATGGGAGGGACATATTCAAACACAATCAAGTGGTATTCTTCATTGTAAAAAAATTTCTCCTCGAAGATAGGGGTATAAGAGGCCTCATTACGAGTGTACCTCAACATATTTAGAATGGTACTTGGCTTTGAAAAGCGTTAAAATTGTGGTCTTGGTTTGGATTAGTAGAATGGTGTCAAATGGTCCTTGGAACTTGGATTTGATTTGAAAAGTGTTTGACCCAAGAAGTGTAAGTCTATTGGCACAAGAAATGGTTCTCAAAAATGGTTTGGCTTAAGAATATCAACATCTAAAGCTAAACCTATAATTAAGGACAAATGTTCTTGGTTTTCTAGAATTTGGAATTGTTTAGAAAAGGTCTTTGACCTTGGTTGTCTTTGTTTTTAATTCATAATGAGACTAGAATAGATCCAAATGGTTCAAAATTTAATAAAATTGTTCGGCACAAGAAAAACACAAGTATAAAACCAAAGCAAAGTGAGCAGTGTAACCTTACCAAATGATACAAAGGATATTGTTTCAAGCAGTAAGTGAAACACTAAAAAAAGACTAAGTTTGGTTTTAAAAATGTGGACAATGTAACAGTATCAAACAGAACTTAGGGTGTAGGTTAACACAAGAAAACCTAAGTCTAAAATTAGAATAAAAATGAGCAGCATAACACTTCAATGTGCAAATAGGTGACAACATGTTTGAACTTATTTGGTATAAGAACTTGGCATGTTTGTTTTTCAAATGGGGTTGTGAACACAACACAAGTTTTAACAAAAATCACTCTAAGCAATCACGTGTAAATTAACATGGGTTAAAAAATAGTCACTGAATCCATTCAATATACTTATTTTTGAGAGAATTAAATTTAAAGTTCATTAAATAAAATTAATTATTGCACATTTTTAATACAGTTTTTAAGCCCCCCTTCTCTCAAATTTTTGTACATAAAAGGTAATCTTCGGTTGCTATTAACCTTTGTACCCCTATATAGGGATAACTTAATATGAAGTAACAAACATAAACATTTGATAGCAATTTAGACTAGATATATTCATTAACAAACAAAATAAATAGATACACAAATAAACATAAGTTTTTTAGAATCTGAATAGTTAGTATAAACTCATATGATTAACATATTAAAGCAAGTAGAGTACTCACTGTATACACCTAAAATCACTCGCTTCATTATTGTTGATTGATATTTCTATTAGATGATACTAATTCTACTTAGTCTAATTTATCGCAGTAATATCCCCCTTTATCCCACCAATTAATCCCCCATCTTAACCATTCATCTAATATCCCCTTCTATTATTCTCCATTTCAATATCCTTATTCATCTCATTCCTTCATTAACTCTATCCTAATCCCTATTATTCTAATATAATCTTACTTATCCATTATATGGGAATTTAAAAATCTCATAACCCAACCTACCCACCTACTAACCTCTACCCTAGCCTTCCCTACATCCCTATGTCTCTAATCCTTGCCTAATCCCCCATCTAACCCCCACCTAATCTGATATACTTTATGGTATGTTGATGATTTATAATAATCTATCAATTATATACAAGATCTTACAACCCATTCACCAAAAGGTCTAGTCCCTTCATGACCACTTCAGTCGTAGGGGTTTCAACGAAGTGATACTAGTGCAATCAGGATTTGAGGGACCACAAGCTAAGATAACTTTGGCATAACCTCAATTTAAATACCTCACTAGATAAGTGGGGTTGGTATGATGTTAGGATGTCACTTCCTAGGTCAATAGACCCATAAAGACTAGTGGGAAGGTGATGAAATCCACCCTAAGAAGTCAAAATAAAATGGAATGAAAAATGCATTTTGGTTTTTTATTCTTAGGACCCCATAAATGAGTAAGAGAAAAACATACAACAAAAGCGTATTTTTCAAGTAAGTCACACAAACAAGTAAACCAATGTGCTTTTGGCCATCTAGGCTCCCTAAAAGGGCCAAGGGAAGAGCATAGACAACAAGTTACAAATAAGAAATGAAATACAAACAACCTAAGAAAATACAAAAAGTTAAATCTCTTAAAAGCATAAAGGCAATGATGATTTATTCTTTTTAAGCACTTAATACCAAATATAAATGAAATTTGCCTTTGTAGATTAGTTGTAAAAGAAAAAACAATTCAAATAGATAACAAAACCTATAAAATAGAGGATTAAATTGTTAAACAAAGGTTTTAATTATCCAAATAATTAATTTTAAGACTTCAAACTCTCATAAAATTTGCCACAGAGTGACCTCACCATTTAGTAGAGAAACCTCATCGATTCTAAAGTAAATTCATCATTATATAGTGGACAATAAATGTAATTCTGACAACTTTACTGATTAGTAAGATGACCTCATTGATTACTGGATGAGTTCACCGTTTCAAATAAAACACAAGAAAACATGAGTTTACCTTGAGTGATTTTGATGATTATTTTTTGACATCACTAAAATACAAATCGAGTTCATAATTTTGGAAATGAGTTCTTTGTTTTCATGGAATGTAGTGTAAAGGCAACTTCACTAATATTCAAGTCGACCACACCATTATAAGAAATGAGTTCATTTTTTTCATGGAAATGAAGGAAAATATACATAAATTACTTCATTGATTATGTTTTTACCTTGCCAATACATAATTTGATTTTGTTGTTTTCTTCACAACTTCACCACTTCACATAAAATAAAAAGGAGACACGGTAATATAAAATAATCTGACTAATGTGCAGGGTGACTTTACTGATTACATAAACGACCTCATTGGCCCACAGAGCAACTTCATTATTTCACAGGGTGACCTTACAGATTCGAATAAAAATAAAACATAAAAAATTTAGGAAGAAATGAAGTAAATCAAGGCCAAAACTTGGTATAATGCTATTATTAGAAGGTTTTAGAATAGCAGGTTTTAGGAAGCCTCAAAGGTATTTGTGGGGTGCGAGTCCCACCTAGCATACCATTATGAAGAACAAGAAATAAATATGGTTAATACAACATTAGTAGAACAAAATGTGGGTGTTACCCCATTTTGGTGAAGAGACAAAGGCTCAAAACATAGATGTGTTTTAATCAATCATTTATATTTGACATTAATCGATAATAAGATTTACACTTTTATAGGATATGTCCTATAACCACTCTCTTAGAATGGATGAGTTGTTCTAACAACTCACTATTTTACACACAACCTATAATCTCTCGATATCTCTATGTGATTTGAATACCAAATCACTCACAATAATATTATTATTATTATTATTCACGTATTTATACTCACACTAAATATAAGTTCATGCTAATTTACCTCAACATACCCTCCCATAGTGTGAACTTACGGATGTCAATACCCGATAATGCATCTGATACATAAATGGGAAATTGATTACATTGTATAGGATCAAAAATCATCCATGTTTTATTGAAAATACCACTTGCCTATCAACATAGGCTTTATTTGAAAATTTTGACCAAAGACACACAAAAAAAATAATATATGATAACACAAGACGGACTTAGACAACTATAAACCTTATGATCCTAAAGATTCAAAAATACTAACACATCTGAAAAAACATAAATTAAAAAAAGAGACAAACATAAAAACATGACTAAACCGACAAAGCAATTAACAAACAAAACTTAAAAAACTCATAATCTAATCATAAGTATTAAACCCATTTTTCAAATAACTCCTATTAAAAAAATAAAAACTTAAAAGAGAAATTACAACTAAATAAAGGTAATTTTAAACTAAATTAGAACATAAAAATCAATCAACTTAACAAAAATATAATAAAACTAAACTTAATAAAAAGTATAACGCATAAACTTAAAGATATAAACTATAAAAGACAAAATAACAAATATAAAATGAAAAAACTATGGGCATGTAGCAGCCAACGGTTCGAGCAAAGATCATGGAGAAGCCTAGGCAAAATATTTGGTGTCATTGATACCATAAGATTATCTCCAAGATTTTCTTCCTACAGGAAAGGTGTCGTTGATATTGATGTTCTAAAGCAATGAAGGTGAATGGAGTGCTTGTTTGGAGGAGAGAAGACTGAGATATGACTGTAAATCTGAGCTAAGAAAATATCAGATTGGATATTACGTAGGTATGCTACCACATTTAGGTTGAAAGCTTAGAGATTTCATATTTCTTCCAAAAAAACAACATTAAACACAGCCACTAAAATAGACATCTGAGGGCCTCGCATTGTTTTTTGGATGGTACCATGATGATGAAATGCCATGTACAAATCTAGGACTATGAATTAGAATTTTTGCCTACAAACTTTGCTGAAAAACATGATAGGTGCATAGGAGGACCAATCGACCCTGTACATGGCTGAGATCAAGACTGCATAGTGGTGATTTAGCCAACCCAGCCAAAAGGCTAAGACACATCAACTATTGAATTGCTAGGTGATCCAAGTAGATCAAATTCTAAGTTAGAATCAAAAGATTGTAATTATTTTGCATTGATTCACCAATGTACTTGTATATTAATGTGTAAAATATCTAAAATATATATACTCTGATTTTCTTTACTTCTATTCTTCTCTTGCAACTCTGAAAATTTCTCCCAAACAAAAAATTACAAAAAGCTCCTAAATAGAAAAAATAAAAAACTACTTTATTTTTTTATTTTTATGATTTTTTTTAATGCAAACATTGGACAGAATGGTGTGAAAATAATGGATAGAGGTGAACATAATGGAAGAGGAAAAGATACAAGTGGATGGTGAATAACAACAATTGTGCACATGATCTACACTGCAAATTGTTGTCAATGTGCAAGCAGAGGTGATTGGAAAAAAATGGCATTTGCATGTGCATTGCACTGCATAGCTATTAATCCAATTTGATGCAAATACAAATGGATGGAGGGTACAGAGAGGTCTAAAATGACCTTGCTCTGATAGCAGATGTGGGTGTTACCCCATTTTGATGAAGAGCTGAAGGTTCAAAATACAAAAGTGTTTTAATCAATCATTTATATCTGATTTTAATCAATAATAAGATTTACACTTTTATAGAAGATATCCTATAACCACTCTCTTAGAATATATGAGTTATTCTACTAACTCGCTATTTTACACACAACCTATAATCTCTCAATATCTCTATGTGATTTGCATACCAAATCACTTACAATAATATTTTATTATTATTCACCTATTTATACTCACACTAAATATAAGTTCATGCTACTTTACCTCAACACAAAATTTAAAAATAACTTAAAGACTAACACTCTATGTTTGTTCCTTAGGGTCATCTAGAATCACTAAATAAATCAATCAATACAAGAAGATAAATAATACATTCACCTTCCTTGAAGACTCCATTATAAAAATTATTTTATGAATACTTGTGCTCAGTCTATGGATATAGGATTCTTTTATAATGTATGTGTTCATTCCAATGGCATAGCCTCTTGTTCGCCAATGGTTTTGATCAATTAGGATGAGAAAATAGTGAAGCTTTGGATTAAATCTTGCATTATATCTTTACACTACAAATCTTAATAGAAAATGGCCATGGCCTAAGTATTTATAGTTTTTTTCCAATCGATTGTGGCTTTTGGATGGAAATCAATATGTGTGGTCAAGCACATATTCAATTTTTTAGGTAAAAGGTATTAATTAGGCATGACTCAACATTTCTGATATTTGTTAGATTTACGTTGATATTTTATATTTTTGGCTTTGTGATCAATGATGTCATAATGATGTCACTCTTTTCAAATATTTATTGAATTATGAATTTATAAAATTACATATTAACTAATTTGATATGTATTTTTCACTTAAATATTTAATTGGATTTAATTAGTTAAGTGAATCTGATTAGGCTTTTTACAATTTTTAAAATTTGATTAATTATCATGCACTATTGATCAAAAACATTAATTTGTCAGGTCATAATTTGACTGGAGATGAACTAAAATAAGATAATGAATGAGCATAGGATAATACTCCAATTAAGAATATATTGATGCAAATTATAAATTGCATGTGACATGTGCATACGAATCAGAGCATTTCAATAGTTTTGGTCCAATTTATCCATTATTATAAAAGTCATTTAAACTTATAATTTCAACACGACAGTAGTGAAAATTGGATGTCTACACCAAATACATTAATTATTATATCAAATCAAGGGTTTTGGATTCCAATTGACACTATTTCAATGAATAAAACATTAGGGCCTAAAACAATGCATGTTTTATTTAAAGTCACAATTCATCTTGCATCTTACAATTTGCTCTTGGGACTACCTTGGTTAAGGGACATAAGGAAACACCTTATACATTACATATGTGTTTTAAATTTATACATTATGGGCATATATTTACATATCTAGCATATATAAGTCCATTTAAATACTTGGACTCATAAAAGTTTGCTCTTATACATGATCAACTAATACTTAAGCAATAGCAGTTCCAAAAAAATACCAACTCCTCCACGTAGACAGTTTACCAAATTTACAAATGCTCCTTATATAATCTTACCAAATTTATTGGAATGTCAAATCATATCCCTCTCTCCCATTAAAAAGGTTGATGTGAGTAAACCTCTTCCAAAAGGATTAGATCAAAATATTTTTTATGATTTTCATAGGGTACTATGGAACACTAAAAGGTGTATCAATTTACGACACAAGATTTAATATTTGATAGATGTTAACATCATTGATCAGGGTATATATACCAAAAAAACAAAGGTACATCCTAATGAATATTCAATAGTAAAATATTTTATTGGTTCCTTTTGCGAGTATGTTGATCGAAAAGATAAAGATACTACTAAATTTAAAAGTGTCACACAGAGAAATCAAATACATTTTCTCATGATATACATGGGATGCACTAAATGATCAATGTCATAGTATTATACAACATAAAAATAATATTATAGGCCACCCTCATATAGGTAATAATTTTGTTATTGCATAAAATCAGATGTCAGATTCATTCATGAGACTAAATACTACACATGCACATTGTTCAAAGTTTGTCATGTATATTTTTTATCCAAGACCTATTGATTTTGAGGCTCATGCGAGATCAATTTGACGAGACCATAATATGTCTCATTATATCAGTATATTATACCATTTTTTCTTTCATAAATTATGTTTTAAAGTGGACTTAGATATAGTTTTAAGAACTTATGATTGTTTAGAATAAAATATGGGATATGTATCTAGTTTATTATGTAGGAGTTATTATAATATACATTGTTGCTAATTTCTAATAATTTATTGAAGAACAGATGTCAAATATTTTCTATTTAAGCTAAAATGAATCATCAATTCAAATAGTAAAGTTTGAAGTGTTAAAATATCAATGACAATCTTGAAGCAACGTTGAAAATCATCAGTAACTTCGAAGACCTATATAAATCATCTATGTATTTATTCATTATCTCTTGATATATATGGAATTGTGATGTAGAAGTATCCAATTTATGAAATCAACCTTGTATCAACCAAAATTAGTTTATGTGTTTTTGTGTTGGTTTGTTTGTTGTTTTAGCATGTGAAGATGTGAGACTAAAATACACAGATTGTGTAAAAAATGAAAAATAGTTATCAATAATATTCCTAAACTTAAATATGATTACATATTTATAATTCTCTCAAAAAATTAAGCAAGTTAAAAAAAAGAATCATCTCAATCCAAGTCCATATGAAAAAATTATGAGCATTTGAAGCATGCTCCAAAGATGCACGGTCTGGCTTCGTAGATACACACAATTAGATTTAAAAATACACATAATTAATTTTGGGGTATAACAAATCTATAAATAGATTTTATTTTTATTTTTTTTGTTGACTAATGCTTTGCGCAGTGATCTTAGGTTAAGAACCAACGTATGATGGGTATTCAATGTGCCAAATTCATCTAGAGAACAATCCCGACCTCATCCCTTATATATATAAATAGAAATCAACTCCAAAAATGTGTATGTTCATAAACATGAAATCAAAGAGCTCCAAAGATGATTGCTACCTGTTTTTAAAAAGTATATATATAGTATTTTTAAAGAAGAAAATATGTTTATAGTATTTCAACTACTATGAATATCTCAACATCAAGTTTTTAGAATAAAATCAAATTTATCAAGATTATGATTGATTTTTTTCAATAAAATTAGACAACCTATGATCGCATGAATGTAACATGATCGATCGAATGCCATAGAATAGAGAGGGGCCCAACAAAGCACCTAAAGTCTCTTCAACAAGAAGGATGGTAAATTTGTGAATCTAGCATTTTCCACTATTTTTTCCTTCAAAAATGAGGATTACTATTATTCTTCAAATAATGTCTGAACTGAATTTGTTAGCCTAGAATAACAAATTAGTTGTAAACTAATTTTTTAGATTGTTAGCCTACAATAAGAATTAGTTATAAACTAATTTTTAAGGTTGTTAATATTAAAAAAAATAATTCTAAAATTTATTTGTTAAGTTATTATTCTTAAACAAGAAGTTGTATTATAAATAGGATATTTTCATTTATAGAATAGAAAATAGAAATAATTGTAAAGTTGGAAGAAAACCAAATTGAATAAGGCATTTGAGCATTTCTAAAGTTTTCTTTTTAATTATTTTTATAAGGGGAGAACAAGGACCCATTTAAAGTAAGGGAAAATGTTAGTTTGTATTTATGTTTTCTATATTAGATTTATCAATATTTTTTCATTTCTAAATATTTATTTTACGTTTAGAAATATCATATAACATGAAATCTAATTCAATCCATAGACCAATAGTTGTTTAATATTTTTATGCAATGTGTATTTCAATTTCTGTAATTTCAATTATGCAAGAGTGTTTTTTAGTCTTAAAAACATGTTTAATTTATATAATTTAAATTTTTTCAAGTGTATTTTAATTTATATAAGTATTTTGTTAAGAAAATAATTATTATCTGAATGTATTATGTGTTTTATTTCATATAGCCTTTATACACTAACCTTGGATTAATATGGCTTAACTGAATAAAGTTAGTTGAGTATTGACAACACTCATCATCATTGTTTGTTACTTCCAAATATATTTGTTAGTGGTGATATTGTCTCAAATCTAGAAAACTTACATAGACAAAATTATTTTGCTGCATACAGTAATGCACTACGCTCTTGTCTAATTCCAAGTGACTTGTCCCAGTGAACATAGGCAATCAATTCTCAGATCTAAACTAGTCATGGGACTTTTATAGCTTGTTGGCATCGTAATAAGTTCATTGGGACATCCTCTTAAACATGTTTTATTATTATGTGATTATCTATATTTTTCATACTTTATTCCAATACATTGCACAAAATATATTGTTATTGTTCATTTATTTGCACATTACTATATTATCAAATCCCTGAGTTATTAAACATATTGATGTTACCAATTATCTATGTAGATCAATACCACCTATTTAAACATGATTATCATCTTTTTATTGTTTGCTTCATGATTTGTGTGTATTCCTTGATAGGTTTGTGAAGATTTTGAATGAATCAATGAGTGAAAATCAGTTGTTTTTCTCTCTAAAATTGAAACTATGAATCAACAAGACTGTCCCAACAATTATTAGCTATTAAACTAGCTATTTTGTGAGAGAATTATTGGTCCAAAAATGTACTAACTAGTTTCAAATTTTAAAATATATATTTGTTAGCATAAATTATTGTATACCTACAATAATAGCAGAGAAAAAATATACCAAAAAAAGTTCAAGCTAAATTAATACACCACACTTCTATTGTGTGTAAGTTTATTAAATAAATAAGGCTTAAAGCAAGCCTTTTACAAGATAACTTTCATGACAAGTTATTTCAATAAATACATAAATTTAAATTTAAAAATTAAATAAATAAATTTACTTGGCATAAGTAATCTATAAATATAATTATAAAAGTAGACTCTAGTACAAGTTAAAGTAACTAAAACAAACTCAATAGACAACTAGGAATACCATTAACACTAACTAATTTTTTTGTCATCATGCAAGAAACCACTATTAATTGACAATCACAAGCTATAATAAAATAAAAGTGGCATCCCAAATTATTCAAATATATTAATTAACTTAAATATATTTTATTTATATTTAACTAACACAAAATTATGCCCCACTACTTGGGAACTCATTTGAGTGCTCAGACAGTGAACTGAAATTAACTGGTAGTTTAATTTTTTTAAGAAATTATTGGAAAGTGTCCAAAAGTGATCAAACAAATAATTAAGGTCATAAATAAATTAAAAAAATTAAAATACCTAAAAAATAAAAATATACTAAATCTAAAAATATAATTCAAATGACCATATTAACATCATACTCAACATTTTGCTATTTGATGCAAAGATGTGAGATCTTTATCGTCTCCTTGAGTCTTCCATGGATCTTCTTTAAAAATCTCAACCATATTACTTGTATGAAAACTATTGTAATGTCTATATATTCATATTCAATGAAAGATAATGTAACTATATCTTGTTTCTTTGAAGACTAAGAAACCAACCCACTTTCCAATGTAAAGTTGGCATATTGTCATTAAGAGATCCTCCCCAATTTGAATATGTGTATCTAATAAGATAAAAAAAACTTTATTGGTATGAAATAAATATCATTATTATAAGTAGCTTTTACATACCTAAAAAAATCACTATTTTTAATTATTGAGTGATGATTCACCTAAAAATATAGAAACTAGTTTAGCTTTTAGCTTGTTAACTGTACCATCACTTTTGACTTTAATTTTGTAGACCCACTATGTACCAATGACATATTTATTCAAATATGATGGAACTAAATTTCATATATCATCTTCTCAATTGAATACGTCTCTAATTTCATAATATCAATCCATTCTTTATTTTGACTAACTTTTACATAACTTTTACATTCACTAGTCACAAATGATAATGTAAACATAGTATTTTCATCATAAACATCATCAAGTTATCTTCATGATTTTGTATCCTTTTGATCCTCCTCTCATAATCCCAATCCAACATTTGATTGGCTGGATGAATATTCAACAAACACTTGTTTTTATTTGGTGTTGAAGAAGATGGATGACTAGTCTTTTGCAAAGGGCTAATATTGTTTCTTGTTGAACTATAAACTTGTGTAGGACTTTGTAAGCCCTCAAAATCAATTTCAAGAAGTTTTTCTCTTTTACTTATGACTTTTGTAGCTTTAATTGTGGTGATATTTATGAAACCCATTCATTCAATATGGATGGACTTTCTATCTCTTAATTGCTCTTGGATTTTGAAAGAATTATCTAACTTGTTGAAATCATCTTTGTAGCTTATCACTTGATTTAATAAATTTTAATTAAGAGACAACAAAAGCTTTTAATTCTATATTCCCCAAAAAAATTTGAAAAAATAATTTGAGCCCTCTTTACCCTCACTTTATTTAGCTTAAAAATCATGTTCTTCTTTTTCTTGATTGGTTTGATTCTTAGCTGTCAATATCCTATAATATTTTATCACACGTCTTAGTTTTTTACATTAATGACAAATAAAATATTTTTGGTTGTTACTTGTGAAGTTTACTTTAGATTTTATTTTTAAATTTGAGTTGTGTAAACTCTAATGGTTCTGATTTTATTTGTCTCTTTAATCTTTGAAGCCTTTGCCTTGGTTTTAAGTACCTATTCTAGACCATGTTCTAGATCTTGTACATATAATCTCATCTTATTCCCATGAGATAAGAAATAACCAACTCATCAACACTTATAGTGTTCATGTATTTACATTTTTAATTTAAGAGTGATCAAAATGTACATCATATTTGATTTAAATATCTCAAAATATTTATTATTATAATATTATCTTGTATAGTTTATGCATAAACCCTCATTCTATGTACTAAATCATTTAGCCTTATACAATAATCCCCAACTTCTTCAAAATTTGATATTCTCAAATTCTCAAAATTTATTTTAAGGGTTTAAATTTTTATTTCTCTTACCTTAATAGAGCCTTCATATCAAGTATCCAAGGTAATTTATGCCCCATGGGCATTCTTGCATCTTGAAATTCTTGAATAAATGTTAGGTTCTATGATACTTTGAATATAGAAAGTTTATACATCTCTTTTTTCTTCATCATTTTTTTTCTTTTATAATCTTGTATCAAGGTGTTTCAATCTTGAGGTTGTATGTACCCATGGAGAACATTCTCTCAAACTTATTTTCACACAAAAAATATTTTCAATTTATCTCTCCAATACTCAAAGTTGTTACCTTTAAAACATGAATATTCATGGAATTAGAAATTATTGAAACCATTGTATCTTCTAAAAATAACTTGTAAAATATTATGAACTTTAATTAAACGTGGTTTTGATACCAAATGAAGGTTTTGAATGAATTTATAAGTGAAAATCAACTTGGTTTCTCTCTAAAATTGAAACTATGTATCAACAAAAGTGTCTTAGAATTACTAGTTATCACACTCGTTGTATTGTAAGTGAATTGTTGATTAAAACATGTATTGAATAACTTAAATTTTGAAAAGATATGTCTATTAGTCTAAATTACTATATACCTACAATAATATTAAATATGAAATATACAAAAATCTTCTCAATTCAAATTAATGTATTAAAATTTTATTGTATGTGACTTTATGAAATAAATAATACTTAAAACAAGTATTTTACAAAATAATTTACATGACAAGTTATTTCAAGAAAAGCATAAATTAAAAATTAAATAAATAATTTTACTTTAAAAAAAAGCAATCTATAATTATAATTCTAAAATTAAATTATAAGATAACTTAAAGTAACTAAATATAAATTTAAGAAACAACTAAGAGTACCACTAATACTAATTGATAGTTTTTTGGCCATCATGCAAAAAATCATTATTAGTTGACTATCACAAACTAGAATTAGACAAAAGTGGCATCCCAAATTCTCTAAAAAATATGAATTGACTTAAATATATTTTAATTCAATTTAACTAACACAAAAAGTGCACCCCAACATTTAGAAACTCATTCGAGTACTCATATATTAAACTGAAGTTAACTAATAGTTTCAACTTTTTTGAGAAAATCATTGGAAAGTGTCCAAAAGTGACCAAATAAATAATTAAGGTCATAAATTAATTAAATAATAAATAACCTTCTAAAACACATAACAAACTAAAATATAATAAGTCTAAAAATAGAACTCAATTACCCATATAAACATCATACTCAATAGATTATGGATATTTAAAAATATTCTTATTTACAGTTATAAGCCTTATTGTGTGTCTCTATATATGTGAATAACAATTGAACATGTCCCTTGTATGTGGTTCCTTAAATTTATTACCTGTCTTATGTGCTTTTGTGTATGTCATGGCCATGACTCTTATTTTCTCAGTTTGTAAAACCATAATCAACATCATGCATCTTATCAATTTTTTTGATGTCATGATCAATATCATGCATCTCCCCCTAGTTTCTATATATTAGTTTCAATTACTCAATATATGATCAATTACTCATTATGTTCCTAATTGTTAATCTCTATCTCAACATGACACCATGTATGTTTGGTTTTACATGCATATTACATTAATATATTAATTATTTAATATCTGATGATGGCATGATCTTTAATATTATTGTTATTATTCAGATTTCATTTTTCAATATAACATCATTCACATAACTTTCTTCTTTTGAGTTCAGTTATTGTGAAAGCTTCACAACTCATCTCAAAAAAGGGGGCATATACAGTGGTTTGTCTTAAAGACTATTGTAAAAACCAAGTACACAGACATGCAAGTATATAATTCACTTAGTTTATCATTGTTCATACCTAATTTTTACATAAAAAGTAGTTTTAGACAATAATGCTATATTTAGAGAAAGGTGCATTCTGGCCATGTCTAGAACAATGGGTTGTCATCCCAACAATTAAAAATAGTATTTTTTAGAATTCTAAAAATTTCACTGTCTATAGATCAATTTCATTATTGGTCAAAAATAGATTTCTAGATTCATGCTCAGTTTGTAATATATTTTTTCTAAAAATTCGAGGCATCATGTGTGGCACTTGATCTAAGTTCGTACTAAAATTTTTCACCAATTTCTTTAGAAGGAATGAAAAGTCGTCATTCTCTACGTTATATACACCAAACCAAGATCACACTATTTTGCACTAATTTTGCATAGGTTTTGCATCAAAAATGAATCTTATTTTATGTATAGCGACTGATTCTCTTTTTTGGACCAATTTTTCACTAGAAAGATTTATTGGAATTCATACAGAAATTCCAAGCTACTTTATTACCTTGGGTATGTAATTATTGAGTCAAACACAACTTGATTTCTTAGGCACACTCTTCTTCCAAACAGGATTAAGGCATGAATAGTCAAATCCAAGTGTTTTAACACAAAATATCCAAGGGTCCTACCATATGTAGCCACCAATTTTTGCACAAAAAAACATAATGTTTGTATAACCAAACAAATGTTTCATTCCTTATTATTTTGATTTATAAGTTTCCTATATTTTCTTTTAGATTTTCATCTTAAGTAAAAACTGATTTATACATGTTTTATTATAGGTGTGCATGAAATATAGTTCAACATGTGGCCTATATTCAAAAATGTTCTTCATAAGTAAGTTCAAATATACCTCTCTTTCTTTTACTTTAGTATTTTCACTTTGTTGCATTTCCAAAATAAAAAGAGGGTAAATCTAGTCACTTAAATTATTATTTATTGATAAAATAGTGCACTTATGATCAATCCTTTTACACACTTATCTCATGCCCAATTCTATGACTCTAAATCGTTATTCTTTTATTTATATGCAGATGATCCTTACCTCCAAGAAAATTTGATTTTGAATAGTCTTATTCACCATTACAAGTAATATAAACTCACTATCAAACTGATCCACACTTCTATTTTAGTTGTCTCTATTCCTTAAACAAGGCCACTCTTTTAGGATTATTCAACTCGTCGATAGTGTCTAATTCCAGTAGCCATGTCCTCTAGCCAAATAATGGGTATTTTCTAAAATTTTAATTCACTTAAAGGGTCATCACACACATTTCGTAAGTCCCACTTGAATAATTCTTAAAAAGATCATTATCACACTACATTTATAACCATTTACTCACTAGAGACTCATATGATTGAAAATCACTAGAATATTTAACTACACATTGAGAATAAAGCATCTATTCTTCTCAATTATGAGTCTACATAGCCCAGTAGCCTTGACCTAAGTTTTCATACACCTCAAATGTGATAAGTCATTGTTGAAGTGCATAATTACACAAAGATTTCACTAACATCTAACATTACACCATTATTTTACACACACCACTGTAGCATGAAAAAATTACATAGAGTTTGATATGTCTTCAAAGTATTGGTGTGTAGGTAGTTCTCAACACAAGGGGTGTCAAGGTCTAGTGCAAATTCAACCACTAACCTCTTTTTTCATTTATTCTATTTATTATTCATGACCTATTGAGTTATAGTTCCAAGTGAATAAAAAGGTACACGTCAAATTTTGCAATGAATCCACTCTTATCATGCACACATGACTCACAGGCAAAGAAGCATAGACCCATTTTTACATAGAGGGAAGAAACCCTATCGAATGTTGGTGCACCCTACAAAAACCAACATGGTGTGACCCATTATATATAGCGCAACCTTATTCTAGGTGGATGCAAATCCTTGTTATTGATTCATAGTCATCTCACATAGATATACAGTCAGTTCTATAGTCATAGACATAATCCTACATTGTCTGATTTTCAGCTAGATAATTTATCTTCATTATTTCCCCTTTTAACATATTTTTATATTTAGTAAGTTTCAAATTAAAAATAATTAATTTATACTTATTCTATACATTTTTATTTTGCGTAGTAGTTTTAATAATTATGATTCAATATCTACCTATTCTAATTTTGATAAAACATATTGGTTAGCATGTTACATTGTTGAACATTGTCTACCCATTACTAGTCATGTTGCTAGGGTTTCTATTTTTTCCTGTGTTTACTTTCCTTGCTTTGTTAAGGTTTCCTAAATTTAGAATTGGTAAGAAATCAAAAATCCCTTATCACTCTTATTCAATAGATTCTTCTAGCTCTTTGTATTCCTCATTCACATGAGTTTTCCTTCACATATGATCATGATTCAAGAAATAGTACTTCTAAAAAGGAAAGGATGAATCAAATGTAATCTCTTCAAAAACATGTTCAAGATTTGAATCTCAATATTCAAACAGGGGCATACATGCAACAAATTATTAGAAAATGCACAAGGCATTATTTACCCTATTGAAACATCTACTCAAAAAGGTAAACACGGGTTAGGATATATCCCTAAGTCAAATTTTACAATTCCTAATATGTCTTCTCATGTAAATTTTATCAAAGCAATGGCATAAATTCAGAGTGATTCACTTCACACAGAAATGGTGCACTATGTTCAAAGCATAATAGTATGTCCCACTTTTTGGCATAAAGAGGTCATATACACTTCCAATCACCTCTCAAAATATCTTTAGTTTGGATAATAGATATTATTCAAATATGTGATTTAGCTTACATATACAAATATATAGTGCATATAACATTTTTCTTTTTTAAATTGCTAAGATTTTTTAGGATTTATTTTTGAGTTATTTTTTTAATTTGTGTGTCCATGTATTTATACTAGTACATACTGCAAATACTTTGATTAAAAGAGTTATCGTTGATATTAGTTCAAATTAAAATATTTGAAATATTTCATTGTTATATACATTTGGGGTTGATATGAATATAATTTAGATACCAAATATTGTCATTATTAAATCAAATCAAGGCTTATGGCCACTAATTGGTAGTATTTCAAATAGTAAAACATTAGGGCCTATAACAATGTCTATTGTATTTAAAGTTACAATTCATCCTACATCTTCAATTTGTTGTTGAGTCTACCTTGGTTAAGGGACATAGGGGCAACACCTTCTACATTACATGTGTCTTAGACTTATTCATGATGTACATCTATTTACATATCTAACAAATATTAATCCCTTCAAATACTTGAACTCACAAAAGTTTGTTCTTATACATGATCAATTAGTACATAAGCAAGAATAGTTCAAAAAAATATGAACTCTTCCAAGAAGACAGTTTACCAACCTACCAAAATATCCTAGATAATCTTAATAAGGTTATTTGAATGTCAACTCATATCGTTCCCTCCCATAAACTAGGTTGATGTGAGTAAGCCTCTTCCAAAAGGAGTCGATCAAAATATTTTTGTGAATTTCATAAATCACTAAGGAACACTACAAACAAGTGTGTTAGTTTACATAACAAGATCCAGGCTTTGATAGATGAGAACATCATTGATTTAAGTATATCTATAAAAAAATAAAGGTACAGCCTAATGAAGAACGAAAAAAAAAAAATGATTCATTTTGGAAGTATGTTGACCGATAAGTTAGAGATACTACCAAAGATGAAAGTGTCACACAGAGAAACCAACTACATATTTCTCATGATATACATGGGGTTGCATAAAATGATCAATTCCATATTATTAGACAATATACACATAATATTACATATAGCACAAGATCAAATGTCAGATTCAACCATGAGACTAAATACTTCACAGGCACATTGTTCAAAGTTCATCATGCTATCGATTGTGAGGCTCATGAAAGGGTGATTGGTTGTCACTTCTAGATGAATTTTTAAGTGGTGATATTATCTCAAACCTAAAAACCTTACACATAAAACTGCTTTATTTCAGATAGTAACGCACTATGATTTTATATGATTTTGATGGACTTGTCCTAGTGAACATAAGCTATCAATTCTAAGATCAAAACTAGTCACATGTCTTCTACAACTTGTTTACATCTCAACAAGTTCACAAGGAGCATCCTTTTACATGGGTTTTATCGTTCTATGACTACCCCTATTGTTCATACTTGAGTTCAATACATTGCACAAAATATATTGTTATTGCTCATTTACTTGCACATTGTTATATTATCAGATACTTAAGTTGAATA
Source organism: Torreya grandis (assembly GCA_037957365.1). NCBI lineage: Eukaryota > Viridiplantae > Streptophyta > Pinopsida > Cupressales > Taxaceae > Torreya > Torreya grandis. Next base: position 1,940,839 of record JARHVA010000832.1, on the reverse strand, counting down.
TATTGATGTTACCAATTATATATGTAGATCAATATCACCTATCTATACATGCTTATCATGTTTTGCTTCTTTGCTTCATGCTTTATATTTATTCCTTGTTTGGATTGTGGACATTTGAACATGTCCTTGTTTGCAACTATAATCCTTATTGTATGCTTCTATATGTGTGAATGACATTTGAACATGTCTTTTATATGTGACCCCTTGGCCTTCTTGCATGTCTTGTGTGTTTTTATGTGTACTCTTTGTGTGTGTTTGTCATGGTCATAACTCTTATTTACTTAGTATGCAATGTCATGATCAATAGCATGCATCTTCCCAGTTTTTTGATGGCATGATCAATATCATGCATCTCCCCCTAAATTTATCTATATCAATTTCAATTACTTAAAATATGATCAATTATTCATTGTGTTCCTAATTGCTAACATTTATCTCAATATCACACTATGTATGATTGGGTCTACTTGCATCTTACATTACTATATTGCTCGGTTTATCTATGATGATGTCATGATCTCCAATTTATCATTATTACTTAGATTTCAATCTATTATATAACATCATTTGCGTAACTTTATTATTTTGAGCTAAGTTATTGCATAGATTTTACAACTCACCTCAAAAGAGGGAGCATACACAATGTTTTGCCTTATAAACTAAACTATAAAAATCTAGTACATAGACAAGAAAAGATAGAATTCACTTAGTTTATCATAGTTCATACCTAGTTTTTACACAAAAGGTAGTTTTATACAATAATGCACCATTTAAATAAGGGTGTTGACCAGCGACATATAGAACAACAGGATGTCATCCTAGCAATTAAAAACAATATTTTTTACAATTCTCAAAATTTCACTCAGTCTATAGACCAGTTTTAATATTGCTCAGAAATAGTTTTCCAGATTTATGTTCACTTTGTCTTAGATTTTGCTCAAAATTGGGGGAATCATCTGTGGTGTGTGTTTCAGGTTTATACTCAGATTTTGCACTAGTTTTTACAAAAGGAATGACAACTCATGTAATTCTCTATGCTATATACCCTAGACTTATATAACACTATTTTGCACTGATTTTGCACCAAAAATGAATTGTATTTAATCTATAGTGATAGATTCACCTTTTTGCACCAATTTTTCACTATAATGATCTATTAGAATTTATACATAGATTCTAAAATACTCTACCACCTTGGGTATGCAATGATGGAGTCAAACACAACTTGAGTTCTTAAGCACAATCTTCTTCCAATGAGGATTGGGGCTTGAACAAGCCAATCCAAGTATTTCAATATAAAAAATATCTAAGGGTCCTACCCTCTAAATTCACTAGTTTTTACACAAAAAAACATAATGGTTCAAGTGACCAAACATGTGAATTCATTTCTTGTTATTTTTATCTATTAACTTCTTTTTTTTGCTTTTAGATTTTCATCTTATGTAAGCACTGAGTTATCCATCTTTCATTTCAGTTTTACATGAAGCACAGTTCAGCGTATGGCCTACATTCAAGATTATTCTTCATAAATAAGTTTAGGTCTAACTCTATTTATTTTATTCTAGTGATTTTGTTATGTTTTATTTATAGAATAAAAAAGGGGCAAATGTAATCACTAAAATTAACATTAATTGCTAAAATAATGCACTTATGACCAATCCTTTTACACACTCATCTCATGCCCAATTATACGACTCTAAGTCATTATTTATCGATTTCTATGTGGACGTTCCTTACCTCCAAGCAAATTTTGATTATGAATATTCCTATTCACCATTATAAGAAGCATAAACTCACTATCAAACAGATCTACATTTCTAGTTTAGTTGTATATGTTCCTTAGATAAGGGTGCTCCTTCAAGATTATCCAGCTCATTGGTAGTGTCAGACTCCATCATCCACATCCACCCACCAAATAACGATTATTTTCTCAAATTATAATCCAATCAATGGGTCATCATGCACATTTCATAAGTCTCATCCAAGGAATTTTCAAAAAGATCACTATAACACCACATTTATTCACTAGAGGCTCACATGATTGAAAATCACTAGAACATCTAACTACACATTGAGAAAAAAAATGTTTATTCTTCTCAATTATGAGCCCAAACAACCCTAGTATCCCTGACCTAAGTTTCCATACACCTAAAAGGTCATAATTCATTGTTGAATTGCATAATTACAAAATAATTGCACCAACATCTAGCATAACACTAATATTTCACACACATCACCATATCATGGGAGAACTACATGAAATTTGTTACATATTTGGAGTATTGGTATGTAGATAGCGCTTAACACAGGTGGTGTTGAAGTTAAGCATAACTTTAGCCATTGATTATTTTTTCTTATTTGTTATATTTACTCTTTATGACCTATTGAGCTAGGGTTTTGTGTGAAGGTACACAATGACTTCTACAATGAATCAAGTGACTCTGATCACACACATGAATCACAAGCAAAGGTGCACAAACCCATTTTACACAAAGGGAAAAAACCCTACTGGATGTCGGCACACGTATAAACACCAGCATAATCTGGCCCATTACATATAACATGATTTTGTCTAAGGAAAATGCAAATCCATGTTCCTGATTCATAGTCATCTCACACAATCACACAATCAGTTTTACAATCACAGACGTAATCCTACATTATCTGATTTATAGCTAATTAATTTGTCTTTGTTCTTTCCTATTTTAACATATTTCTATATTTCGTAAGTTATAAATCAAAAATGCTTAATACATGCTTATTTTATACATTGTCATTTTACGTAACATTTTATCATAATTAATATTTAATACCTACCTATCCCAATGTTGATAAAGCATATTGGTGTACCTGTTACATTGTTAAACATCACCTATCCTTAACTAGTCATGTTGCTAAGGTTTATATTTTTCCTTGTGCTTGCTTTCTTTGTTTTGTTAAGGTTTCATAAATCTAGAATCAATAATAAATAAATAAATCCCTTATCACTCTTTTTCAATGGACTCTCCTAGTTCTTTTGTTATTTCTCATTCACACAAGGATTCCTTCACTGATGCTTGTGATGCCAGTAATAGTACATCTTACAAGTTCATAATGAGTCAAATGCAATCTCTTCAAAAGTTTGTCCAAGATTTGAATGTCAATCTTCAAACAAGGGTTTATTCTAAGTATGGCTTTGGATTAAAATATCTTCAAAATATGGTGTCTACAAGCAACGAATTGGGAGAAAATGCACAAGTCATTATTAACCCAATTGATTCATCTATTCAAAAAGGTAAATAGGGGTTTGGATATAACCCTAACTCAAAAATTACAATTCCCAGTAAGTGTTCACATGTAAATTTTGTCTAAGCAATGGCAGAAAATTAGAGTAATTCACTTCACACATAAATAGTGCACTATAAAGGTAATCACTATAAGATTGGTGAACAAACTACCCAATTATTTATACCAATATAGATTGGAAATACTTTAATTAAACAAGTTATGGTTGATTTTTGTTCAAATGAAAATATTTGCAATATTCCATTACTACATGCATTTGGGGTTGATATGAATACAATGCAAGTACCAAATACAGTAATTACTAAATCAAAATCAAGGGGTATCACCATAAATTGGTACTATTTCAATGAATATAGCATTAGGGCCTAGAATAATGTGTTATATTTAAAATCACAATACATCTTACATCTTACAATTTGCTCTTGGTTCTACCATGGATATGAGACATATGAGCAACACCTTATATATTACGTATATGTCTTATATTTATACATGATGGACAACTATTTACATATCTAGCAGATATTAATCCCTTCAAATACTTTTCACAAAATTTTGTTCCTCTACATGATCAACTAATACATAAGAAAGAATAGTTCCAAAAAATACCAACTCATCCACAAAGACAATTTACCAACTTTCTAGAAGCGCCTTATAGAATCTTACCAAAGCTATTAGAACGTCAAGTCATCTTGCTCCCTCCCATTAAAGAGGATGATGTGAGTAAGCCTCTTCCAAAAGGATTTGATCAAAATATTTTTTGTGCTTTTTATAGAGCACCAAGGCACACTACAAATAAGTGCATCATTTTATGACACAACATTCAAGATTTGATAGATGATAACATCATTGATGTGGGGTATATATAATAGAAAAACAAAGTTAGAACCTAACGAAGATCCCATAACAAAATGTTTTATTGATTCCTTTCACAAGTATGCAGATTGAGAAGTTAGAGATACTACCAAAGTTGATAGTGTCACACAAAGAAACCAAGTAGTTGTTTTTCATGATATACATGGTGTTGCATTAAATGATCAATGTCATAGTACTATAAAACATACATAGAATATTACAGGACACCCTCATACAATAAGGATTATGTTATAACACAATATCATATGCTAAATTCAGCCATGGAACTAAATACTACACATGCATATTGTTAAAAGTTTATCATGCATATTGTTAAAAGTTTATCATGCATATTTTTTATCGAGGACCTATTGATTGTGAGGCTCATGTGGGAGTCATTGGTTGTCACTTCCAAATGCAATTTCAAGGGGTGATAATGTCTTAGACCTAGAAAAGTTACACAAAGAAAATTGTTATAATCTAAACTAGTGCACTGCACTCTTGCATGATTCCAACAGAGTTGTCCCATTGAACACAAGCTATCAATTCTCATATATTAACAAGTCACATGCCTTCTACAACTTGTTTACATCTCAACAAGTTCACTAGAGCCATCCTCTTACACAGTTTTTATTGTTCTATGACTATCCATATTATTCATACTTCAATTCAATACATTGCACAAAATTTATTGTTATTGTTTATTTACTTGTACATTTATATATTACTAGATATTTGAGTTGTTGAATATATCGATGTTACCAATTACTTATGTATATCAATATCACTTATCCATACATGTTTATCATGTTTTGCTTATTGCTTCATGATTTGTGTATTCTTTATTTGGATTGTGGACATTTGAACATGTCCTTGTTTGTGGCTCTAAGCCGTATTGTATGTTTCTATACATGTGAGTGGCATTTGAACATGTCCCTTGTATGTGGTCCCTTGGCCTACTTGTGTGTATTGTGTGTTTTTGTGTACTCTTTGTGTGTGTGTCATTTCCACGACTCTTGTTTGCTCAGTTTGCGATGTCATGATCAATATCATGCATCTTCTTAATTTTTTGATGTCATGATCAATATCATGTATCTCTCCCCCCTCCCCCCCAAGTTGCTCTATATCAATTTTAAATACTCAATGTATGACCAATTATTCATAGTGTTCCCAATTGCCAACATTTATCGACATGACACTATACATGTTGGTTTTATATGCATCTTACATTACTATATTGCTTAATTTATCTATGATGATGTCATGATCTCCAATGTTATCATTATTGATCATATTTTAATTTTTTATATAACATCATTCGCATAACTTTCTTCTTTTGAGCTAAGTTATTGTGCATGATTCATAACTCACCTTAAAAGAAGGGCATACACAATGGTTTGTCTTAAAGACTAAGCTATAAAACCCTAGTACACAGACAAGAAAAATGAATTCGCTCAATTTATCATAGTTCATACCTATTTTTTTACACAGAAAGGATTTTCAGACAACAATCCATTTAAACAAGGGCACAGGATAGCCATCTCCATAACAGTGTGTTGCCATCCCAACAGTGAAATATTGTATTTTCTAGAATTCTCAAATTTTCATTCAATCTACAAATGAATTTCAATATTAGTCAGAAACAATTTTCCAAATTTATGCTCAATTTGTCTCATATTTTGCTCAGAATTAGGGGCATCATGTATGGCAAGTGTTCCAGGTTTATACTCAGTTTTTGCCCTAGTTTCCACAGAAGGAATGGCAACTCATGTCATTCACTACGTTGTATACACCAAACTCACATCACATAGTTTTTCCTAGAAATGAATCTCATTCCATCTGTATCAGTTAATTCACCTTTTTGCATTAATTTTATACTAGAATGGTCTACTAGAATTCATACAAGGATTCCAAGCTACTCTACTAGCTTAGGTATGCAATGGAGTCAACCAACTTGGGTTCTTGATCGCATTCTTCTTCCAATAAGGATTGGGGCATGCACAGTCCAATTGAAAAGTTTCTACACAAAAAAATTTATAAGGGTCCTACCCTTTATAGTCATCAGTTTTTGCACCAAAAAACACAACATTTTGTGTACCCAAACAGATGTATTTTGTTGGTTGAATATTTTGTCGATCAACGTACTGATAAACAAAATAGGTCTGATCAGCGAAAGTAGGAAGATTAGTCGTCCAAATGTGTAGTTTTACCACATCAGAAAGACACTGATCTCCCCTCTCATCAAGGGGAGTTTCCCTGTAGGTATTATGTATGTATGTATGTATGTTTGTATATATATATATATATATATATATATATATATATAAACAGAAAATAATACTCATGGGTAGGACAAACCATCCATCTCTCTTTCTTCAGGGATGATGCGCGCGGATCAAAGGAAAAACTCAGGGGAAATGACAGGCAGTACTCCTCTTCTTTCAAAAGTACTATTCAGCAAACCACAAGAATACTCCTGGCAGTAACAACAAAAATGTAGCAAAAGATGTTATAACCAGCAAATCGAGATGTAGCACAAAGTCTTCACCTGGATTGCTCAAGAGTAAGATATGAAGGACAATGAGGGCACAAAGTCGCCTCAAGGTCCTTTACACAGAAATGAAAAGAACACACACTAAAGGCAATTATGGGGGCACAAAGTCTCTCCATAGTTGACTCTTGAGGACACCTTCTTGACTGTTGTCACTAATTTTGCTTGTTGAATTAAAGGAACAGAAGATATATTGAAGAAAAAGACATGAGAACAATTTCCTCAATAACAAAGATATTACAGCACAAAGTCTGAAAAACCACTTGCTTTCTTATTCCAGTAACAAAATATGATCGGCAATCTAAGCTCAAAGTCTCAGCAGTGCCTTACAATTTGGGCAGAGTTTCGTTCTAATTGTCAAAAAAAAGATCCTTATCACAATAGAAGAAAGTCCCTTATATAACCTCTTCAAGAAGGACTTGGGAACAATCAATACACCATTTTGCGTTGGAATCTGTTAAGAAGACATGCCGGAACTTAGGGGCGCTTTACCCATTTGATTTTATCAATGCAAGGAAATAAGTCGCGCTTATTGAAAGTTTGCAACTTTCAATGTCCACCTGGCGATCTGATCTTATCTTCATCGTTCCTCCTTGTCCGGTTAATTGAATCAGGGCCTGGATTTAGTTTATTGTTGTGTTCCTTCTCCACTTTCTGCTGGTCTTGGCTTTGAAATCTGTGAATGCATTCTGGTCTGTATGTCTGTATGTTTAAAGGATCAATGGCTAATTCACTGTGTTGAATTTGACGTTTTTGGGCACGTCATTCCTCTGTCTTCTTTCGTCTTTTCTGTTTGGCACTTTTCTGGATTGAACTTGCCCTTTCGGGCCTTAAGAAATGACCCGTTTTGAGTCAGGAAGAACCTCCCGCAAGGGTATCTACCCTTCGGGCAGTCTTTGAATGGCCTTCAGGCTTCTTTGAGAAACTCTTTGAACTTTGGTGATGAACCAACTGTTGAACCATTCCATTGAACCAAATGTTTGAACCATTCCGTTGAACCAAGGCTTTGAACCATGTGTTTGAACTAACCGTTGAACCAAGGCTTTGAACCTTTTCGTTGAACCAAATTTTGGTTCAACGGTTCAAACAAAGCCTTGAACCCACTGACGAATTGTTTGATTGAACCAAAGAATGAATCAAAGCGCTGAAACTGAGTGGATGAACCAAATGTTGAAACAAAGCGTTGAACCGCTTGATTGAACCCGCCTTTGAACCATTTGACGTTGAACCAAAAGATGAACCAAACGTTGAACCTGCTGCTGATGCTTGCCAATGGAAATTTCTGTTTGAACCAAGGCGATGAACAAATTCCGAAAATGACCAATTATTAGAAACCGATTCTTTTGATTAAACCCACCTGCAGAAGTCGTGAAGCCCATTGAACTTGTAGAAATGAGCCTATTTGTAGTCCATAGATTTTTGAAAAGCTTGAAAAATGAGGAATTTGAATGTCAAGACAAAATTTGGAAAGGGAAGAGATAATTTTGGTCTATAGGACCAAAATAATTCAAATGTTGTCCCAAAAATAGTTGATATTTTTGGGGGACAACATATTTATTCCTTGTTATTTTGATCTTTAAGTTTCTTGTCTTTACTTTCAAATTTTCATCTTAAGCAACAATAAAATTATGCAGGTTTCATTGTAGGTTTGCATGAAGCACATTTCAACATATGGCCAACATTTAAGATTATTCTTCATACGTAAGTTCGGGTATAACTCTCTTTCTTTTACTCTAGTAATTTTGTTATGCTGTTATACAAGAATAAAGTGGGGCAAATGTAGTCACTAAAATGACAGTGCACTTGTGATCAATCCTCTTACACACTTATCTCATACCCAATTCCATGGCTCTAAGCCACTATTCTTCTATGTCTATGCAGACGATCCTTACCTCCAAGAAATTTTTTATTTTGAATACTCCTATTCACTATTACAAGCAACATAAACTCACTACCAAACTAATCCATACTTCCAGTTTGACTGTCTTTGTTCCTCAGACAAGGCCACTCCTTCAAAACTATCCATCTCACTGATAGTGTCTAGTTCCGCCAGTCATGTCCTTCTACTAAATAACTTATTTTGCTCAAATTTCAATTCACTTAACAGGGCATCACACATTTCGTAAGTCTCGTCTGAGGAATTTCTAAGATCGCTATAACACCATATTTTCTAACTATTTGCTCATTAGAGGCTCACATGATTGAAAAGCACCAAAACATCTAACACACATTGAGAAGAAAACATCTATTTTTCTCAATTCTGAGTCCACACAACATGAATAACACTAAGCTTACATACACCTAAAAGGTCACGAGTCATTGTTGAAGTGCATAATTACACTAGGATTGCATCAACGTCTAACATCACACCAGTGTTACACATCACCACCATAGTATGGGAGAACTACATCAAATTTTATCCATATTCAGAGTATTGGTATGTAGGCAACACTTAACACAGGAGGTGTCGAGGTCAAGCACAATTCAGCCACTAATTCATTTTTTCTATTTATTCTTTATGATCTATTGAGCTAGGGTTCCAAGTGAAGAAGGTACACAACAACTTCTGCAATAAATCAAGTGACTCTGATCATGCACATGACTTACAAGGGAAGGTGCACAAACTCATTTTTATGTAGAGGGCAAAAACTCTACCAGATGTTAGTGCACCCTACAAACACCAGCATCCTACAGACACCAATGCAATGCAACCCAATCCAAATAGTGTGGCCTTGTCCTAGGTGGATGCAAAGACTTGTTTGTGATTCACAGTTATCTCACATAATCACAGAGTTGGTTCTATAGTCACAGACACAGTCTTTCATTGTCTGATTTCCAAGTAAGTAATTTATCTTTGTTCTTTCCCCTTTTAGCATTTTTCTATATTAAGTTTCAAATAAAAAATGTTTAGTTTATGCTTATTTTATAAATTGATTTTACGCAACAGTTTGCCATAATTAGAATTGAATACCTACCTATCCCAATTTTGATAAAACCCCAACTGGAAACACCATCCTTCAAATTATTCATGTTTTTTTATCTTGGACTCAGAGAAAGAAGAAGATGAAGGATAGTTTGAGGAGCATTCGGTGGACCCAAAGGTGCCGAGTGATTCTCCAAGTGTGGACAGACAAGTTATGGACTCACTGAAACAAAAATCCCTAATGTTAGCAAAAGTGGAGTTAGGTGGAATAGTAAATGTTGAATTGAAGCTGAAAAAAAGAGTTGGAGATTCGATTGGGGATGAGTTTTGGGTGAATATTAGTGCGTTGACTAATGATATGGACCTTCATAAGAACATCCTCAACTAGATTATGAAAGATATAATATGAACAAATCAATCAACTTGATTAAAAATCTCTCAGGGTCTGCAAGGCAACAAAAAATTGTAGGTGAAGGGGACAATGTTCGTCAGAATTTGTTGAGGTTGGAAGAGAGGGTTTTGTCTTTGAAGAGTGAGAAGGTGCATATGCATGATAATAGCAAACAACTCATCCAAATGAGCAAATTAACAATCAAAAACTGTATCTCTAATATCAGTGTGTTGAAGGAGATTATCAAAGTTGGCAGGGCAGAACAAAGTCATGTGAGACCTGGTAAGAGGACCAAAGGATCTAATAAAGGGAAAATTCTAGAACTGAAATCCACTATTGTGGGTGACCTTGAGAAAGTTCTCAATGATCTTGTGGAAGAATGGAATTCTGACATGCATGGACTTGATATATAATTTTTGTTTTCTTGTTTTATTGTTGATTCGTTGTTGATCAACAACCTATTTGTTTTATGGACCTTTTGTAACTTTTTGGCTTTGTGCCTGCTAGTTGTAAATGGGTCGGGACCGATCCAAAACCTGCTCTTTGCCTTTAAAAAAAAAGGTATTCAAGTTTCAAATTAAAAATTAGACACTTCGTTGAAGCGTCTTCCTTTCAATGTCAAGGTGATTCAACACTTAACCAATGTCAGGTAGTCCAACTCTTAACCAATGTCAGAATGGTGAACACAACAGTTTTCTTGCAATCGTATCGGGGGAAAAAGGGCTAAAACAACAAAGCAATACTCCAACACTTGATCAAATAACTGATAGAGACAATGTTTTCATGGAAAATCCATTATGAGGCATGGCATTCATTCCACTGCTGGAAGACTTAGACAGGTTTCTTCTATATTCTTTATGCGGAGAGGATAACTTTCTTTTGGCATTGACTGCAGCAACCATAGTCTCCCAATTTATCTTATGATAATTCTGACTTTTTTGTATGAGTATAGTTTATATAATTTTAAAAACCCGCAAGGGTCTTTTATATATAGTTAGGCATAGTTATTCCATGTAGTTAATATATGATGATTCAAGTTACTAAGAAGCTTCTTTTTGGCTGGATAAAAGAGTGTTTTACAGTAATCCCTCTTGCCACAAAAAAAGAGACACTGGTCAGATTACAAGGGCCAATTTTGCAAAATTAAAAGTATTATGAAACTGATATTTACTGTTATGAAAATACCAGTCACAGGAGTACAGTAGTGTTTCAAATTAGGCCACAAGTCCCTCAAACCCATGTTCAGCACCCACCCACTACCACTAAAAACAAAAGCTATAGGGCTTATAGATATATAACATTGAAGAGAGTTTTCAAAAATTCAAACTTTAAACAACTATTCAACATTACGGTTGATTACTCAGGCTGGATTGAAACCTAGCCCCATCCATTCTTGTGGAATTTGCAATGGCTTGTGTAATTTTAGTGACGTGGATTGGCGCAGGGGCTTCGAGCCCGTTCATATTTTCTGTCAGTGACTGATGATGGTCCTGCCTTTTCTTCCTCTCCACCTGCTTTGCTCGTACCCTGATGCACCTTGACAATGCCCATGATCGGCTCGGCTATTTCAGCTTCCATCTCATAGCTATCAAACAGCTCCTCCCTGGCCCATTGTAGATGTCTTTAAGGTCCCACTGCACCTTCTTTGGCTATACCTCATTTGCCTCCCTAATTTCCTTCCCCCGGCCCATGCTTTTCCTTGTTTTTTTTGGTTCCCAGGCCTGGTGTCTACCTGAGAATAGGCAGTGCCCAGGAGAGTGAAACCTTAGCATTTTGCTATCAATAACAACCTCGAGATCCCGAACATATTTAACATTTGTTGCAGTGGGGATGGACTGCCTCGAATCGTCAAGGACTTTACCTTTTGCTTAACCACTGCTAAAAAATTATCTTCTTCCCTACCCTCTGCATCATGGCAATATTCCACCAGCAACAATGACATTGCCCATATAGCTTTGTTGCGAGATGGAATCTACTCAGTTTGAAGGCCTTGGCCTACAACCCAATGGAATATTTCCTCATTTTTAATGAGCAAAGGCAATTTCCCTAACAATTCTGAAACCACCATTGAAATTTTACATTTGCTACCAGTGTCAGCTAGATAATTATGACTTAAAACCGAGTAGATGAGAACCAAACTTTTAGGGTCAGAGACATGAAAATGACACTTAAAGCGTATATCTGACATATCTCATGAGAAAAAAAAATCTCACATTTCATCGCCATCATGAAGGTAGTATCATTGCAGAGCTCTGTTGATGAAACAGTGGGAATAAGGATTAAAGTTGACAGTTGACCCTGCCCATCAGGTATTTTTAGTAACTGGCATTGAAAACTCATTATAATAATTTATCACCCTTAATTCACAGACAGTCCCTCCCATGTTGCAGACTTTTTCATCGTGATATCTCGTCATGCACACAATGATCCTCCAAAACTTGTACTAGTTCATGTCCTTCCCGTTGAAAGAAGATTTGCAAGGTTGACAAAACTGCCTTCAATGTATGACCACTGAAAGAAATCCAAGCAGCACATAACGACCAATACTGCAGGCCAATTGGGATAGAAAACCTTTGGGTGGAATAGAGTTAAAAATTAAAATTCAAGTGAATGCTTATAGATTATATAATGGTGATTAAAAGAGCAAATCTGCATCTCGGTTCATGAATAAACAGCTAAAATAAGTCTTGATGTCGTTTAAACAAAACTGAGTGTCCACAGTATTCAGTTAAAGTGAGTTGAGTTTGCCCAATAAATTATTTCTTGAGAAAATACCATGCCAAGTGACAAATATATCATGTCCAAGTTTTACAGATCCACCTTAATATATGAACCAAATGAACAAGCAGCACTAATGCTGATAAAAAAACTAAAGGTAATATAATATGATATGAGTTGATCCAGGCAAGATTTTAACTTGCATACTATAGTAATGCTACTTTATCTTCTGGCTATATGTGCTCAAGGTCAATATGATGTTTGATTATTTCGCAATTTACTTAACCTGAAATACCATGTACTTTTTTTTTGTGTAGTAGTTTGATGCAGCTAAAAATTGATTTTTTGTTTAAAAATGCTGGCAATCCACCATTAAGATGCTTGGCTTCAGAGTAACAATCAACCTAAGATCTATACAATTTAAGTATGGTGAAAAATGTGACAGCTGAACCTAGAGAGATACGATAATTGAGAACAAAACTAGTATGTTCCTTTCAAGTGGAAAAGTATTATCTTCATTGTGGTGTAAATCCTCAAATGTGGAGGGCATAAACTTAATGAAACTCGTCAGTAGGAGGGAGCTCTGAGGTAATACAAGGATAAATGAGAGCAACTTCTGAGTTCCCTCAGGTATCAGAAAACAACAACTTCGACTCTGAATTTCAACTATGAGTATTATACATTTGAAAAGCTGGTGGCTCTGCAGGCCGCCTGAACCATTTGATCCACAGAATTGATTCTAGAACTATCACAACAAGAAGCAAAATAGCTAGGACAAAACCATAGCCAATTTTCCAGCTCTGACCTGCCTCGGCCACACGTATTCCATAGACTATGTTCACTGCAGCAAGAAACAGTGCTAGTCTTCCAAGCCAGTGATGATACCAATTCCAAAATTTTCGCACCTTGGCTTCTTTCTGAGGACGTAACAATAAAGCCAACACCTGATAACATTAACAATTCTCAGTACAATGGTAAACATATTTACTTAAATAAGAATTTTAATTGATGTTCCATATTTAATATTTATTAATAACATAATACATAATAGAAGAATGGAAAACAAATAATCATTGGCCACATGTATAATTACAAGGGAATTTGAAACTCTTAATCGAGGAATGATTTCTTGTAGAAGATATAGGCATAAACAAATTTATGCATGCACAATATCATCTTGTCACTGGACATAAAAAACTTTTTTCTTTACAGCATTTGGTCACTTCTAATTATAGCTCATCCAGATGCAAAGTGTGCTAATCCTGAAAGATTATTTATTTGCTTGCTGTAATTAGGATTTCTAGTAAAGTTATCTGCGTTAAAGTCTGCTTCATTATGATCAGACTCTCCATATGCTTAAGGTTTATAGCGTGATCTCGCTAACAAGAGTCCTTTGCCTGAAGTTCGTGTGCTATTTTCTGCAGTTTGCTTGCATTTCAAATGCTACGATATTGAACCTCTAGGATACTTGCATCTTTATGCTACCTATAGTTTGAATTTTCTCATAGTATATTTCAGAGGAGATTTTTTGTGGAAGGAGAAAAATAATTTTATGTGATGTCCCCAATTTCAGAGAAAGGCATGCAAGGGAGAACCTTAGCCTATCACATTCCCAATAGGCTAAATTTGGGTGATGAAGGGAATAGTAGAGTGGGTTACTATTCATTGTCACTATTCACAGGTGAAATGCAAGTGACATGGCAAGTGATGCAGCAGTAAGGTGGATTGTGAATGAGGTGGCAAGGCCCACATAATAATATTGCATAAATCAAGGCATGTGAGTGATGTGGGACATCATACACCACTTAGAAGACAAACTGAAATCACTTTTTCATGTCACATGGGTTGTCCTTTGCATGAATAGTAAAGTTGGTGCCACTTTCCTTTGTTCTTTCAAAAAGGCATGTGAAGGGGTCTACAAGGTGAAGAATATGGCACATTTTTCCTTTAGGTACATGTTGGATGCATATGAGAAGTCAAAAGGTGGGTGGGTGAAGGAATCTTGATCACATGGAGCACATGGGTGGTCTCCATCAATGTTTGTCTCCACATGGAAGGTGGGGGACATAATCTTGGGGGAATATTGATATAACATGGCCAAGATTGGCATCTTTTGATCCTTGTTTCCCTCCCTTTGAAAATGTTGCGCCATACTTCTCTCTCCTCCATTATTCCTCCCTTGTCATCTTCCCTTGAGAATTCCTTTAAGTATGGAACTGTTTCATTTTGTAAATCATCTTTTGATCTTACAACCAAACCCCTCCTATTGGCTTATTGCCTTGTTGCCTTGTGCATCAACACTTCAGGAAATTCAAGGACGAAACCCCTTGGCTCTCCAATACAGGATTCGTGGAAGAAAACCTACGGATGCTTATACAGGATCAAAGGACGAAAACCCTGCACAGATCTTGCTACCCTGTGAGGTTTTTGTTGTAGTTTTCCAATGGTAGGTTTAATTTGATTTGAATGCTTCCAAGTGACAGGGATATTAGGCATTGGAGGAGAGAACAAAAGTGGCATCGGAAGAGAGAACAAAAGAAATTGCAGCCAATGGGTGATAGAGAAGATAGTGAGACAGCAAGGAAGTTTGATGAGATAGTTCAAAGCCAAAAACAACTTGTTGATGTAATTCGCCAAGGTCAGAAACAACTTACTGATGTGTGTAGTTTAATGTTTCAATTTTTACAGAGAAACAATAACAATGGAGAAGCTAGCACTTCAGAAGGAAATAATCCAAGCAGAAAATAAGTGGAAGTTCAAAGTCTAGCTATGGGATTCCTCAATAGGCCACAAAAGCCGAAATTCCTCCAAAGAGAAGAGATGCTTCCAGAAGAGGGAACTCCATTTTCAGAAGAAACTACTGCTAATTGGGAAGAGTACAGGAAGCTACCAGAAGAGCTTTGTGATATGATGACCATAGACACCTACCTTCCTTTGAAGAGGAAAAAGGAAGAAAAGAAGCAAAGAGCTAAATCCAAGCCAAAGGATCTAGAGCACACTTTGGGTAAGATAACTCTCTCCACTTTTAATGGAACTGTTAAAAGTAATGCTAGAGCATGGTTGCAGAAACTAGATACATATTTGTCTCTCAAGCCCATGGATGAGGAGGAAGCTGTCAAATTTGCCACCCTTCATCTTGAAGGTGCTACACATGATCACTCAGCATCATGACCAAATCAAATCTTATGATGAGTTTTGTAAAAGGCTCATTGAAAGATATGACAGAAGGGATCTAGAAGAGCAATTTAGAGAGTTGGCTCGTCTCAAACAGAAAGGTAATGTGGATGATGTTGCTGATTTTCAAAATTTATCTATCATGGTGACTGACATTTGAGAGAGGAGATTAGTGATTCTTTTCATAGAAGGATTATCTGAGCATCTCAAGGGACTTGTGAAGGCATTCAACCCTTCCTCTTTGCAAGAAGCCATCAAGAAGGCTTTTGATTTGGAAACTGCCATTCCATCCAGGCCCTCTACCTGGAATAAGTCTAAGGAGAACCTCCAGAATAATCCTATGGACACTACACCACAAAAGCATGCACCTTCCAACGTGCATAAGAAAATAGAAGATGACTCCAAAAACGAGAAGAGAAAGATACTTTGTTTCTCTTGTAAGGATCCTTGGACTTTGGGTCATAGATGCCTCAGAAAGGGGCAAGTGCATTACATTGAAGTTGTTTTAGATTCAAAGACACCTGAAGAGCCTCACAATCTAAAAATCCCACACTTGGAGGAAGAAGATCCTATTGGCACTCTTGCATCCATATCCGGAGCACGAATATATCACCCATTCAGAGTTCGTGGAGAGCTTGCTGGACAAAGAGTGACTGTGTTGATTGATAGTGGGGCTACCCACAACTTCATTGATGATGGGTTAGTGAAGAGGACGAGACTTGAAGCAAAAGGATTTGAAGGCTTCAACGTCATTGTAGCAGATGGACGCAACATACTATGCAAGAATAAGATTCATAATCTTGTTCTAGCCTTGGGAGACCATAAGGTTAGTGATAATTTCTATTTTATTGGTTTGGAAAATATTGAGGTGGTTTTAGGTGTGCAGTCGCTGCATTTTCTAGGAGAATACTTCACTAATCATCAGACTATGGAGTTCAAATTCAAAACCGAAGGGAAGGAGGTGGTTCTAAAAGGGATTACCAATGGAGCTCCACATGCGGTTACAGCGATAAGGATGGAAGGGATTTTCCATAAAGAAGATCAAATCTCATGGGTATCTAGTTGTTTGACAATTGCACAAGGTCCCTCCAAGGGTAAGAATGTTTCCTTGCATGTTGATATTTAGAAAATTATTGATAAACATAGCATGGTTTTTAGTGATATGCCTCCAAGATTACTTCCTGAAAGGGGATTACAACACAACATAGAGATGGAACCAAGATCCAGATCAGCCATGACTACACCACAGCATCATCCAAGTTTGTACAAGGAAATAAAGGAACTACTACATATTGATGGTACTATGCAGATGTGCATAGATTACAGGACCCTGAACAAGAGCATAACAGAATATTTCATTAGGTGGAAAAGTCTTCCAATTGAGGATGCTACTTGGAAGGGCCCCAACATTATAGAGCATCACAATCTGCAATGGTTTGTGGGCAAGCCATTTTGGGGAGGGGGGACTGTGATGTCCCCAATTTCATAGTAAGGCATGCATGGGAGACCCTTAGCCTATCACATTCTCAATAGGCTAAATTTGAGTGATGAAGGGAATAGTAGAATGGGTTACTATTCACCTGTGACTATTCATCGGTACTATTCACAAAAACACTATTCATTGTCACTATTCACGGGTGACATGACAGGTGATGTAGTAGTGAGGTGGATTGTGAATGAGGTGGCAAGGCCCACATAATAATATTGCATAAATCAAGGCATGTGAGTGATGTGGGACATCATACCCCACTTAGAAGACAAACTGAAATCACTTTTTCATGTCACATGGGTTGTCCTTTGCATGAATAGTAAAGTTGGCACCACTTTCCTTTGTTCTTTCAAGGTGAAGAATATGGCGCATTTTTCGTTTAGGTACATGTTGGATAAATATTAGAAGTCAAAAGGTGGGTGGGTGAAGGAATCTTGATCACATGGAGCACATGGGTGGTCTCCATCAATGCTTGTCTCCACATGGAAGGTTGGGGACATAATCTTGAGGGAATATTGATATCACATGGCCAAGATTGGCATCTTTTGATCCTTGTTTCCCTCCCTTTGAAAATGCTATGCCATACTTCTCTCTCCTCCATTATTCCTCCCTTGTCATCTTCCATTGAGAATTCCTTTAAGTATGGGATTGTTTCATTTTGTAAATCATCTTTTGATCATACAACCGAACCCCCCTTTTGGCTTATTGCCTTGTTGCCTTGTGCATCAACACTTCAGGTAATTCAAGGACGAAACCCCTTGGCTCTCCAATACAGGATGCGTGGACGAAAACCTGCAGATGCTGCTTCAGGATCAAAGGACGAAAACCCTGCAGTTCTGGTTGGTAATCTCACTCAGAGATTACACCTGTGTTTCAAGAAGATTTGCAGATTTAGTATGTTTGTGTGTGTAGTGTTGCAGCAATAGCTCTATGTGTATAAGAGCTTTCATTATTTATTTATGTGCTTAGTAGTCTATGTGTTGTGTGCAGCATCTTTTTTGGTATTGTGTGGAGAGATCAGTGTGTATTGCAGATTTTATGTAATAGGTGAATTACCAGTTGGTAATGTTCTTATGTTATGTAATTCAATATAATCAGTTGAGTCTGCGTATGTCTATTTCAAATTTTGAAGAGAGTTTAGTAACCATATAAGTGAGTCTTATGCTTATCATTCTATCATATGTGTTGTATTTTATTAAATGATAATGCAAATGTGTGTTGATTAATCCATTTGTGGGTTAATTTCAGATTTGTGGGTCTTTAGCATAAGTTTTGTTAAGTTGGAATTTCAGGGTTTATGTGTATGTGGATTAATATCCCATTTTGGATATTACATTTTATTTAATACCATTGTTAAATTGGAAAAAATAATACTACAAAAAGCTACGTCGAAAGGAATTAGAAAAGTTCTCAAAGATGTTTCCCCGAGATTAGTTCATGGAACTACTCTTAGGACATAAAACAAGGGTTAAACAATCAAGAGTGAAAAAACTATCCAAACATACTACCAGATTTGTCATATGCATACATTAGATACAATAGGATAGAAACCACAAGCCACAAGAACAGTAAACTCCTTACTAAGAGATAATCTATAGACTCATCTAAGGAGCTTCACAGACATACTCATCTAGGGATACGGACAAACTTGACATGAGAAATAAATAAGGGACTTATGCCATGCATTAATCCCTGCATATTGATGCTAACCCATCGAACAAAGACAAACTGAAACCCGGATGATAACATTGTAAAGAAGATAATGCTACAAATAACCTGCAATATAACTTGTTCTCAGGTAAATGGATGGTAGTGACACTCACATGCAAATAAATCCATTTTTAAGAAGTCATATGAACATGTTAGAACCTGCAATTAGTTCAGAAGAGATGACTGGCTGATGAAAATCCCTTAGTATTGTGAAGAGTAAATTATCAAATCAGATGAAGCCAATCACCATCCAAGTCGCACTGAAACAAGTTCTTAGGGAGCATATGAAGCCACATAAAACTAGACTATGATGACATTTGTTGCCTTCTAAATCTCGGGTTGCTGCTTCCTTCAAAAAATAACAATGCCAGCCCCCCTACAAAAAAATCACTGCTGCACAGTAAAAAGACTAAAAGTTGACACTACAGTGGTGTGAGCCATTAAACTGGAAGAAAATAAACTGATCTAATGGGATATCCACATTGGTTACCATATTCTGCATCAGATTTACCTTTCTTTTAAGGCCAATCTGTATAAGACACTTCTGGTGTTGCCAGAGTAAACTGAGAAGCATTCCAAATACTTCCATGCCTTCAGCCACCATTTTCTTAACTTGGATAGACCGATCTAAACCACCTAGATTTTTAGGCACTCGCAAATCCCTCATGGAGGAATGGCGCCTCTGTTCTTCCTTCCACTCTCTGTAAGCAGTTAATCAAGATAGGATCTTCACAACAGCTTCATATATGACTTGAAACCTTCCTAGAGACTAATGCATAATTCTCGGTCAAGGGTTCATCAAATGAGCATTTTGTATGATGGCATCATGTGCACCAAAAAATTAAAGACAGGTATGGCTCGTGTAGATCACCGACCATCCAAAGCTCCTGTGTCCAGAATGTGGCCCTCTTCTGAAAGAGATTTTCCATTATATGAGACATCTTTAGAGAGAATATTTCAAGGGACCCATGCAATATACAGCACAGTTACTTCATTTTTATTAAAAAAATAATCTGCTAAATGGAAATGCCATTGGCGTGGTCTCATCTCTTGGCACTCAGAATGTGGCCAGTGTTAGTCACGATCCAGGACCACTAAGTATATATCTTTGGTATACGGATTTGACAGATTGTATTGGAACAACCAGTGGGCCATGTAAGGGAGTACACATCAGTCAGCTTACAATAGGATGGCCTCCATCAATCAATCAACAGAACTTCAAAGGCAAGTGTTAAGAAAGATACTATTTTTGAAATAGTCTGAGACTACTACATTTTCATAGAATAACTACCTCGTAATAACAGGACAGAATTCATTATTGAGACATCAATCTTACATATACATTTTGATTTCCAATAATGATACAATGGAGAAAAATGAAAACAACCAAATGTAATTTGGGTTCAAAACTCCCATCAAAAGCATTTAATAAGCCCCAAATCACAATTCCGGTATGTTAGAATTTATGGCTTCGTTAGTCAAGTCCAATAGATACACTAGAATGAAAGTATAATATCTCCTAATGTTTTTTTACGCAACCCACCCTTGTAAATAGATGCATTTTTCTCATACTGGTAGAAACAGTAACAGTAGATAGTTTTGGCAAACTCAAGGAGTTAAATGGAAAAAGTGAAAATGAGCAAACATAATTCTGCCGCATTATTATGATTCCAGCTTCCATAATGGAGTCCAATAGACACTCTAGAGCCTACACACTAGCATGAAATTATAATCTCTTATTATGAGCTTACATATATTCCCATGTTTGTTAGCGGGTATTGTGAGAATTAAACGCATAATTATATGATCAATAAAAAGGAAACTCCACCCAAGCAATAGATCAACAAGAACACAATCATACATAGAGAATGCCTTGTAGAGAACCCAACACAATACACGCTGTAAAATGGAGAGGAAAATGAATGTGTACAAATGGATATAGATGGAAGCATAACCCTTTATTTATACACCTATTCCTAAGATAACATAGGGAGAGCCAATGCTCTATGACCTACATCGCCAACATGTATCCCAAAGGTATACCACAACATTGGTAACTCAATGGGCCCAATAAGATGGATTTTATTTAGTCTTAACAAATCCTACATGTTATGCAACCCAGAGACTGTTTCTCTCTTTACTCCAATTCACAATCTACATTTAGATAAATATTTGTTTTAAATTGGAAATTCTTCTGGCATGATATAACATCAACTACTCACTTTTCTAAGTTTTGTTGATACTTTTGGGCATCCGTGGATATCATATATTGACATCATTTTCTCCTTTTCTTTCTAATTTTGCTAGAATTTGTTAAAGCACTTATCTTCACATGCTGCCAGCATTTTCAAACAAACTTAACTTTTGTATTATTCTTTGCTCATATAGGATTATACCTAAACGTTGGTTCTTTTATCAGTCTTTCTGCTGATGTATCCTTGAATTACGTATATTGGTGTTTCCAACCTCGTGTACTTCCTAGATCCAGTTCTCCATGGTTTGTTTTAAACCATTCTTGTGACGCCATTTCTACTAATTGGAATTCTGGATATACCTATCTCATCTGCCGAAGGAGTGTTGTGATACCCACTTCTTTCTTCTCATCCTCCAATAGTCTGAAAAACGTTACACCATTTGCAATGTTTCAAATCCACCTATCCCACATTTTAGATTTACTTTTTTGGGTGTTGCTTTTGCTTGCCCTAGTGTTGATTTTGTGCAAAACCCTTGTCTTCTTCATTTCTTGCTCGACTGTGTTTGCAAATCTCGTTGGGCAATTGTGCTCTATAAAATGTGCTAAATGAATGCACTACTTCCATTTAGATTTTTCACTTGCCTTCTGCATTTAATTAAAACTCTTGTCAACACTTTCTAGCTCATTTTGTCACCATTCACCCATCCTGTTAATCCCTTCTTCATCATCACTTTTTCCCAATTTAATACTAGCCATTGGTGATGTGACCCCTTGCTTTTTGCAGTTACTGTATCCAAGTGTCCACTTAATGTCTTCCATCTAGCCGTTACATTATATGCTTAGTAACTTTCTGCTTGCATACCTTACTAATTTAATTTCAACATTTGCACCATCTCTTTTTGCCTTAGAAACTATTTTTTTTTCCAATTGTATTTTCTGCCTTGGACTTGAACGATTTGCAAGACTTCTTGGATTTCTCTCACTAATCCAATACATCCTGCACCTTGCTTGTTGTACCAAGAATAGCTTCCCAAACTCCACTTACAATTGCTCTTTCGCCACATTAAGAAACACCAAATTACTCCTCTAATCTACCACACTTGAAAATGAAACTCCTACACTACCTTGTGCACAACAGCACTTATTTTTTTTTATTTTTCTGCTTTCTAGTGATGGTAGGGCTTAAGCCGACTACCATTTATTCTTCCTCGAGGGATATTCCCATGCAAATCTGGGAATGTGATTATCCCCTTTTCTGTCATTTGATGAATTACATATGGCCTTTGCCATCTGATACTCAACTTACCTGGATAAGCTTTGAACCTGCTTTCATACAATAATACTAACTGATCTTCGTAGAATTCCTTCAATTGTGGGTCCCTGTCATGCCACGCTTTTTGGCTTTTATTTTGTACTTCTTGGTTCCAATTGAACATCATTCGGGTTTCTTCCATTCGAACTAAATCTATGAGTCAGGCTTCAAGAGATTCCTTATATCCAATCCTCGTCGCTATTGCTATTCACAAACTTGGAACTTGCTTCCATTCCATAGACCAATTGAAATGGTATTTGTCCTGTTTCTCACTTTTAATTAGTTTGGTATGCCCATAATATTGCTAGGATTCTTTCCTCCCAATCATCTCATTGTACATTGCAGATTTTTGTCAACATGCATTCCAAGACTTTTTTATATGCTTCAGCGTAGTTATTTGCTTGCAGATGGTACACTATGCTCTTTTGATGTGAAATCATGAACTTTGTAGTTAGTGGTATTATTCAAAAAGAGTGTACCTCTATCATTAATCAATATCTAAGGACACCCAAACCAAGTGATGATGTTTTCATAAAGGAACTTCATAGTGTCCTTTGCCATGCAATTTGGTGTTGCAACTGCTTCTTTGTGAAATAGTTTGGAACTGTGATGATATACCAAACTTTAACACTTGGAAGGTGGATTAATAGGTCCTACAAAGTCAATTCCCCATTGCCCAAAAGGATGTGCTAAGCGAACTAGATTCAAAGGCATTTCATTGTGATGGTTTGGTCTTCTCACCTACTGGCATACATTGCAGTGCTTGGCTACTCAGTGTGCATCCTAAAACAAATTTGGCCACTATAATCCACTTTGGAAATTCTTTTTCACAATTAAATCTCCTACAAAATGGCCGCCTGCCACTCCTTCATGTGCTTCCTTCAATATAGCTCCTCCCTCACATTCCAATGCAACTCTTTCCAACACTTCGTCCTTGACCAATTTGTATAAAAATCCATTCACAATTGTAAAAGGTAGAGCACGAATGACCAGCTATTTTTTCTCCTTTTTTGTATAATGCTCAGGTAACATTCCATACCGAAGAAATGTTGCAATTTCTTCCAGTTGATCCAAGATAGTCGCGACTTGGAAAAGGTGCATACCCAAAGAATCTTCTTGTATGTCCCCTAGGTCTTCCCCTAACTAGATGCAACCTAGATGATCGGGTCCTACATGTTCTCTCCCTGGTTTCATATTGAGTTTGAACTAGTATTCCTGAAAAAGCATTAGCCACCTTGAAATTATTTCTCCCAACAAAGGTTTGTTGAACAAGTATTTCAGCGCTTGGTGATCTATATAGAACTCAACTGGAATAGCCAACAATAATGACAAAAAATTTGCAGTGTGAACACCATAATGAGCACTTCCCACTTTGTCGTTGTGTATTTCCTCTCAACATTTGTCATTAGATAGTTTGTGGCTTGCAAAGTAGACTAGATGGTCCAAATTACCTTCTCTTGGTTGTGCAACGATGGTACCAATCATTGTCCCTAAGGTATCAACATGCACATTAAATGTTTTTCTCTAGTCTGGAAAAACTAGTATACGGGCAGTCAGCAACCTTTGTTTCAATTCAACAAATGTTAACTGACACTCAGAAGTCCATTCAAACTATTGATACTTGTGCAACAAGTTTTCCATAGGAGCTGTAATATCCACATCCCACGAATGAATTTCCTATAATACCTTGTATGCCCAAGAAAAGAGCGTACTTCAAACAGATTCACAAGAGGTTTCATACCAATTATGACTGCAATTTTTGCTTGATCTACCAAAATGCCATTGTTGCACACCAAATGCCCCAGAAGAACTTTGAATGGCGACCAAAACAAGCCTTTCTTCAAATTCAAAGCAATTTGCATCGCACAACATCATTTTAGCATGCATCAATCGCAGCTTTGAGAGGTTTTCTTTCAACAATGAGAAGACTGCTCAACCATCCAAATATATTTATAAGAAATCATGGGTAAAATTTTTGAAAGCAACAACCATTGCACGAGATAGAATACAGCGGGCACATTTTTCAAACTAGATGGCATTGCTTTCTAGGTAAATGATCCCCTTTCAATAGCAAATGTAGTCTTTGATCGATCCTCCTCAACAATAGGAATCTAATGGTAACCACTGAATCCATCTATGAATGAATAGACTTCATGTCTTGTGACAACTTCCAATATTTCATCTGTGAATGGTGTGGGAAACAGAGCAATCAAGCATACTTCGTTTAATGCCATTTATTCTCCACAAATTTGGATTTCTCATGTTTTCTTCGGCTGCACCACCATGGAGCTTACTTAATCTGATTTCTTTACCAGATATATCAAGCCAACACTCAGCACCCTGTCAATTATGCCTTTGACCTTTAGCTTCATATTCGGTTCAACTGATATGACCTATTTTTTTATTGGTCTCACATCTTTTTTCATATCTATATGCATTTCTCCCAAGGATGGATTAACACCTTTAATCTCACTAAACTTCGTTAGGAAGATATCTTCATAATCTCACATAAGCTAAACAATTTTCAAGACTTCCTTCTATGTCCAATAATCCCCTATAGTTGCCATCGTCGAGATTTCATTGATACCAATGTTTACCAACTTTGTTCGCATAGGTTCCTTATAAATATTTTCTGATTCCCCTCATGTGGTATCTTGGACCATAGTCACCGCATTCGAATTCGTGTTCGAATTCGCCAAGGAAAAAAATTTGGAAAAAATTTGGGATTAAATTCGGCTAATATAAATATACTTATTTTTTTAAATATATCAACCCACCATTCAAGAAACATCACATTTCATATAAACAAACATGTCCAAATAACTTTGCTTTAATGATAACTAGTTTAGATTTATATCAATTACACTGATAACTAATAAGATTCAGAACATAACTTGATGGATAAATACTACCATATAAAATCAGAACATACAAGTTAATTTAGATTCATATTAATGTGTGTTCTCTTCTCGCTACCAAATAAAACAGAATCTATCCAAAATTTCAGACTCCAAAATTTATCATAGATTGATTGAAATAACAAAAATATGAAAAACATGCTAAATACATAATAGTAATAGTAAATACCATAATTTAAAATGTTCTTAAAAACATATAGATCATCATCAGAGTATTATACTTCTCTATGCCATATGGGCTAAGGCCCACTTGTTACATCAAAAAGCTCTAGATAACCTAGAGCACTGGGCTCAATATCATCATCAAATGTTTCATCATTATCAACCTCATTAGCTTCAATTTCTTCTTCAACACCAAATCAGCCTCATCCTCATCAGAAGAGTCTTGTAGAAAATCTTGAAGCTTCTTCTTCTTAGAGGATGCATCTCTTGTCAGTTTTTTCATTGTCAATCATAAATTGCTACAAACATAAACAAGATCCCCTAGTGTTCTTGATAACAACTTATTCTTTTTTTTTAATTGCACATGGTCAAAGTTGCTCCTGTTCCTCTCACACGTCGATACACTTACTCCTTGACTCAAGACTCGAATTGCAAAATGTTGTAGCTCAGGGGTGTCTGCCCCATAGAATCACCACCATTCATCTCCTTCCATGTCCTCTCTGTCATCTATTGTTGATTGGGTTCCAAATAACCCATCTCCTCTCCGGTATGCCCCGAGTTGCTCTCTTGTTTTCTTTGCAATATCTCGACTAGGAACAAGTTTTTCAATCTTGCATTAATGCCAGCCATGACTTCACGATCACCCTTTCTCTCAATGTGATATAGTGTGGGCTCCAAATAACATGTTGCATGCAAATGAGTATGCATCATTTTCCATCTCCCATCACAAATATCCCACATTTCTTTATATTTAGCTTCTACATTATTGAAAGCCTTTTGAATGGCTTCTTTGCAACGGTCCATACCCTCATAAACCATGCCAATACAAGGAACGTCACCATCAACCATGCGAAGCATACGAACTATGGGTGCACACATTTTTAGAACTTTATTCGCATTTTCCCAAAAAGCATGGCTTAGGATGATTTGCTCTACATGTTTACCTTTAGAACCTTTTGCAAGAACAAAATCTTCCCACCCTTTGCTACAAACAACAGACCAAAGAGCTCCTTTCTACTGAACCACTCTTTTCAAAGTGATAAAGAAATAGGCAAATCTTGTGTCAATTGGCTTCAAAAACTCCTTGCTTGCATGCCTCCTATATATGCTCAATGTGAGGCGATGATTTTTTATGAAATTCACAATTGTTCTTCCTCTTTGCACTACCTCATGTACCCAAGGAAATTTGGCCAAGTCATGGAGTAGTAAATCAATACAATGTGTTGCACAAGGGCTCCAATAAACATGTGAGTATTTTTATTCTAACAACTTCCTTGCCCCCACACAATTGCTGGTGCTATCAGTAACAACCTGGACCACATTTTTTGCACCAACTTCAAGAATTGCTTCATCCAAAATATTGAAGATATACTCAGAAGTTTTTGTATGTTCCATGGCATCAATTACCTTAAGAAATAGAACGCTTTTAGGGCAATAGACCAACACATTGATCAATGGCCTTTGGCGTATATCAAACCAACCATCACTCAGAATGGTGCAACTTGTTGACTTTCAAGAGTCTTTTATGCTTGCCAATTTATCAGTGACCCTATTTTTTGATCCCTCCAAAAGAGTTGTCCTCAAAGCTTCTGAACCTGGTGTTGTGTACCCTTTGCCAAATGTTATTGATTGTTGAACAGCATTTTTGAAATAAGAGCTCCTAGCAACATTAAATGGAATTGCTGATTCGTAAAAGAAATCAGCCCATGCATCATCAACCTTCTCTTTTTCTACAGGTTTCCATAAACTTTTCAATGTTGCACTTGCTGCCCCAGTACTTTTTTGTGGCATTGTTGAGCTTGTAGACATGTCGAAGGAGTAAGATGCGTGATATTTGGACCTAGAAAGGTTCTCTTGGATTCACTGCTTTTTTTGTGCCCTTCTCTGAAATGCTACTAGTGAACTATTGTAGTCTTTCTCCAATGTTTCTTTTATTTCAGGTGTCACATTTGCACATGCTTCAACACCACCTCCTTTACCTCCTGATATGCCAAGAAGATGATCCATTATCCTTGTTAATGTCCCTGTAAAGGAGTGTTGACATAATTTGCAAGTGATGTTAAATTGACCCTCACGGTTCATATATTTCCATCCTTCTACTGATGATTTTGGGGGTGCCATGTTAAATTCTGAGGTAGCCTTTAGCCTTTAGGGCAGTCACACAGTGTATGTTTTATGTGCAGATTTGCAGTATGGTCATTGTTCGCTGTTTGTCGAACTAGACTGTAAAAAATATCAACAAATTACAAAACTTTTATAATTTATTAACTATCTACAAATTACAAAACTGTAATAATTTATTATTTATTAATTACAAATTATTAAAGTTCTTATATATTTTAGTATTTTACAGATTAGACTAGTATATATTATTTTATATTTATTATTATTTAGAATTTTAGCCTTTCAGGAGTAGTACAATAAAATATTTTATATTTATTTCGCAAAACTAAGTCACTAATATATTATTTTATTTTATTATTTTTGATTAATACAATACATAATACAGACTCATAGAGTAAGACTCTCTACTCCTTAGTCCTAACTCACAGTCACACAACTCACAGAGACCACAATAATATTTTTATTTTAAAAGTTAAATGATTAAAAACCTGGAGGCTGGAGATGGATGGAGATGGTTGGAGTTGGAGGCTGGAGCTTGAACTAGAACCCTAATGCTGTTGTCGTCGTCATGACTCCTGGCACAGGTCGTGGTCGTGAGTCCTCGTGACTCGTGAGTGTGACTCTAGTCTCTTGTCGAAGGCTCGAAGCAAACACAAGTCATGGACTCGTGGTCACAGGTCATGGACAGCGAAGGAAATTCAAATAACCCAAGTCATGGATAGTGAACGTAGGTACTCACAACGAAGGAAATAACAAAACAACAACGTAGAAGTTAGAACACACAGCGTAGAACGCTCAACACACAGGCTACAGCGAAGCAAACAACAAAACCATGTGATAAATTTGCCCCAAACGTGTTTTCATCAATTCAACCCTAAAAAAAAGAATTTTTGCGAATTTACACGAATTTTGATGAATTTATTGGGATTTGACTTGATTAAATTCACCATTGAAATTCGTCATGAATTTCAAGGCAAAATTTAACAAATTTCAATTTTTTTTTTAAATTCAGCAAATTCTGAGATAAATCGTTGGAATTCGCCGAATGCAATGACTGTCTTGGACATCTCTTTTCCTTTGTTGTACCTCCATGTTTAGATTTCTCGGTCGTTCTTCCTTAGTTTTGGACATGTTTGTTTCTTTAGGAATTTCTACAATCTTCTATGGCTCGAACATACCTTTTAGTTCCATGTCTTCATCACTGTCGTCTATTGTGGAGCTGTTAGAATTCCTCCAAATGCAATTGCATGATTTGATTATGAAGCCCTTATTCTGCTAGATTCACCTACATTGTTCTATGTTATCTTCAATGCTGTTGTTTTCAATACAATTCTCCTTTTTTGGCTGATTTACCCAATCTAGACCACTGTAACACAAAATTATGTGTTTTCTTCAATGTTGCATGAACTTGAGCATTCTCATCTTCAAAAATGAATGTTTGAATAGAATTGTGTTGCCCCTGAGTCCAAGTCCTTGTTTCTCTTCATCTTTATTGTGCATATACAATGGAATCATAGTAGCCTGAAATATATGCACCCAATATCATGCTTGAATGCCATGTTCTTTCCATATATCCAGGATAACCATTTGATTGCAACTTCTCCTAAATGAAACCAAGCTCACGGAATCTCAAACATGTCTCTCCATTTAAGTTGTCTTCATGGTGCACTGCCCACCAGATTGCTTCCTTTAAGAGCATTATTTAATGCATCCCCCCATATGTCTATCTGAGGCACATGTGCTTCTAGACTATTGATAAGGATTTGCATGTCCTTTATGCCAAAATATTGTGGCATGTCTTTCTTGTGTGAATACCATACACATTGGTCAAACCTCATGACCATCAATTGCCCAATTTGCCATGTCCACAACCAAGTCTCCACCGATTACGCCCACAAAATTTGGCTTTGCAAATTTGGTTCAATATAATCCAAGTTTGTTGTAGCCATTTAGTAGATTCTATCACTTCTTGATCAAGTGGGTGATTGCACAGATGGAGACTTGTAACCTTCTAAGATTTGAAGTTGTGAGATAGGTGGAATTCTAAAGATCTTCTTCTCAAACTGTTCATTCTTATTCGCAGCCTGTGAACTCAATGAAAGTGTTTTTATCCTTTTTTCTTCCCTTTTTTTGCTTTTGTTCTGCAATCTCCACCTTGTATAAGCTATCTTGTGTCTCCACACTAGTTGAAGTAGGCTCCTTAGGAATGGAATACGGTTTATGTTCTGCCTTGTCCATGGGAATGATGATTATCTCATTGAGTTAATGAGCTTGCTCATTAACTGGTTCCCAATAGTATCGATATACATTTGTCCATTGTATGCCCATTTCTTCCCAATTAGTGTTGAATAATGTGCCTCATCAATCTTCATTTCAACAACTTCAAAGTCACCGTGCAAGCTCAAATCACCCACTTTAATTTCCACAGTCTCTAATATACCAATTGGATCAACCCGTCCATGGTCTGCGAAACTAAGTGTGATTGGACTATAACTCAATTTTGGTCTACTGATAGCTTCCCATGTGGACAAAGGCAGCATATTTACTGTGCTGCCGAAATCAAATAAAACATTTGGAATCTCATATCCTACTAGGACAATATCCATTCATGCATCAACTTCCCACAACTTCTTTGTCTTGACATACCATACCGATTTGTCAGTTTTCTCCTTGCCTTTTGTCACACCTTCCATAAGATTTTGCACTAAATTGCTGATGTTTTGCGAGATAGTTCTTGAATTTCCACATCCTCTAACCTACCAATTGGATCAACTCGTCCATAGTCTACGAGACTAAGTGTGACTAGACTATAACTAAATGTTGGTCTAATGATAGCTTCCCATTTGGACAGAGGCATCATATTTACTAAGCTACCAAAATCAAATACAACATTTGGAATCCCATATCCTGCTAGGACAATATCCATTCATGCATCAACTTCCCACAGTTTCTTTGTATTTACATACCATATCGATTTGTCAGTTTTCTCCTTGCCTTTTGTTGCACTCTCCATTAGATTCTGCACTAAATTGGTGATGTTTTGCAAGATATCTTTGTCTTGCAGCGAGTATGAGTTTTAGCAAATCTGTCAAAGTTGAAACTACTCCTTGTTGTAGGATGCACATGATTTTCCTATATAATTGAGCCTCCGTGTTCATTGCATATTTAGTTCCTCCATCCTTTTGTTTAATGAATTGCAACAATTTTGCGGATTCAATTATGAATATCTTCTCCTTCCGAGCATCTGGATATTTAGAATCCTATATTTACTTGATTTGGGGTTCTACTAGGATTTCCAATAGTAGTTTATTTTAACTTTCTCTAGTGTATCCCAATCATTACATGTATAGTCATAGTTATTTTAACGTTCTCTAGTTTACCATATTGGCATCGTGCACCACCTTGTCTTGCCTTTATTATTCTAAAGTTGGACATTCTTATGTGTTGTGTTGCCCTACTGCTCAACAATAAGTGCAATAAGTCTCTTTGCGGATTGTGAGGACAATGTCTCACTATACAAATCATTTTCCCACACATATAACATACAATCGGTTGGTATTGTTGTCTTGTCCCTTGTCTACGATGTCAGTATCCGCCTTGGTTGTAATAACCTCATTTGTGTGAAGATACCCATCATTGTTGTCGTTGTGCTAACAGAGGAATCCAACCTTGTTGGTGTTGCAGGGATGGTTCCTTGTTGATTGTACCCTATTGCTGGTTATTTTGTTGTGGTTGTTGTTGGGCCTGCACTACGATTGTATTCCTAGTAACAACTTCTTTGAGTTCCTGAAACATTCTACAATTCTTGACATCATATGTCGTGGATCGACAAAAGCTTCAACAAACACTTGAGGTTGTCACACCTAATGTTGAACAAGATGGCATCGAGATGTCAGATGTCCCCATGTTTGGCAAATCTTGCAATATTCATTTCGACCATGTTGCTTATATCCAACTATTTTTGGACATTCGTGTCGATGGTGCCCTTCTTGTCCACACTTCAAACATCATATGGCCATTCTTTGTTTCTTCTTTTACTTGTATTTCAGCCATCCTTTGTACAATGACACCCAACTTATGTTTTGCATTTGCAGCTGAACTCTTCAAAATCTTCAATTTATTCTACTCACAATGTGGCAGCAACAGCGTCAGCGTTATTCACACACTGTGATTGCATAATGGCAACCCAGATCCTCGTGCGCAATCCTACGAACCAAGCAACCTTGTCTTTTTTATCAAACATGAAGGTCATCTGGTTCATCAAATCAGAAAAACGCTTATCATAATGCAAGACAACACCTCCTAGTATTTGTATAATTGTATTCAGTAACTATATAGTTTGACTAGCAAAGTGATATATTTTGAATCTCTCCTACAACTTTTCCTTTACTTGTGTCAACATTAGGTTATCCTGTTTAAATCTACATATAAATTCCAAAGCTCTTCCTACTAGGGCACATATCAATTTGCAATGTTGTTTGTCTTCATCTTTTAGCCTTTTTAATACCCCTTTCATTTCGCAGGTCATCAAGTAATTCTCTAGGTCTATGGACTCATCATATGTTTGCAATGTGATAAATGCTCCTACTGGATACACTATTATCATTGTACCAGAGTTACTCCCGCTCTTTTTACCAACTTTGCTATCCACAATCCCAATGTTTATAAAACTATATTCAAATTTCCTTGACTAGTTTTTATTGCCTCACTTCCTTTCTCTATGTCCTCATCCCAATGCGCACTTCTTGGTATCAAATCTAACAACTTACCACACAATTCCTACTTTACATGATCTCTACTTCTATTGATCTGTAAAAGTGTGGGGGATGTGTCTTCCATGGATAGATGTTGCAGTACATCATCTTTTCGACTGGACTCATTATCGTATTGTTCTTTCTCATTCTGCTCTTCCTCGTAGTCAACACTATTCCAATTGTCCTAAAGACTCATGCCTCCTAAAACTCTTGCTAACTCTATCAACATTAATATCCTCGATCGCTCGGTCACTTTTCCCTTATGTGAACTCTTATTCTTGTTTGCCTACTTTGTGTACTACCAGTCAGTGTCACCACATTTGCAGGTTCAAGCTCAGAATTCGCCGAACCTCAAAAAAAATGAAAAAAAACATTTAATTTTGTCCAGAAATTCTTCACGAATTTCTAGACGAATTTAATTGAAAAAAACCTTGAAAATCATTTAAATTCGCCAAAAAATTGTTAAAATTTGGTTTTTAGGGTTTTGTTAAAATATTTGTTTGTTTTGTCTTCCGGTTGAGCTCTATTCCTTTCGCCACAGCTTCACTTCACGATTTGTGTTGTCTTCAATGTTGCAGCCTAACAATTTGTGTTTTGTCTTCCACTATCCAATGCCAACCCTGTAGTCTTTTGCCTTCAACGCTAACTGTAAACTTTGAAGTGACTACCAGTGCCAAGTGCCAACTGCCAACTGCGAACTTGCGAAGTGAGTCGTGATTGCAAATGACAACTATACTGAGCGAGTCGTGACTACAAACAAAGCTTTTATCAATGCCAAGTCCAACTGTGAAGTGAGTCGTGACTGCAAACGACAAGGGTCTAGGTACCTGTAACTTAGATTATAATTATAATGATATTATAATATAATATTTTTCGAATTTCTACTATGTATTTTATTCTAGAGACTAGAACTATAATTTCTGCTAATATTATAGTTATAAAATATTATTATAACTTATACTATAATAATATTACAGTACATAATATTATTAGTTATTTTTATGGTTTACAATATAATATTATAATATAGGATATAAAAATATTATATATAATATTATAATATACAATATGAAAATATTATATATAATATAGAATACAAATATAATATATTTATAGTTATATTTTATAATTTTATATTTTAAAAAATAAGTATATTTCTATTAGCCGAATTTTTATCAAGAATTTTATCTCAAATTTTTTGGTTCTGATTTTTTTCCTTGGCGAATTCGAATGCGGCGACTATGCTACGAGTACACTCATTTCTGCTTGCATATCGGTTGCATCGTTTCCCACCAATAACTCTAATCCTTTTGGTTGTTCCCTCCTATTCTTTTTTACCTCTATCAACAACTTTCTTCAATCTTATAGCTTCTTGAATATTGTGCTCGCTTTGTTTGTCCCATCGTTTATATTGTCTTAATTCCCAATGTATCTCATTGATTCTTTTCTCCTTATCACCCTCTACAACAGGATTCCTTTGTTGTCCAGCCATGATGATTCTCCTACCCTTATCCACTTCTCATTTATTTACATAGCCATCCCGCCCAAATGGATTACTTCATCTTGGTTGTAATGCACACCATAGCATTTTCCACAACCGACATTTCTACAAGAATTGGGATTCTCTGTATAAATTTTCCTCTTATTCCTCTAATGAATAAATAATGTGCAGTATTAAAAGCTATGTATCTAGAAACAAAAAAATTAAAAATATACCCGTCCACAATAGTCTTCATCTGATGGTCAATTGTTTGAGTCCATTCAGTATCCAAAGTGTTCAATATTGCCAATTTATCTTCATTCCATTAAAGTGTTCTCTTCTACGGGGTGAAAAACAATAGTGTTCCAATCTCACCAATCAGTCAGCTAATTTTTCTGGGAATTCGCACCAAAATATTTCTTATATGTCACCATATATGTGGTTAACTACTACTTTTGCAGGGATCGCTAAACTAATTGGTCCTTGTTCAATAAACTATATTTTCCTTTCCTCTAGCCATCTTTCCATGTCTTGTTGTCCAGTAAGCATCTTAACATTTTCTATTCGCACAAGTTACATGTTCAAGCGACAATGGAACCATTGTTAGGAATGATCCCTAGAATCCTTCCAAGGATATGCTAAAGTTGTAGCCTAGTCTACATTATTCGCAGAAAAGTAGCTCTCTTACAAAAGTTCGCAGGATTGACTTAGAAAGTACAAAACAGAACAAACTGGACACTCATTCTTTTACTGCAAATTTGAACTACATAATTGACCTAGGAAAGATATAAATATAAACTACACTAAATCATAAAACAAAAAGAAAATATGGAACAAGTCTTTCAATTTACATTAATGCAAAGTATATCAGGCTAGGGACAATCATACCCTTTCGTGCAAGCCATACACATATTTGTAACTTTATATCTGACTTTTCACCTTCTAACTCTTTGTTTCAGCTTCCTTTGCTTACTATGGAAGCGTTACATACAATGGTTTTCTATTTCTTTTTTTTTTTGCTTATACAAAGAATATCTTATGGTTATTACATATTTAATTGAGTCATTACATCGTGATATATAAAAATAGCTTCTTTAAAGTCCTAACAATCTTGTGGGTCAATAGCAAATACTGATAAGTATGTTTTTATTAACTTAGAAGGAAAACCTAATTTCGAGGGTAATAATGACATGTCCATGAGATAATAATGAGACTAAAAGAATGGATTAAAGCATCTGACTGCTCAAAGAAAAATTTTAGCCTCGAAAGTTAAAAGCAAAGCCAAATCCTTCTTTGCATCATTTTTCGGTGTTCATTTAGGAGGACAACGATTCACTTTTAATAATGCGATGATTCTTGCAATAAACACTGAACTATATATTCATGTAGACGGTCTAGATTTTTGCGTTGTATTCTCATGACCAAGTAACCTCTTGACAACAACACCTACCTGCAAATGAAAAGCAGTGTCCCAATCGGGAAATAACTCCGCAAGAGGCCCTATTCAGTCAATGGAATTGTAGGGTATATAAATATATGTAAAAACAAGGGGTGAGAATAAGGTAGATCTATCCTCAACGTTAATCTAAAGTATCCAATATACAAACGATCTATCATGATAAAGCACAAAAGGAAAAATTAACTACTACTGTTGGGGAAAAACCAGAACAATGCTATGTGGTCGTCGGAATTGCACAATTCAAACATTCTATCTTATAAGTTCTTATAATTGATGGCTATTAAATCTGTTGGAAATATTGTCATTGATGTCAAAGGGTAATCGTGAATCTGATTGATGGAAAAGTATTTCGATACAAGAATTAAATTAAATAAATAATATTTAATTTAATTGAGGCAATTAAACATGCAAATAACGGTCATATCTTTGCATGGAATCGAAGACAAATTAACTTTGTTTAAACAGGCTTAAAGAGTTAATTATGGCAAAGTTTTCAAGGCAGTTTTTAAGGCTGAAATGGTCCCCAACCTTGGCCGACCTACTAAAAGGCTATGGTGCTGATTTCTAGGAAGTTGTCCCACCTTTGGGAGGAGTTGTGACCGTTGCAAAGTCACAACCTTAATTTATGGCTTTCCGTGGGCTAGAAAAAGGTACATAGCAAGTGGCAAAAATGTAGATCCGAAAGTGAAAGTTAATAAAGAAGAGCAGAAAGATTTACACGCAGAAATTGTTAGAATATTGAAAGAAATATCAGCAAGTATAAGGTAGAGCATAGCAGCAAAAATACTCAAGTGTACATCGGATCTAAAGGAGAAAAAACAGTGTTCTATCATCAGTTGTGTTATCAACAAATCAGAGATAGAAGAGTGTTTCTCGTAAGAAGGTTGGTGCCTTCGTATTGAAGAGATTGGTGTCTCTTGCTAAGTTGGTGCTCGACGAAAGGGGTTGGTGCTCCTGTAGATTGGTACTTACGAATTTTTAATTGGGGTTGGTGCTCCAGTAGCTGCCTATGAATATTTATATTGAGAAATATTTCTCTGTGGTTTTCTCCCGAAAGGGTTTCCACGTATATCTAGTGTCACTTTGTATTGTGTTATCTTGTGTTGTGATTTGATTGCTTTAAATATCTTAATTGGGATAAGTGATAAAGTGTTAGAAAAGAAAAGACTATATAATACTGATTCACCCCCTCCCCTCTCAGTATTAACCTGTACTCAACAAAATCTCTGATTGTTGTAAGATGAGGTGATCAATTGTTATGTTATATCAATCAAAATTGTGATGGTGTATGTGTCTCTACTCTTTTTCTAGAGGCTAAAGTCCTGTTGTGACTGCATTAAATTTGAGATTAAGACCCAATAAGCAGCTTTATGATGCCTACAGTTTTGCTTTGTGCAGGTACCAGGACTGTGTAGGACGAGGAAATATGCCTCAGGCCAATGAGCAATGTTGAATCACTTGGTAACCATCCTGTGAAAGAAGAGGGTGAGTGTTTTGAGTTATTTGAAATAGTTTCTCGAGTATTTCTCTAGAAATTTGCTAGAAATCTCCATCTGTGCAGTGTTTGAGGATGATAAATAATACTCGGAGCTAAAAGTTGTAACAAATTCAAATAGCTCTTTCTTAAATGTATATTGAAGTATATAAAACTATGCCTTAATCAGGAATAAATCCATAAAATTGATTATACAATAGTATATATTAAATTTCTTAAAACAAACTAAAGACCAGATCGAAACATAATGCTGAGTTTAGAAACATAGTGGACTCTAAAACAGCTCTTAGGTAAGACTGCAATAGGTCATTGGAGCTGTATATTTAAGCTCTTTCACATAGGCTTGAAACTTTTCAAAATGGGCAACAACCACTACTCTGCAACATCACAAAACTCAGCCTAAACAGCACCCGGTAATTGGAGATGACAGCAGAATCCACCAAATGAGGAATAACCATAGGTTTAAAGGCTTCATCAATAACACAAGAACTCGAACCAATTAGTAGCAATAGGATGGTCCATAACATGAGGAACGACAACAATAGGATCATCAGCACTCAGACCAAGAGCAGTATGAACATCCTGAACTGGAGAACAAGGGGGATCACCCCATCCACTCACTCAAGGGGGATCAGAAAAGGAACTCTAGACTAAATAGATCATGCCCAAGAGATGGGCACAGAAATAGCCTTACATTTATCCAGAGTTATAAGGGACAATTCAACCCAACTGTACCAAGGAAGGGAGTTACTTGCTGAATTAGTTCTTCTGTTAATCCTAGAAAGATTTCTCCCCCCTCTATTAATAGAAACAAATTGCTTCCCACCTCCTTCCTAATTAGGATCCCATAGTAGTACATTATCGAAAAAATTCTGGAAGTAAAACTTCATTTGCAAAGAAACCCATACAATAATTACAAATAGTTTTTATATGCCCAAACAGATGAAACTTGGGGCATTTGCATTGAAAAAATCATTGTTTCATTTCCTCCATAAGAACCACAAAATCTCACTCACAAACAATAACCAGAATTGCTGCATAAATTTGTAGATATGAAAAAATAATCTTAGTAGACTAGGCATCATATCAATATAGCCCCACCAATATGACTTTTCTAGCCAACGATAAATATTTTCTCCTCCACTATTAGCGAACTCAAACTCAGAGAACATGTCCTTAATAGATTGATGTACACAACAATGCACCAATACCAAAACTAAAGTTTTAGATATCATTTTCATGATTAACTTGGTAGGTATTTAATACTCGAGTCATTTTTTCAATGAACCATCTCTCAATAGTAGTCATTCATGAGAACTCATCTCTCATGAGCTTGAATGGTCCACTTGGCATTCATTGCATCAATTTTCACTGTCAAAACTTCCACTTAGTATGAGAGAGAGAAAGAAAGAAATAAATTATATTAATGTCCACAGATGACCAAAAGTAGGTCAATGGGGCTCGAGGATACAACAGTTAACAACAGAAAGTTCTAGGAATAGAGAATCCTAGAAGCAAAACAATAAAAGTATATATGACAAAATAAAACAATGCGCCACTAACACAGGTGGTAATGAAATCAATACAAATAGCAATGAAGGGCGAACAAGAGCCCCAAAAGCATCTACCAATGAACACTGAAAGGAAATCTTGGAGACTTCCCAAGAGGTCACCTATCCCACTACTACTCCGGCTCAAGCACGCTTAGTTGTGGAGTTTTTCCCCATTGTAAACCCCGTTTATCTTGCTTCCCCATTTGAATAACCTTAACAAGTATTGTACCTTATGAACCATTTATATTATAGCTCCCTAGCTCTTTCATTGTATGCATATGGGGTTTCCGCCTTTCGACATTTTTAAATATCTTTCAGGATTAACTGCTTAGAGTAGTTAATGCTCGATCCAGTCCTTCAATGACCCATCTCTCGTGATTAATGATTCACAAGAACCCACCTCTCAAGAGCTTGGGTGGTTCACTTAGCACTTATTGCATCAGAGGATGCTCATTGGGTTGAAGAGGTGGGATTGAAACTAGCAAATTAAACCATCACATACCATAAATCATCCCTAATGGGACTTCAATCCAATAACCTAGGCTTCTTGGGAGTTCACCCATCCTAGTACTACTCCGGCTCACAATGAAGCATGCTATGATTGGAACCTAATTTGCAAAGCCTTAGCAAGTATCGTACTTATGAAACATTTTTAAATGGTTAATTTTTGCACCTTTTTAAAAAATTATAAATCCTGCTCTTGTATAAAGTGAAATTCAGAGCATTTACTTCATGTGTACAATTTGTATACATATTCCAAGCAGAATATACATGAAATTTCACAAAATGCATATTCCATCATAATAAAAATGAATATAATGCTGATTGTTGTGTGAGATCTTCCAAGCAAATGTAAATAGTATCAGACAGTAAAATAATGAGAATTTTGTTAAAAAGGGCATTCATCCAGAAGTAGCAATCTGCAATGCAAGCAATAGTGACCTCAAAAATTCAAAAGGATAGATTCAATCAGAATTGTCACCGACTTCATTTCCCTATGCGTTTTCTTAGCAGGATGACCAAATTTTGAGTATGCGCCATTGATAATATATGTCCCAATGCATAAACACTGTTTAGGACACTTGTTTTTTTGGTGGAGTGGGAGAGGAGCAGGGCAGAGGACGAGCGAGCAGGGAAAGGTTGGATGTAGAAAACATTTTCTATTCGTCAACCACATTTTACTAAGAATTTTGGATGTGGTTAGCCTCACGTAAACTTAATAAATAATTCCATTAGTGGCAACCACCTTTTGATAATCAATATATGGGGGCATAATAAATTTTCCAAGATAATTATGTCTGAGAAGAAAAGCTTCCTCCAGTTGGCCTCATAAATCTATTGCATACTTCCTTTATCTTCTACTAGCGGTGATACAGGAATGACGAGAATTCTACTCTAGATTCTTTCTAGTGGGTTAACCTTATGTAATTTTATTTGGATATAAAAGTAAAATCGCATGATACAATTATTCCAGCATATATCTTGTTTTTATTTTTCCCCTATAGGTGAGTAGATGCAAAATATATCATTTATGTTTGTTGTAATTGAATATCAAAACTCTTGTAGACATGTAATTTTGGTGCCAGGCTTATTATTGGAATGTTTTTGGTGTTGTTTTGTATATATGATCCATCAGTTCAAATTATGGTCTTATTGGCACTTTTTCATGTGATTTTGTGCTTCTCTTTCTTCTCTATGTGATCCGTGTAA
Organism: Torreya grandis; assembly: GCA_037957365.1. NCBI lineage: Eukaryota > Viridiplantae > Streptophyta > Pinopsida > Cupressales > Taxaceae > Torreya > Torreya grandis. The sequence continues at coordinate 1,900,582 of JARHVA010000832.1, read as the reverse complement.
TGCCCCACCTAGCTACACCTTTGCTTAGGCTGATGGTTAACTATTAATTGAGGTTGGATCCATTGATTAATCTATTTTCTATGATGGGGATAATGCTTGTTTCATGTACCCTTTGATCATCTTATATTGGACCATAGAGAAAGAGACTTTAATTATGGTTAATAAGCATTGATTATTATGATTTTGGTTATATATTTTCGCACCATAGAGGTACTGCAATGAGTCTAGTTTATGTGCAGGAAACAGGAGTTTCCGGATGTGTTCCAATCTTATCATATACTAATGATGAGATGAGTTGTTAAGTCGATGCAACAAGAGGAGGAGGTCCAGCAAAGAACCACCACAGTGAGCAATGGAACCTAGCAGTGGGATTGGTCATGGTAGTCACCTTGTATGCAGTGGGGTTATGTGGCACATTGACCACACGGATACTTGGCATCTTATGATTGAGTGACCCGAATACAAATGGATATATTATGTTAAGTGTGGATAATAATCCACAGGATAATGAAAATGGGAAATAAACTTTAATAAAAGCCAAAGGCTTTATGGCCGCTTAAGTATAAAAGTGACATAGTCGAAAGAGGCCACATAATTATAAATTATATTTGTGACCACCAAAGAGGCAGCCACAGTGGACAAATACTCAACAACCAACTGATATGGAATGAGGCCACATGATGCAAAAGTGATCAAGCCATTAGGTAAATGGCAGCCATGACAAATAATAGTCAGCTTGGACTAAATAAAGCAGCGACCAATGAATATAGAGGTTGCAATCCAAGTTGAAAGAGATCACAGTGGTTGGCAAATCTTTGATTTGCAAGTAGACTCCATGCAGTAGAAAGAAAAGAGACTGCAGCAAGAAATCAGTGTCAGTCTGCAAGAAGCAAATATGAATAGAGAGAAAAGTGACCACAAGAAACCACAGGAGTCGAAACAACATAGGAATCACCATTCCTCAATTCAATGTGACTCGACCAAATGACCAGAAGTGGTTGCAAGAATTAATGGCCATTAGAATTCTACTGAGAAAGAAAGGAATTATATATAGAAGGTAGTCCGTTGAAGAAGTGGTTCAGACAGCCAGATCGCCCAAGAAGGGTTCATTCAGTTGGGTTCAGTTGGTTGGATGAATAAAAGTAAAACAAGGAGAGTTTTGGTTATGTAATAAGGATATGAGGTCACGGTGAATTCAGAGAATAGATTGTGAGTGTCAGGAAGGAATCGCATCAATGTTAAGGTAATAAATATTGTTGTGTAAGCCATTCGTTTCCCTTTTGTTGAAGGATGTGGCTTTATTTAATGATCTTTGGATCTTATTTTATTATTACAATTTCCTTTTTAAGACATTTGCATTTCATGCCCTTTCCCCTTTTGATTTAAGGATATGAGTTTATTCAATGAGCTATGGATCTTGTTTATTTGTGGCAATTTTCTTTATGGATGTTTGCATTGCATGACAACAATTGGACTGTCTGACTGGTTTTCACATTATTCTTTCTCCTTGAATTATGTTTTCCATCCTCTGTGATTTCTTTGGGTGGGTTAGAAGAAAGAGAAAAATAGAGCTCTGCGCCAAAAGCATGTTCACATCCACCTGATCTATACCACATTGCTATGTAGCTACTAGAGGCCTCCCCTAGGGTATTGGGAGAGGTGGTTAGTCACAAGGCTAGTGTTTTATGGGTTTTCCAACTCCACTTACACACAAGCTTTTTTCTTAATTAAATATATGATTACATGCCATGTGACTGCGCTTGCATCTCAAGCAACTATGGGTTTGGGGACCCCATTTCAATGTGATATCTCTTCCAGCCTTTGAATGTTCTATTGTGGCTTCATGTCGTTTGCAAATTAATCTTTGATTGATTGGACAACCATCATTTTGGTTTTAGTTTGTATTGCTCTTTTTTATTTTCCACCTTGAGCCGACTGCTGTTTATTACTCAACCATATTGTGACCTTTCCCCATTTAAGCTCACTGGTTACAATTGAATCAGAATAATAAGTGAATGAGAAAAGGTTGTGGTATCAATTTGGGGACAAAGTATTGGGTTGGCATTCAGTGGGTTGAGCTGAATGTGTTGGTGTCAGCAGAACAGTCAAAGTGTTCCTCAGTACCCCCTTATGGACATGTACTCGCCGTGAGGGTGGTCAGGTGGAGCAGGGCATCAAATCATCTTTTCATCTGGTATCATCTTATGATCATGTTGTGACCAGCCAAGCAAGCCAGCAAGCTTCACAATCAGGTGCAAACATCCTAACTTTTACCTCTGTCTTATCTTAAGAAATAGATATATTGAAATGATCTTGGATAGTGGAAAAGTTATAATCTTAAATTACTATGTTATGATAGTTTCGTTTGGATCATTGGGTGATCTAGAATGCTTGGAATGGATTAATTAGCTTGCAATCATTATAATACTAAAAGTCATTGAGATTTTTGTTTGTTCCTGCTTTTTATGAAAAGGGAGATGTGTGTGTACAAATAAGTAGGAACATAATTAACCCTTGAGATCCCCTTATTTCCTTAAATTAAAATGTTGCTAGTAATTGGTGCACTCTGTGTGATGAATGCTATAGTTGGTGAATCATTAGGCCTGAAATTACAGTGGAAAAGCCTCAACTTCTTATTGAACTCTTAACTCTAGTTGAAGCCTGAAATTACAGTGCTAAAGCCTCAACTTCTTATTGAACTCCTAACTCTAGTTGAAGCCATTAGAGGATATTGTGAATGCTTAATTAGTTCGCAATTGGATGTGTGGTGAATTGACCACTAATAGTAAGAACAAACCATTTAGACTAGACTATGTGAAATACTATAACAAATATGTGGTTCTGCATATTGGGCGTCTTAAATGCCATTAGGAACAACTGTGGAAATTATAGTTACGAGATCACAATTATCTCCATTGTTGCCCTTTAGTCATCAAACCCATTTGTGGCTCGTATTTCACAGTCGTCAGGCCGAATAAACCAAAGTTCAATAATAGACTACATGAGACTAGAGCATTTTAGATCGCGACCATTTGCACCCTCTGTAGCCATTCATAGTGATCACGAGAAGAAATTCCCTCTTGATTTAATATTGTTTTGAGCTTCCCACCCATAAGTCAACGTCTCTTGTGTTGGATTCGAGATTGCACGTCTCTATGTTTGATTTTGGTTTACGTGGTTCAAATTGGTCTCCGTGAAACAAGTAGTCGGGATCGAGCGACTTGGCCAAATCACGACACCACGAAGTAATGTAGCGATCGCTCCATTTTCCTGTTGACCCTGCAACTAAATGGAGTTTGTGAACCTTGCGATGTCGTGATCATGACGAGTGTCACCATCCCCACGGCTTGCACTTGATCTCATCCCATGTAGCCCTTATGGCAAGTTCATTGTGCGCAGACCCGTGACTTTATTAAAGATGGTGAAATATGCAATAGCCTTTAGGCTTAGGTCTCAATAGCATGGTTATTATTATAATATGTAGCTTCTATTATATTTTGCCTTAGCTTTTGGCTTAAGCCACAAGCTTACTATGATTGAACCACGTGTTAATCATCCCATGGCCACACCTAACAAACTTCCCCGTAGCACCTAAGTAATGAGTGTGCACGGGTCGACAAACATGTTGTTTTATATACCTTGTTTAAAGTGCAGACCCGACCTTATTAAATCTGGTTAAAAGTAAATATAAGTTTTTTGGTTTAACTCATGATGGTCCAATTATTATTAATATTATCATTAGTATTAAAATTTATGCAACCTTGACTTCGACCTTATAATTTGCTTTTAATCACTTTAGGAACCCTTTGTGATCGTGCCACTTGGTGGAAGATCTCGCCACACGGAGTAATCACTTCCAAGTAAACTCTCCATGGACTTTATCCACTTCATGACCCCGTGCTTACGAAATGATGACATGTGGAGAGACCAGGTCACGCGGAAGCTATGTACACTATAGCTTGAGTTGGTGGGCACATGGAGGGGGTTGTCCCACTATCCATTACCTCAAATGTGGTGCCAATTGTGATAAACTTAACCAAACCTTAGCTGCGGATCCATTGGATTTTAGAATTAAGTTTATTGTGTGAATTGCCATATGGCGTAGGTCACCTTAGTTGTGGAAGCCACACGAATAATGAAGTCGCCGTAATACTATAAAGACTAAATGCTCTATTAACAAGGCCTCAGGGAATCCGTGATGAGAACACATTGCGACCACTCTGGAATCACGCTAATTATGGTTATCAAGTTCAGAAATCTAGATCTTTTTGGGAGGCAAAAAAATTTGAAAATCTGGAATTCTTGAAAAGGTTTGGAAAAATCTAGTCTGAAATGTATACATATATAATCATAGTTTTATAAATATGTAAAATTAAAAAGTACAATGTAAAATGTTAATATTATATAACATTTATGGTTGTTGGGCCTTTTCCTTGCAAAAAACTTTAAAAAATAAAATTAAAAGTTAAAAAAAAAGGGCCGACCTAGATTGAACTTATCCAAGCTGGGCAAAAAAATTGGATCTGGCTGGCTTTTTGTGCAGATCTAGTCGAATTTGATAACTATGATGCTAACAAATTCATCTTGAGAAGGTTTTAAGAGATTAGACATTGTGTGGCCCTGCAGATCCGTTGAGTTATAGATAGTGACTTGTATTTGAGATCTCCCAGGCCCGTTGACTTTAGCCTTCTGCTATGCAATAAGCACTTGTAGTGCAAGGGTCATATGGATATACAGAGGCAGCCAAGTGGATGTGGTGGACCCACTACCCCTTTTGCCTTGAACGTAATGCTGATTTCCATTGCAAACTCTGTGATGTTTTGTTGACCCTGTGAATGCATTATTAAATGGGTTGCAATTTATACTTTGGGTCATGTTCACGAGGAAGTGGTGGCAACAACCACATAGATGTGTTGAGATCATTATTTTATAATGTGATTGCAGCCACCCCATTAATATATTTAATGAATGATGTGACTTGTCCTTTGCATATAGACTAGGGACCCCTTTTTGTGGCATGGTGGCCTCGTAAATATTATGAAGACACTATAGTGACGCCGATTAAATTAATGCAGCCAAAGTGTGTATGGGAATATATGATGTGGTTGGTGACCACTATGTTGGACTCGTGGTGGCTATGTTGTCATCAAATATATTTGTATATATACTCGAAGGTGTGGATTATTATCAACCAAGAACAATAATTGAGGGTGGTAATTAAATTAGATTATATGATAACATAATCAATGCCCTTAAGCCAAATTTGGATTTATTATTCAATGTCTGACTTTGACGAAATCACTCTCTAGGTTTTTGAGTGAAAAACAGTAACCTTGATTTTGCTTATGTCAGAGCATAAGTCAATATGTAGGAAGCCTAGGGAGTGGGAGCAAACACATTAGAGGACAACATTTAGGGTGTTGTGAATCCGATTGGTGTGGGTTTGTTGTAGCTTCCAAACAACTGGGGAGGAGTCACCTTTTGAAGGCCCATAACCCACAAGTTCCAGGATCGTACCCTGACGTGTGCTTAAGACAAACCCAGATTAGCTTGCTGATCTAACCATATTAATCCGATAGAATTAATTATGGATGAAGGCACAATGTTGTTATTGCATATTAGTGTTAAGTTATATGTTGGTGAGATTGTTGAGCACTGGGCTCATATGTCTTTCAAAGGCGCAATTAAGATAATTAAAAGAAAAAAATTGTGGTTGGTTTAGGAGTAGCATTGGAGGGTGCTACAATCCCGTGGTTTCTTTATTTCTTTGGTTTTTCCTTTCTATTTTGTTTATTTTGTGTTTACGACCTTTTTTTGTTTTTCTCTGTCTGTTGGCTTTTCTTTTGTGGGGTCGGAATCGGTGACTTGTCAAATCTATCCCATATAGATTCAACGATCTGTCGAATCTGTTCCCAGCCTTTTTGTGGGCCCTTTTGCGCTTCTTCACGTCCTTTCAATGTTTGGATCTGTGTGTCTCAGTGCTTTGTCATTTCTTTAATCAACTTGTGCCCCAATAGACTCCTAATTCAAACATGATAAGTCTATATATATAGAGCCTCCTAGAGGCACTTTAAGAACAAGTGACAAAAACAAGCATCAAGAGGACTTCAAGTCTAGGCACGATCCACATTTCTATATTTATGTATTTAATGACTTGCAAAAAGGTTTCGCTGCATTATGTACCAAAAGAAGGATAGGCAAATGTTCATGTAGTTGCATTGCACCTAGCGAAAAGGCGACACTCTCACTCGAAATTCCACTCACATCCACAAGAGAACTACATTCACTATAATTCACTGCAACTCCTTTATGAGGTTGTCCGAGTTAGCTAACCTTACACTTTCTATATTCTTCTTGCAAGCGTTTGTGGAGAATAAGGTCAAGAAGACACATAAAACAAATTAGACAATTCTGCCCAACAATTCAGTAAAGGAATCACACAACTCGATGCAGCATATAACAATGCATCTGCACAGAAAATGCATAATAAAAAATAGTGCCACATACACATTTGACGATTACAGGGAGTACAAATTCGGTGACCTACCGAATCCACCTAGTACATATGTGTTAGTCATAGGTGAAGTGCCAAATCCATCCTTTCAAAGTTTGATAGCTAGATTTCACACAGAGCACTTCAATCATTTGCACAACCCAAATCCAGTTCCAAAAATTCAAAATAACACCCAAGTGTGTTAAATTCATGCCCTCTGTCATTTTATTGCTATTATTAATTTTGAGCAATTGCTTGTACCATTTATTATTTTTTAAGCACACTAAGGATTCTAATTTACTATGTTTAAGCTGTACTTACTCGAGAATCCTTTGCGTCTATTATTTATCTTAGTGCACATTAGGTTAATTACCCTTGTGTCATAGTTGGTAAAAACAATTCCCTATATCAGGCATCTAAGTTCTACCCTTATTATGCCTCAAAAAATATAAAAAATTGTCTTTGTCAAGCTTGGATAGAGGGCATCCCCAATTTTGTCTTTAATATGCTCTTCTTTTGTCCACATTAGGAGACCAATGTGGGCTCCTTAAGAATACCATTGTCTCTTTCCAAAGTCCAAACTCTCGTTTTAGGTGTCTTATTTACTATGAGATCTAGGCAAGATACTATTGTCTATACAAAGACAAGTGATTATTTATCCACCTTCTTTCAATACCTTGATTAGAGGTGCTTGGCTCTTTTTCTTCTAGAATTTGTTATTCTTAAATGAAGATCCTTATGGTAACCCCTAGTGTTGCCAAGTTGATTACTTCCTTCTTTCAGCCCATTCTATTAATTGAAGGCATTAAGCACCTGATAGATACATTTGAATCAAAACCAAAGGGAGACAAATCAGTGGGATGGTGTTCCTGTAATGAAATTACTTCACCAAATAAGTGGAATAACAGCAATAGTTCACAATATGACTGAAATAGAGTAAAATATATGAATAAGTGATGAGCCACTTCTAGGGGGCAACCTCCACAACCATACAATAAGAACAAAATTCGCAATATGATGATCAAATACTAATCACTACCTCTTATTTATACTCTACATAGGCCATGGTTACGCCATAGGCCGACCTAACTAACCAAATGAAAACATAGAAAAATGGCATATGATAAGGAAAGGGTTATGTAAGCCACAAGTCGGCTACACATTCCAAAACCCACTATAAGTTAAGAGTGTAACATGCCCCTCCCCTTCAAAGCAAGCTTGTTCCCAACATTGACAATCTCTAATTACTTCTGCAAGAACACTTCATCCTCCCATGTTGCATCTTCATTGTCCAAATTCTTCCACTTGGTTAGATACTCAGTAATCATCCTCCTCCTCAACCTCTTAGTTCGTGACTGAGGAATTCCCTCATGTTCTAAAATGATTCTAACCTCTTTATCAAGCTTTAGTAACTTTGTTTAGGAAGAAACCTTCTATCCAATGACCTTTAAGCAGGAAACATGGAAAATTGGATGTATTTTAGTTGACCAAAGTAACTCCAGTTTGTATGCTACGTTGTCGATCTTTTGCAATACTTTATAAGGGCCATAGAACTTACACAAAAGCTTGTTATCCTTCTATTGTTTCAAAAACATTTTCTTATATGGTTGTGATTGTACAAAAACACAATCTCCAACTACAAAATGTCTTTCACTACGATGTTGGTTAGATTGCTACTTCATGCAGTTTTGTGCCGTTGCCAAATTCTCTTTAAGACTAGAAAGTACCCCTTGTTAGTGTAGAATGTGTTCTTCGACTACTTGAATGTTTGGTTGGACTCTCAAGGATGATGTGATGGATGGTGGATGATACCCCTATAGTGCCAAAACGCAAGCCATTTTGGATGAGGTATGGAATGAAGTATTATACCACCATTCAAAGAGTGGCAACCATTGAACCCATCTCCCCTATTTATCGGAAGCAAAGCAACGGAAATACCCCTCCAAGCACTTATTTACTACCTTAGTTTGCCCATCAGATCGGGGATGATATGAAAATCTACGAGCCAAATGTGTACCCAAACATAAGAATAAATCATTCCAGATATTACTAGTAAATATAGGATCATGATCACGTACTATAATCTTAGGTGTCCCATGTAGATTTTGAATTGTATCCATAAAAGGTTATGCTACTGAACTTGCTATAAATGGATATGATAATGCACAAAAATGAGCATATTTTGTGAGTCTATCCACAACCACCATGATTACATTTTCCCCACCCAAATTTAGGCAATCTTGTGATTTAATATATGGAAACCTCCTTGCACCTTTGGCTAGGAATTGACAGAGGTTGCAGAAGACCCAGGGTCTTGATTGTTTCACCTTTGTTTTGTTGACACAATGCATTCTACCACAAATTTGTGGACTTCCCCTTTTAGCACTTCCCAAAAAAAATCTTGCTTGATTTTGTGATAAGTTTTTAAGAACCCTAAATGCTCACCCACAGGAGAAGAATGGAGCTCCAAAGAACCTTATTCTTGAGGGCAGAGTTCTTGCACAAGTACAACCTATCCTTGTCCCATAAAGCATCCCCTATCCATACAGATGTTTTAGACACACTTGGATCTTTATGGAGCTTATGAATGAGATTTTGTGTATCTATGTCATTCTACGATTTTGACCTTGCCTCATCCACCCAATCTGTCTGCAATATGGCCTCTGTGGGCTAATCCCCCCTGGATAGTGCATCAACCACTACATTCTCCTTCCCTTTCTTATAAGTGACCTCAAAGTCATAACCCAAAAAAATTGTGACCTAATTTTGTTCTTCCAATGAGTCATTGCTCCAAGAAGTACCTTAAACTGTCATGATTTGTCTTCACCTTGAAGTGTTTTCCCATTAGATATGGTCTTCATTGTTTGACCGCATGAAGGATCACGATCATTTCCTTCTCAAAAGTAGGCTTCAACACATTCTTACCTTTGAGTTGTCGATTCTCAAATGCAATGGGATGTCCCTCTTGTATGAGTATTGCAACCATCCCATTCCCTAAAGCATCCCATTCAATGACGAAGGTTTTGAAAAAAACAGGGTAGCTGGAAACGGAGTGATGCACATGGCGTCCTTCAACTTTTTAAATGCCCTGGTGGCTTCCTCATTCCAATGGAAAGAGTCATTTTCTAATAAAGTTGTGAGTGGTGTTGCTATGCTACCATAATTATTCAAAAATCTGCAATAGCAACCTGTAAGCCCTAAGAAGCCCCTAGATTCTTGAGGGTTCTAAGTATTTTCCATTCTACCATGGCCTTGTGAGGGTCCACTTTTCAACCTTCATGAGAGACAATATGGCCCAAGTAGTCCACTTCGTTAACCCCAAAAGAACACTTAGAAGGCTTGGCATATAGATGATGTTGCTTAAGAGTTTCCAAAACCTAATTCACATGATGTAAGTGTTCCTCCCATGTTTTGCTATAGAGTAATATATCAACAAAGAACACTGAGACAAACTTCTGCAAAAATAGTCAAAAGATAGAAACAATTAAACTCTAAAATGTAGATGGTGCATTAGTAAGGCCAAAAGATATCACTAGAAATTCATTGTGGCCTTCATGTGTCCTGAAGGCTATCTTATGAATATCTTCATCTTTGATTCTAATTTGATGATATTTTCAAAGAAGATCTAGTTTTGTAAAATACACAAGACCATGTAACTCATCGAGCAAATCATCAATTACAACAATAAGAAATTTATCTTTGATGGTGTACTTGTTGAGTTCTCTATAGTCAAGACACATGCGCTAAGTGTCATCCTTCTTACACACCATCACCATTGGAGATGAAAAAGCCTTTGACTATGACGAATAATACCTGCTTCCAACATCTCCTTACCAACTTCTCGATCCCACTCTTTTGCACCTATGGGTATCTATAAGGTCTGATATTGGGTGGTTGGCTCCCTGGAACTAGCTCAATGACATGATCTTGATCTCTTTTGGGAGGCAATCCTTTTAGCATGTCACTAAGAACAATGGAGTGGTTATCAACAATATTTTATAGATTAGGATGTGTAGATGTATTAGTTGGTTGAACTTCTACGAAGAATAACTGTGCTACAAATCCTTTTGCCCCTTTTCTGAAAATTTTCTATATGTAATGGGAACTAACCAATTGTGGATATTTTGCCTATAGTCCTCTAAGTTCAAATGTGATGCAGGAGCATCCTAGACTAACTCATATCCTGCAAGTTTTGGAGCACATGGTGGTGAAGAGGAGTTGGGTGTGAAGGGCCGCATGGAAGCATTTCCCAGAGAAGTGCACAAAGGGAATTAAAGTCGATAAGTGCACAGGGGGAGCGGGGGGCAGGGGGGCACAAAGAAAGGTGCACGCGCTCAAGTCGCGCACATAACAAGACAGAGATGGTGTTGGACTCTGAGGAACCAAATAAGACAAGAAGTGCATAGAAGGAGACAAGCAGTAGGGGAAACCTAGAAACACAGCGCGAGGTGATAAGCACAGAACATGAGGACAGAAAACAACAAATGGTCAACTTGCCCACTGTAAAGACGATAACTGACAAGGTAGATACTAAAAAGGACAACAAAACTAGAAGAATCCACCCTGATTGTTGTCAAAATTGCAGGGTTCAAAATCTGACCCAGACATGTAGTAGGGGTATGCAAATGGAACACCAAGGTTATGATCTACTGTAGATGTCCCATAAGACTTCAAGGTTGGAGAAAGTAAGGCATCGGGCATTTAGGAGATCAACGCAAACATGTCTTAAAGGATATATCATGGCATTATATAATTGTTTAGTCTTGGCTATATTATGACAATATAATGTGTTGGAATTGATGACTCTAACAACAAACAGGGGAAGAATGAAACATTCAAGACAGGTCAACATATATCGCAGTTGGAAATCACAACTAAGTGAACCCAATATCCGCGCCACTTTCTAGTTTACATGGCGGTTGTAGCAGCTAGTTTCCCATGTACTCCGGTGAGATGGAATGGCAGCCATAGGGGACACTCAGCGATATTTGTTGTACTGGCAGCAGGGTTACACATTGATTATGTTCATGTATGGACTTAAACAGACTCTTTGACTCTTTGAACCCCATATTCTATACAAGATCTTATTATCAATCTGATGACTAAATCATTTAGATTTTATATGATTTATTCATTAAGGGGGTGTTACATATATTAAATATTGTTAGAATATAGTTAGCATATTATTAGCTTGTTGTTAGTTTACTACAACTAGGTTATTTTAAAATCTGGTTTGTTCCCAGATATGAGACGGATCTCTCGGTGTCCTTTTTACCTGATTATAAATACTACTTATTGCAATGTAATAATATACAGCCCATGATGTACTCCACTATTGATTAGGATTTGCAGTGTGCCCAATGTCCCATAAGAAGAATAGTTCCACGGGGCACTATTTTCATTAGAGAAAATATTGTTGATCTGGATTTTTTAGAGCGATTGTTGTTCCAATAGGAGACTTTCTAGAGGGTAATCCTAGGATTGACCCATGCTCTGAGTCCCAAATTCTGTTTATTTTTCCTTTGGTATAAAAATACAGTTCTAACTTCTGTTATATCGTGTTGTTCTGTCCATCGTAGCTTCTGCTTATGATCTGGTTCTCTTGCTTATCACTAAGTGGATTATACGCTATTTTTTTAATACTTAATTTAGCATATCTTAGAATCTGCCTATCCTCGAATTCTCATACCTATCTCTGAGAATGCACTCTCTGAAAGGGTTGTGGGCAAATTGGAAGGTACACTTCACCCTTCCAACAAATGTCTAAACAGGTTCCAATTTAGAAATAATTATGGTCCCAGCCAGACCAAAATATTGGTCCCAAATCACATTGGTATGGATTAAGATCGGTTCTGGGCCTTTGGCACACTTTAACCTATAAAGATTTGAAGGACCATTCTGAATGAAGGCCCAAGTATAAATTCTTTTATTTGTGTCTTGACATTACTATTTGGAGCCACCTCCTCCAAAATTCCATGTAATGAGAAAAATATTAATGTCTTTGTCTAAAAAACAAATAAAGAAAGAAGCACAATGCACAAGCTCATTAACAAACCTGAAGGATGCCCAACACAAGTATGGATATTCCAAGTGCTCTATGCGCATGAACATCAGCATCCAGTTTGTTGTACAAGGCAACCCCGAGTACTACTCCTGCTACCCCAAAGATGAATCCCAAGACCTGTAAACCAACATGCAGATAGAACCAGGCTGGATCCCACTTTCGAAAATAGCGTGCTATGATTGCACCTATTGGAAGTAAAACTCCCCATGCAAAAATATTCAGCGCCCCATGATTTCTTTTCATAGTATCAGTAGAGCCAGAAGTGGAAGATGTCCCTGCAGTTTAAGACTCTTGTTAATTTTCTATTGCCTTCAGATCCCTCATATGACTTGCAGCAGTGAGTAAAAACACATTATAAAAGCTTATTTGGAAATGGCAGCTTGACAGAAGTTAGGAAGGGGAAAGAATGGATTAGGAAGAAAACTGTCCAATGTTAACATTCATAAACCAAAAAAATATCAATTCTTGCGGTTAAAGATGTCAATACAACCTGTAGTGAAGTCAAATATAGCTTGAAATTCACTTGAATGTTTTGAGAGTCTGTTGTTGGATGGAGTTGTGCTCCCATATGCATACAGAAGATTTTGTGATTTCACAGGATCATCAAATTGTAATTGAAAGGCCAAATAAATAGTAGATCCTTGAAAATGAACACTTGAAGAGTTGTTTATAATAGCTAAGCCAGTGTCACTTAGCTTAACAGCATCTGCAGTTTTACCCCCTAGATAATATTGTTTAATACTTCCAGATCCACTTAGTTCCATCCATCCCACCATGGCACTAGAACCCACCATAAGACCATTCGATGAAAATGCCATACCTACCCAACCAGTTGTATAGGGTGCAGAGAGTAAGATGCTTAAAGCATTATCATTCTGTTCGTACTGCAACAAATCCAACGAAGTTTGGCATTTTAGCAGCTGAAAATTTTATGCATATATAAAAAGTAACTTTACTAGAGAATATATGTGTTAGATGCAAAGCGTTTCCGTCTCCTACATAGATAGATATTTTAGATTAGATGCATGCGTTATAGTATTTAAAAATAGAACTTAGAAAAACAATAAAATGGGACTTTAGAGAAGCAGCCTTGATGGGACCGGTCAACATTTAAGAGCCAATATTGTGCAATGGCATATCCTTGTTAAAATGAACAAGCTATGATTAGGAGTTTCTAACATCGATTCCATTACCATACTGTGTCCAGAGGGTTGAGCTTTGTCTGGATGGCAGGAGCTTACAATTTTCAAGCAACATCATGAGAGTAAGAAATATCCAGCCTAATATTTGAAGAAATAAAGATCATAGCATCACTCCCTAATACAATATAAATTTTACATGAAAAAAAAACATCCAGTTAAGAAGCATATTATTCTCTGATAGACTAAGAGGCACAAACATTCAAGGTTTGCTCAATAGTTCTTAAAATATCTAGTTATATGCTTTAAAATGGAATTGCTTAGCTGGTGTTCGGTATTGTATGCAGATATTCACTATTATAGGTCATAAAAAAAGTTCTCCTAGATAAAATCCAATAGTGCTTGATCAGCTATACCTGCTTAAAGGTTCTGTATTTTATTTCTTTTCTAGTTTTCCATCCCATATTTTCCATTAAAATTTTACATGGACAAGAAAAGCAGCATGTAAGATCCACAGGAAAAAAGAGGTCAGTTGCATTAATGACAATGACCCAGAAGGATTATCAGATTATAAAGAAGATAATTAAGTTAGAGCCTTTGAAAGTAATTATGAAACCCAGAATATTCAATGAATGACTTAGAGGAATTGGAAAAACGATTGAAAGATGCCAAAAGCATACAACAATGTAACACCCAGAATATGTATGCCTCGATTGACAACCAAGGTTGTATGCAGCATTCTTGGCCCTTGGCTGGTGTGATTAATGTCCTAGGACATGGCCTTTTCCCTTCTTTTTGAAGTTAAGACTATTTTAGCAGAGAAAGGTTGTTTGTTGAGAAACTGTTGTTTCCAGCACAGCGCAGCTACATGCTCTTTCAAGTGCATCCAGTGCCTCGTTTTTAATGAAAAGTAAAGATTGTTTAATGAATTCAATAAATCCAAGAAAATTTTGTTCATAGATAAGCCATTTTGTGGAACATCCAAGCATAACATTGCTTGTTGAATATTTTGATTTTCTGTATCAAAGAAGGCACCAGTAAACTCATAGAATTCATGTTTGAAAAAAGAGGAAATGGGTGTGAAAATGTCAGGACCACAAAAGCTTAAAGGCGTAATTGGTTCAAGTTTCAACACATCCGTTGGTTCAAAATTAGCTATTACACGATGCACTTTACATAAACATTTAAATTAAAAAATGTAGAGGAATCTTCAGGCTCCTTTGTTTGGTGGAAACAAATGAAGGGGTAGGCAAGAGCATATGTACACTGCAACAATATAAACAAAGCTCTTGCTTAGTTTAACCAAATGAGGCAAAATGGTGTATAATCAACATTATGGAAACCCAATTTACCTGGCTGCATTGATAATCGTTCATCATTTGAAATGGGAGCTCAGACCAAGTATAAGGACAACAATAACTTTGACAATACCTTCCACTTAGCAGACGTTGTTAATTTAAGCTTTGAAGTAGGGATGCAAGGAGAATCAAGTTGCAAAAAAGACCTTTTCGGGGTAGAAAGTACTTTTCACAGGCATAAGAAGATAAATTAAAGGCCAAAATGTTGAATTGATTTAGACCTTCAATAGAAGAATCCAATCTTATGAAGGTAATCTCCATATAAGCAACAGATGCAGCAACAAAATGGGGTAAATTAAAGAGAAATTACTCTGGACACTCCTTGATAAATGATCAAATACTGTCTTATAAATAGAAATTAAATAGCAAAAAGGGAAGCCTTCTATGCTATGCAAAAATAAGATATCAGAGAAAATGATCTGCAATAAGTTGTTTTAGTACGTATATGAAGAATTTGTTGAAACATGATATGAATCTCTGGTATACGAGAAACTAGGTAAGGATGTGGAAGTATGAATGGTTGGTTGCATAATTTCATTTCAACCAATTTGCTTCAAGCACAAATGAAAACAATGATTATATTAGCTAGCAAATTCATTGATGGAGAGGAAAACATGTCACATAGTTGCTTACTATATTTTCTGAGGGTAAGCTCAATTTCAATATTGTTACACCAAAAATATAATGTAATTTCTGGACAAGAATAACCTTATACTTCGAATGAGTGTATCTTTCAACCTTATACTCAATCTTACTTGGAACGGCAAAGAATATAGTTTGTACACGGTGAAAAATAATTTCAGAAGTTTCCTATATTAAGTAGCAAAACTACCAGTTAATAGTATGCCTTACGCACACTAAATGAAGTCAATGTTGATGACATAAATCATAAAATTCGGCCTTCTCTGAATGTTTATCAACATGTTCCCTTCAGCGTGAGGTGGACCATAAGATTGAATTAGGAGAGCGTGCAATACACTTAATGGTCCTCTAACAAGTTAGGCATTGTATGATAAAATGAATGCAACAAGTGAGATCTGTGGGTTACCGACTAGAGTATATAACCAACTGTAGAAATGCCTGTTAGGAGCACCAGATGTACTTGTCAAAAAGAAGAACAGAACCATGCAGACATGTTAGAAAAAGCATGCTGAGTAACTATTAAATGCACATATTTACTTACTTTCCAAACAAAGCATATTTACTAGGTTACATGCAATTGGTTACAATTTTCGCAGAATTAGGTATGTCTCATATTTAATTGCCACCCCTAGTAATGACATGAAAATATTATCATTTAGGGCAACCTCGGCGAATATCAATATTCAATATTTTTCTTTAATAATGCATTCATTTCAGTGAGAACAAACCCGCATGTGTGTAAAGTTTCATAATGATCTTGGAACTCTCTGAGAGATGAAATGATCTATGCAAATTTGTTTGAGGATGTTTTATTTTGATGCTATTTATGGTCTTTTCTGCCAACCACGGGTATTTTTGAAGACCCTATATGGCACCAATTAGTGTGCATGAAGGAGAGTTGTCTAGGACCAACTAGACTCTATAGGATAATTATACTAAATGCATCTGAAGCTAGAATATTATTAAGAAAACTATTGGAAAAGTTCAAACTGTTTGCTTAGACAGAAACTACGTTGTTTGGGTACGGGTACGGGTACGATTTGGGTACACAGGTACGTCATTTTTCAAAAACCTTGATTTGGATACGTCGTGGGTACGTCTCTATATATATATATATATTTAAATATATATATATATATATATATATATATATATATATATTTAAAAGAATTTTAAAATTAAAAATATTAAAAATAAAATTTAAATACTACCTAAAGATATAGTAAACTGTAAATTTAAAATAAAATATAAATTATAATATTAAAAATGTAAAAAACTAAATAGTATTTAGTTTAAATTTTTAATATTAAATTTTATTTTATTTTTAATAGTTATATTATATTTTTAATATTTTATTATATATATATTTTAATATTTTATTGTATATCTTATTTGTTTTAAAATATTTAAAGTTTTTAAAACTAAATATTTATATATTTTTTAATTTATAAATTATATTCTATATTTATATATTAAAATATTATTTATTTTTTAATTTTTTTTAAGTTGTTTTTAAGTTTTTAAATTTGTATTTTATATTTTATTATATATATTTTTTAATATTTAATTGTATATCTTATTTGTTTTTAAAATATTTAAAGTTTTTAAAACTAAATATTTATATATTTTTTAATTTATAAATCATAGTTTATATTTATATATGAATATATTGTTTGAACTTAATGGTATTTAAATTATTAATATAAAATTTTATTTTATTTTTAATAGTTATATTATATTAAATGAAAAATTTAAAATTAATTAATTTGATCCGCTTCGCAACTTGAGCATCCGGAATTGTTTGCGGGCAAAGGCGGGGAACAATATCTTTCCCGTCTTTTCACTTGCTTTCCCGCAAGGGCATTCGAAGAACACCCTCCCTCCATGGTAGTTATAAGTTAAAATCCATGCCACGATTCTCGTAAGGATCCCATTATATTGATCAAGCTCATTTTTTCAAGTGCAAATCGCACTGAAAAGGCAACTCCGACAGCGTTCTGAACACAGCGCTTAAGTGTTTAGGGTTTTTTAACTGTTTAGGGTTTTTCGCGCGTTTTCTTTTTTTTTTGGTTTTTTGCGACAGTCGCTGGAAATTTTCGAGGACGCCCCGAGGCGCCCAGAGTCGTCCCGGAGGCGCCCGCCGGCGTGCGGGCGCCTCCGGGCGTCCCCGGGACGTCCCCGTGCCGGAGGCGCCTCCGAACAGGAGGCGTCGGGCTGGGGGGCGTACCCCTGCAACATAGGACAGAAATATAAAGTTCAACCTTAACCAAGACAAAACTTGGTAGAGGCTCTTAGTTTTGATCTTGGGTCTTCTAAGACCTTCAAGTTATTTGTTGATATAAGTGTTATCACCAAACTTGTTTAAGGATGTTCACCTTTTTCTTTCAACCCATCAAGAAGGTTGGTGGCATTAAGCACCCTTTGGATAATGTTACCTCACACATATAGGGGGATTGGTCAATGAGGCAATGCTCTTCTTTGCACACTACTAATACTAGGGTGCCCCAACAAATTATCTCTCAGTGTCATGGATTTTCTCCTTCTCGGCATCGCGGATCTGCTCCTTGATCATTTCACGAACCATGGGGCAGGCACACATTATGTGTTTCTTTCATCCTACTGGAGTTTGTTTGACCTTGGATTCAGAGAGGTTCTAAGGGGTTTGTTTTGCTTCCTCCTAGGATTAAATGGCTTGGCCCCCTCAGTGCTACACAACTCCCTGATGAGCATTATCAAATCTTGCATTGGCTCTTTCACAATGATAGACAATGACATAGATGATTCCAGTCCTTGACAGAGATATATGATGGAACTAGCTTCCAGTCTTTCTAACTTTTATCAAAACATGCTCTTTGGGGGCTCTTGCTCCTACCACATGGCTATTTGTATTGGTACCTTAACCACATTATTTGAGATTTATTGCTTTGGATTTAGCCCCCTTGTTTATTTTTAGTCTTCTTTTTTATTTTTTTGGCTAAGTTCTTGATCCTAGGGTCCTTGTACCCTAGCACTTTCTATTGTAATTGGAAGTATTCTCGAATTCCATTGACCTACTTTGGGTCATTCATGGATATTAATATTTATTCATTCTTTCTTTCTTTCTTTCTTTCTTTCTTTCTTTCTTTCTTTCTAAGATTAACAAAGTCAGCTTGAGAGTTAACAAACATTGTTTTAATCCCTTTCCAAATGGGAAGGGCGCTATAGGCAGTGCATCACACATTAAAAATCGTTAAAGTGCATAAACTGAAAAAAGGCCAAGGATTGAGGATAAATAGAGAAAGTGTTTGAGCCTCACAGACTGTATGCTCATAAAACGTGATGAACAAAACTATATATGTAACTTATATCTTTCAGATTTGTAGATTGTGCCCTTGTGAGTTCAACTAGGCAGTTTTACCATTTTTACCCTTTGCTATTCTAAGGCTTGGCCCTCTGGACTGCCACCATCTCCTTTCTGCTGTTGCGCACAAAAAGTCCTGAAAATAACCCTCTGTAGGCTTCTATACATTTAAATATGCAGAGTACATGTGCTCTGTCCTTTGCTATGTTCACTTGTTAGGCCGACTTCATTTCATCTTTGTTATGTGAGATAAAATGCAAGCTATAACGTGAGACAGTAGACGGTCAAAAAGGACTACCTATTCTCTCAATGCCTCTAGATAACTGCGTTGATTGTTTTTATTGCTTTTATGCCAACGTTTAAAGGTAGCTCACTCGTCATCAGGGGAAAAAACTACATATGGCAAGAAGCAAATGAAATTCATGGTTTCATCGCTTAAGATAATCTTGAGAATAAGAAAATAAAGTAAGAATTTAGAAATAAGTGAATCTGATGCTTTTAGTGACAGCATTAACAAATATGAAAGCTCAAAAGGTGAAAAGCCTAACGGAGAACATGCGGGGCCATAAATTGTGTTAAACTCTCAGAAGGATCAGATTAGAAGGAATGTTAAGGAGATGACTTCTCTTACACAAATATTTTCAGTTGAAAAATCTTTGCAACATGAACACTCTAGGAGGCTGACATGTGGCGTTTGTTAACAAAAGCATATTTTTGTTGGATGAGAGCTCTAGATGAGCAGGTTCTAGCAGTGTTCTCTCTCATTTACCCTTCAAATTGCTACAATTTTGGCTGTTTTTAGAAAATTCAACTGAACATTTTCAATTTTCTAACGGAAAGATCGTAATCAAACTACTTTAAACAACAATTTCTTTCAAAACATTTTCTATCCTTAAAGATTCGCCAAAATATTTATGATACGACCATTACATCAAACTCTTTTAATTTGAGAAATGTTCTGATGAATTTAGCTAATAATTTAAATATAAAATCTTTTAATTTACAAATTCGCAGTTCTATGGGTCAATATTATCCCGTAATAAAAAAATTGTCCACGGCACCCTATCATTGAGATATACAAGGTCCCATGCAGAGGCTACAGTTCCAATTTTTTATGAGCCGTGACCCTCTGAAAAATAAAAATTGTGGAAATAGGAAATTTTAGAATTTTTTTTTTAATAAATAAGGAGCCTTCAAGTGAATAGATAAAAATATGATAATTTTAAATATTCTCTTAAAAATTGTTCTGTAGCACTATAACTAAATTGCTTATATCTTAGTAGCACAATATTCTGAACATTATCACTCGATTTCTTAACCCTGTGTTAAGCAGGTCGGCAATCTTTTCTAGCTGAACTGGAAAAAATCTTTGCAAAAGAAGAAAAGGAGGAAGGGTTAATAAACAAAATACCCGTAGAATGTAATTGCTGCTTCCCACATTTTTGCAGATGGAAGTGGTGAATGGGAGACCAAGGTCACGATTTGCGTTGCAGCTATCCGTCGATTGCGCATTATTTGAGGTTAAAATTTGAAGAAATATGAGTAGCGCCATTATACTCCCGACCTTTAATGCCATCTTTAATACGAAGAAGCTCCATTTCCACTTTCAGATATAAAGCCGGGAGGCATCATGTCTAACGGGTATTTGTTGGCAGCGCTTAGGCTTCACGACTGATTTAAAAAATTATTAGAACAGGACAAAAACCAACGCATACGCTGTACTGGACAGCACGAATTTTTTATTTTTTTTAAATGTTTGATTACTTTTGTTGACTTCGACGTCGTAGCTTTTAAACGTTAGATTCATTTTGTCGAGCTGAGGGTCAAAACTGGACTCAAGCAAATAAAGTGACAAGATGGCCCGTTGTTTGCGGGGAAGTTTTATATGGGTTGGGTCAGTACTAATGGGAGAAAGTTTTACGTAAAGAAAAGCACCATATTTTTCATAGTTTAGACAACTACAAATAGTTGTGGGGCATTTACTCGTGTTATTTTATAATTCATTATGTTGGTTAATATGATTTAAATTAGGTAATATGAACTCATTTTTTTTTGGCTTGCATTTTGTTAAAAAGTTTATTTTTTATTTTATTTTATGTGATCATAATCTTATCATCGTTTTATCTCATATTTTAGAGGTCTTTTTCAGTTCGATGTTTATGTCCCCTTTCTTAAGTAAGCATAAATGTCATTATTGTTTGATTTGAATTCAAATGTCATTTTTTAGTACACAAGTATTCCAATTCATTTGAGATAGTATTTAAAAATCATTAGATTATGAATCTATTAATCACTCATAGGGATCGTAGAGAGATCAAATAATTATTGGAACACTTATCATTGTTGAAGCTAGTATTTTCTATGAAGCATTTTGGTGCATAACATAGGGTTTTGTATATCACTAGGATTTTCATCATTTATACAATTTTTTTTTTTTTTTTTTTTTTTTTTACATATTTTCATATAGTGATTTCCACTACTTAATTACGTAACAAATATTAAGATAGTTTTGTTATTCACCTAGTTTACCACAAAGCGACAAAGCTCACATCGTTTTCGTGAAGTTCACATTTTGTTGCCATTCTAGGGCATGGAGAAGAAAATATTTTACGCAGGGGACATGTGTCACAGTGGGCAGAACTAAGTGAGGAAATAGGTGATCCAAACCAGGGAAACACAATTGTCAAATTATTTAAGGTTTGTCTATCATCTATCAAAACTGTGCACAACGTTTTGTACATCTTTGGAGTGCCCATGATGCTTTGGACATCTATTTCTAATCGCTACCAAATTTTAGAGATTTAGTTGTCTTGACTCTTAATGCATATTTTTAGGTTTAGATTATAGCACCAAGTCTTATACAACAAATCTATGGAAAATAGGAATCAGTTATTGTAAGACAGCTAGAATCGGATATTTCAAACTCACAAGAGTCATAATGCGAGAATTTAAAGTAAGAAATCGAAGGACAAAACCATGTAAACAAAATCCATAAGTTAGAATTTTAGTCCTTAAAATTTTACTAGAAGTGGAGTGTGTTCGTGGGATTGGGTTGCCCAATCTTAAGATTTGTAGTGTAGTCATGGCAATAATCCCAAATCAACTCAAAATATTAGGGTGAGGGCACTAGTACTTCTAAATATACATTTATGCATATTCATATTTAATGATTGTCACCAAATTTCTTAAAGACAAATTTTGGAATCCAATATGAATACCCTATAATTAAATTTGGAATAAATCATCATACATTATTATTGTATTGTATATATATATTGTGATAATTAATTAATTATAATTAGATATTTATTGTAAATTCATTTATCCATATTACTCATGCTCATAAGTAAGATTGATTAGCTTATGTTAAGAGTGAAGATTATTAACTTTACAATCCATACATGGGCAATGTGTGAAAGAAGGTATGGGATGTAAGAAAAAAGGATTAATATTTTTTTAATATAGATAATGAGGGAGAAAGGGCCCTCACCCTGAGTACAAGGGAGATTGACGTAATCAACATCAAATCTCTTAGTCAATATATCAAAAAACTAAAAATACAAGGCTACAAATAAATTACTTTAACTGGTAGGGCCAATCTTGCACCCCAAAAAAAAGGATTAATGTTTGTTACAAAGATAAATAGAAAATTAACATGTGGTTTAAACGAGCACAAATGCACTAGTGGGAAGAGCTTACACCTTGGTCTAGGTATGAATGTGATCTCTATCGACTAGAGTTCTAAACAATCTCTCCCAACTTAGAAGTTTGGTTGAAGAAAAATGATTGTTAACTTCCAAACGAGCATATAATTTTATTGTAAATATTTGATTGTAGTTCACATGGTTATTCTTGACCCTAGAATTAATCATGATGTATATGAATTTGGAAATGTAGGTTGGAATTAATCATGATTGTATTATGTCAATTTATGTATAATTGGATTGTGAGGTATCGAATGGTTGACCCAAATCTTTAACGAATTTATTGAGATAAAAAAATAATTGATTATAAATCTTTTACTAAATTTATAAATCACTAGAATCGATAAACCATATATAGTGTATAAATTTTGAAAAACTCACAATCTTAATTAATATAATTTAGACTAAATTTTCATGCCCCACAAAGTAGGGGGCCATTAAAGATTTGTGAGAACGACCTTGTACTATAAAGTGCTTTATTTAAATATAATTTGATATTTTATGAAAGTGCTCATGAAATTGAATCTTAATTTCTACTAATCAAATTTTATAAGAAAGATTTTGGTTATTTAAGTTTGATAATCGAAAAGTTAAAATCCCAGCGAGAACATCATATAATAACTTTATTTTATTGTTGATATTAAATCGATACTTAATGTGAAATGCACATCTCGAGAATAAAAAATTGATTTTCAAGTATTAGTGTTAATTAGAAAAAGGCATTGGTGTGGGTGGCATTCGGAGTTGGTAGGGTGGGTTATCATTTTATTTCAATAGAATCGAAGTGTTAGAAGTGATTATGATATCAATCATCAAATTTGTACCCAAGTTTCATTAGGTATCAAGTTGCTATTGACTTTAAATAAAGGAAAGGTACACATTAAATTACTTTACCTTTACAATTTTATGGATTTACCATTTTTAATATAAAAAAATAAAAAGTAGTGTTTTTTAAAATTTATAATATTAAAGTTTTATGGTTTATTTTATATTTTAAATATAAGATGTATATACTTTACTTTTTATAAGATTAGATTTTGTGACCTCTTTTTAAATAATATAAATTTTTTATTATTAAATTAATTTAAATATATTAATAAAAATAATAATTTTCATGATAAAATAAATATTTTATAAATATTAAAGTGAAATTATCTGTCTATTTGCAGAAGTAATAATATGACCTCTTGAATATATATTTATTCTCTAAAATTTTCACTATTATAATTAATAATTATAAATACACCAAAAAAAAGTATGACGAATTTAATATTTATTTTGTTTTATTTTTTTTATGTTTGGGTGTATGGATCAAATATGATTTTTTGGAATCATTGTGATGATATTTGAGGGTTCTATACAACCTGCACATTTATCTTGTGCATATTTTAATTTGGTTTGAATCCTTCACACAATTCTAATATAATTATCCAAAATCTTTAAAAGTTTGGGTTGTTCAATTCACCTTATTTACTTTTAATTGTTGAAGGTTGATCATGTGCTTTAATTTTACCAAAATTTGAATGTGTTTATTTATAAATAACAAGTGATTTAAGTTCCTTTATTACTATGTATTTATCTAGCACATATGTCATATTTGCTACATGCTTAGTATATTCATTTATTTTGTATTACTTGTATTCCATAATTTTGTGATCAGATTAAGGGGTATGAAAAATTAGAATGAAAAATATTAATTTTATCTATGAAGATCCCCAAACCAAATCCTTTTTGTATTGGTTTTATAGGACTTGCTCACAACGACCCTCATTTCAAAGATTCAAAAGGAAAACATGTGAATTAAGTAATAGATCATAAGCACAGGAATAGGACCGGAGACTCAATTCGTAGATTGTAGATTCTACCAAGGTTGTTTGTATGGTCTAGACACGACCCATACATTAACTAAGATCATCCATATCCAATTGACAATAAGTTTGGAAGTCACAAATTCAAGGAAATAGTTCTAAATTACAATGACATGTTTAGAAGCGACTTAGAAGCACTTGTTTGTTGGAATGACAACAATTTTACAAATTACACGACTCTATTTTTTAATGTTCGATTATATAATTAATTAGACATTGTATACTACATTTTTTACATATCTTTTAATAATGCTTAATTTGAGACAAACATATTTTATTCCCCGTACATTTTTTCTTTTATTTGAAAGAATAAGCTCTTGTATTTGTTTTGTAATAGTTAAATAATAGCTCGGATAGCTTGTTAAACTTGCTTAGCATTAAAATGTCACTATCAGATTAGAGTACCAATTTCAAAACATTAAAATGAGGTGTTCAGTTAAGCATTTATAAATATTTTAATTTATTGTAATATGTTTCAAGAGGCGCATTTGAGCTTAACGTGATGTTTATTTGGCTATTAATCAAAACATAAATAAGGAAACACAATCAAATATTTATATTAACTCAAATCTGCATAGAGTTCTAGTATACTCTTTAAATCATAGTTTTGGCTATTCAACTAACATTAAATTTTATGTTTTCAATTTAATGAGAAAATTTTAAAATTCCTATCAAATCAAATATTAAATTTCATATTTTTAATTTAATAAAAAATTTGAGAAGAAATATATATACTTCGATTATTTAAATAAATGTTTTTAATAAATAAATAAATAAAAATTATATTATTAAAAATATATATATTATATAATTATTACTTTTAAATAAAGTAAAAATCGATATTGAGATATAATAAAGAGCTCATTATTCAAGGTAAAGTATAAAATCTCAAAATGATTCATAGCACCACCAAAACAAACACAACACCAATTATTTCCAACCAAAAAAATCACTAAAAACAAAAACCATAAAAGTCTAAAATTAACATACAAATAAGAAAAGACAAGAGAAGCCTAAGTAAGACAAATGCAAAATTTTATATTTTGCAGAAACCTAAAAGACCATAGAAAGAGAGGTGGTACTATTTATAAGCAAAAGCTAGTCTTCTTCCTCTTTGGGAGATAGGCACCTTCAACAAATTCAACATACCAATCTCTAAAGAGTCCACTGAATCCTTTCTTTGTAGTTCCACTTCCACAAGTCTCTTTTTTTTAGTTCCACTTCCACAAGTCTCTTTTTTCCTTTAATTAAGGATCCCAAATTTGATTTGGAAATAAGACATTTTGTTGGAGCTTAGCCAAAGGAAGCATGAGATGTCTAAAGAAAAATTATCCCCAATAATAGATGAAGGTTAGATGAAGGCTCATATTTCTTAACCTCATGAGACATTTGTCTAGAGGAAATAAAATGATCAACAATCGAGTGAGTTATTGATTGGGGTTTAGGGTGTTGAACAAAAAAAATTGTGATTGCACTAGACAAAATTAGTATTTAGAGGCATTCTTTTTTCTCCATTTTTGTCGTGAAAAAGAAGATGCAGGTGATGAGAATTGAAACAAGCAAGCAATTACACAATCCTTGAGAAGAATGCACACAGAATTCATAGGATGACACCAATTTAACTAAGTAAAATAAAGGCTTGGAGAAATATAATAGAATAAAGACTCTCACAACCCTAAGCCAAAAAAAAGTTAAGATATTGCATAGAGTCCAAAACGAAAAAAAATTTAAAATGATACACACAAGTACCAGGGCAAAAAATATTTAAAAACTAAGGAAACTAAAAATTAATAAGGGAAAAAATGGAAGCATAATATTCATTTAAAAAATAATAAGTTTGCCATGGTGATGTGACACAACCACTGCCTATTTTAACATTAATGTTAGCATGCCAATAAATGGTGGTGCCAATATATCTATCATGATAAGTGCAAAATTTGATCGTCGCATGATCGTATTTACATTTTTTTATTATTATAAATTATAATAAATATATATTTTTTGGTAGTTTTTCTTTGTATGAACTATATTAATATATGACAAGCAAATATTCAATATATAGTTGTCATGTAAGATTGACAGTGAAATTTAATCTTAATTTCAATAATCTTTATTACTTTGGTCAATGTTTCACCTACTCTCTTATTTAAAAATTAAATTTGACAATCTTATCTTACCTATCATAATTTTTTGATAATAATTATTGATTCAACATTATTTTTAAAATGTTAATATAATTTATAATAAAAAAGATAATTTATTGTTCAAAACTTTAATTCATATATAATAAAACCCTTAAAATAAAATATAAAAGAAAAGAAAAATGATTTTATGTATAATACAACCTACCTCTAAATAATCATTTTTTAACTAAAAACACAAATATAATCATACGGCCATAGCTCCCACGATATGTAATCGATCCAACTCGGCCACCTATAAGAGCTTTCCTCCTTTTTAAATTATTTTACTTGCTTGGTGATGTTATCACTATCTTCACAAACATTTTTATCTTCCAACTTTTTCCAACAAATTTTAGGAATATTGGAGTTTGTAAAGTGTTTTAATAAAGTTTTAAGGGATACCATACGCTTTGGAGCTAAATTTGGCCCAGTGAGATGCACGGGATCAATTAAATTAATGGGACGGGGACCATGGTGGCGGCGGCGGTGGGCGGTACATGAACTTAACATGGTTGTAGAAGTACTGAAATTTATACAACTTAAGGGAATAAGAAATATTTTATTGTTTTTTAATTTGATTGGATAAACAAGTTAAAAGTTTGATTGGAACTAACAAATTAATCTAAGATATAAACGGGAGGTCTAAGTCTCCCTTACATCGAATATTAATATTATTTAAATCGTCACCAATCGCCACAGATTAATTAAAGTCATCAACGATTATCATCGGTTTACCATGTTACAATAGAATTAAATCTTGGGCGTCGTTGGATGCAACTAAGCCTCTTAACCAATACACACACATCCCATTAGCAACCCTTTATTGTTGTATCAACATAAAATTTGAGTTATTAACATAAACCCGGAATTATAATGGTTAGAAAAGTCGCAATCATGTCAACTCAAAATAGTCTTTGGTCTCTTTTTTTAATGCGGAAAAGACGATCTTTAGCTATACTTATATGGCTAAGATTTTATAATCTCCCCTTGTTTTACGCAAAGATGATCATCTTAAATAGTTGATTAATTTGATGGGTTTTTTTGCTCTAATTAATGCAAAACTACAAGGGCTTGTGTTATCATTGCCCTGCGCAAGCTTCTTTTTAACTTTGTCAAGGTGGAATCTTCTTGGGAGACTTGGTCTCAATTCATCAATTACGAAGGCCTTCCATTCAGGGGTTTTCGATGAAATTGGATTGGGCATTGTGTTGTTTCCTATTATTTTCAAGTTTCTTCTAGCCATCAAAAGTTTTGGAAAAAGGAAAGCCCATCCGATAATTTTTTGGGCATAACCATGGTGTTTTCTTTGCCCAATGGGTTGTTCCTTCCCCTTCTCTCTCTTTTGACCCTATGGATTCTTGTTTTGAGAAGGTGGTGGTGGAGGAGAAATTTGGCCCTAAGGGGAGTTAGCCTCTACATTAAAATTTTGGTGATCGTTTGGATGGGAAGCTAGATGGCAATTTTTTGGAGGATCGAGTGGCTTCTCTAAGATTCCATATCCCACCCCCTTCTAGCTCAAGGAGGGAAATCTAACGTTGACCTAGGCGTGTTAGCCAAATGTAGACATCAAAGATCTAAGTCAGAAAGGTTGAGACAAGACACAGAAGAATTAATTATAGATGGCTATGAGAGGACATTGGAGGAATTCCCTTCTAGGAGAAGGTTGATCCCTGTTTGCGGATGATTCCTTTCCTCTTGTTTCTTAGATTTACCAATTATTGGTGAGAAGTGTCGTGCTAAGCTTTTTTGGGGGTGTTCCCCATGCTCTGGTGTTTATCACTTACTTTTACTGTCCATTTTCAACGTTTTTGTTGACTAGTCTTCTATAGTTGTTATTGTGTTTGGTGTTTTTCCTCTTTGGATCTCTCTAGTTAGGGTTTTTGTTTGTTGTTGTATTAGTGTGGGACTTTGTTGATGTTGTGTTTGTTGGGGATTGGGCCCCTTATTGTGTCCAAGTCCCTGTTTGGAGCTCTGGTATATGTAAAAGCTTCGCCCCGGAGGTTCATAGCTTCGCTCAAAAGCATTTACCCTTATTAAAAATAAAAATAAACCACTTTAAACTAAAGTATCACAAGGTAACTTGATTAGTTTTCACCTTAATGATATTTGGTAGAAATTTTTAGAAAAGAAGAGGGTTGGTTAGGCAAATGTCACCAAACCCCATATGGTTGTTAGTTTTAGTGATATGGAAATTAATAATTATGTTGATAGACATAGCATACAATAGGATGAATTTATGTTGTTTGTATATCATCAATGTTTAGATTTTGTTTAGTACACACCACGATGAGCAAGGCTCATTAGTGTTGTTGTGTGGGTTTGAGTGAAACCGTCATGTGGATTTCGTTGATGTTGTTGCGTAGATATGATTTGCTTTGGAAAATATGCATCGATATATATGGTATGTGTTAGTAATAAATATGCAACTGTAAATATGATATGCATTGGTAAATATGAAATATTGCCATCTTAAATATCATTAATAGGCTTCGTTGGATGCCACTCTTCTAGGGAAACTCAGATGAAATTAATGTATGCATCAAGATTTAAAGCTCAACGTGATGAAATTTTTACGGGAATGGATAGTGCCATCTTAAATATCATTAATAGGCTTCGTTGGATGCCACTCTTCTAGGGATACCCAAATGGAATTAATGTATGCGTCAAGATTTAAAGCTCAACATGATGAAATTTTTATGGGAATGGATAGTGCCATAACACTGTTTTTACATGATTACATATGAGACACTGAAATGACAACACTAATATCTTGAGCTTATAAATGTAGATACCTAAACAATGTTCATGAAATAATAATCGAGAGAGTCTAGAGATCAAAGCTAGTAAAACTTACAACGTAGGAGAGTAGATTGAGTTGGAATCGTGTGGTATGCATTATTACATTATCATTCCTTCGAATTGTGTTGAACTGGTAATCATTTTTTTACTGGGTATTGTTTGATGGTTTTTTTTTGCACCTAAAAATATGATATTTTTTTTGTTTTATGCCCAAAAATGTCACCGCAATTAACAATGCATGAAAATCAAGGGACTAAGATCGATTATAAATATACAAGAAACCTTAGAAAATTACAAGTATATGGTGTTTGAATTTTTTTCCATTTAATAGTCATGGTCGCAGAACAATTATATGGTCTTACTTATCAATTTGTGTGATGAGTGTTAGGATTTAAAGCTCATTGTAATGATTTTTTTACGAAAATGAATGGTGCAATGACACTATGTTTATGCGATTGCATATGAGACTCTGAAAAAAGCAACATTAATATCTTGAGCTTATAAATGTAAATCCCTTAAGAGTGTTCATGGAATAATAACCAATAGAGAAAACATATCAAAGATGGTAAAAACTTGTAGCGTAGGAGTGTAGATTGAGTTGGAAGCATGTGTTATTCACTGGTGCGCTATCATTCCACTTAATCAACTGTATATTAAATAGATAAGGACCTGGAAAAATATTTTGAGTCAGTTTTGACTAGATAATGTTTGATGGTTTTGTTTTGTATTTGCACCTACGAATATGATAATTTGGTTTTGTTTTACACCCAAAAATGTAGTTGCACTTAGTGTTGGATGAAAATCAAGGAATTAAGATTGATTAGAAATATATGAGAAACCTTACAAACTTACAAGAATAAGGTGTTTGCCTTTTTCCATGTTGATAGTTGTAATCGTGGAACAATTACGCGGTCTTACTTATCAATTTTTGTGATGAGGTTTAATATTTGATTGAATTCTTATATATTTGTACAAAATTGTCAAATCTAGGTTTGAGAACCCATGCAAGGTAAGCTTTGATTGAGGGTATTTTCAAGATTGCATTTCTCAATGTCAATGACATGTGCAGTGCCATGTTATTTTGAAAGTGGATGGATTTCCATATAGTCATAAATATAGGATTTTCCTTTTTAGATGACCCATCTTACCTATAATGTTATATTCTAACTAACTTTTCCACTTTGACATATTTTTTTGGATTAGGGGTAAACGCTTTTGACTGAAGCTATGAAACGGTTCTGGGGACCTAGTCCCCACAAATGACAGTAACATCAAAGATGTAGAAAATAGAAACTGACACCATGCCCAACATGGCACCTCTAACAAGAGAGAGAAACCCCTACAAAGAGAAGGTATGCTCGAAAATAATTCACGGTATGTTAGCCAAAAATCAATGATAAGACATTGCACAAACTGAAGACCAAGATAAGAAACAACACAAGGATAATAATCCATCCAAGATCAAAGCAACCATCAACTGTGAGCTAGAGCCAACCTTCTCTCTCATTTGGAGAGAAGGTCCTTCATTGTCCATTGACAACCGTCTCTCACCAATTCCTCTGCCTCCAGTCTTAGCCTTTTGACCTCAGATCTTCAACCTTTCTTTTTGGCTATAGTTCCCACATTAGCTTTAGGTCTCTTAATTGCATTCCTAAGAGGGGAGGCTAAAGTCTCAACATACTAGAAAGGAATAGGATTCACCACAAGGGAAGTTACTTCCTTCATAGGAGATGCCTTCCAAGTAGAGGTAGAAGGATCCCCAGACAAGGAAGGTAAAGGGGAAGGACCCAAAAGTTGGAAGAACTTCCCATGATTATGCCAACATAAATCATAGCTAGGGGAACCCTCCTCCTTCCTCCAAGCCATCTAAGGGAAGGCCAAAGTCTTCGAAAGGACCACAACTAAACACACCACCGCTCAATGCCCCAAGAGATTGCAACGAAAGCAGCGGAAGGGAAGACCCTTGTAGTTGAGAAATTGAGTCTACTTGCCCCAAGAAGAGAACTAAAGAACTAAGTGGAAGAGAGTTTTAGAAAGGTCGATAATAGCGCAAAGCTGTACAAATCTGCCTCTCAAAGAATTTTCATCAATTACTATGAAGTACCCCACTTTGTTACCCAATTATTTGATATGCTATTCTTTTCTCATGATTGGCGGCAGGTGATACAATTTGATCCAAAGGGGTGATGCCATGTTTTGCATCTTAGCAGGTTCGAAGAAGGGCAACTGGGGATAGAAAAAGAAGTCATAGTTACCAAAAAACCATGGTGCTAAAGACCACACAAAATCCCTGTCCGAAGAACTTTGATTTAGACAACATGAAAGAATCATGAACTTAGCATGGAAAAGGAAGGAACAACTATTAAGCTCCAAGGAGACCAATCCCAATTTGACAAATCAATTTCGAAAAGATGAGAGCCCACACACTTACCAAATAAGGATTTGCAACCCAATTCATACTTCATATCCTCAATGGATGAGTTAGTGATTTCCTGCTCTAGGGTCTACTTAGAAAAGTGTATTGGGACATCACCAAACCAAAACGAGGGAAGAGAAGAAGAGGGCAGGGCAACAAAGTCAAGAAGAGGGACGCCATCTTCCAACATGCCCAATAGGGGAGGCTATGAAAATCTAGATTTGCTTATCAAGAAGGGAACAATCACCGAAGGAAGCCAAGTCTTGCAGAAATCCCCAAAGCTGTGACTTTGACATATTAATATTGTGTTTTGTGACTTGGTTTTCTTGTGTGTAGTCAAACTGATTAGTATGAACAAGGTGTTGTGTATGATTTATTGCTTGCATCCTCTATGCACCTTTTAACATAATTAGTAACTTAGATTTTTGGCAAGTTGATTTATGTAATTATATTTCATATTTATGGTTTGGATGGTTTGCTTATCTAAATTTTGGTAAGTTTTGACAGAGCCACTCAAAGAAACCACAACAATTTAGTAGTTATTGGTGTAGTTGCAGTGTTTAGCTTTTTATATTTTTGTAGTTATCTCAAAATATAGTTTGGCTACTATATCGAATTTCATTTGATGTTTATTTCTCTTTATCACAATTATTATTTATTAGTGTATTCAAGTAGTTATTAAAATGTCACTCAAGATTTTAAATAAAATGAGAAAGTTTGACATATCTATGTGCCAAATAATGATATATAATTCCTAATTTTATTGTTGAGGTTATAAGGTTTTATATGCTTCAAGGTTCATTGTGGCTTATTTGAGCAATTAATAGCCTATAGAATTGACTAAGGCCTTCCACCTCATCTTAAGGTAAGAAATCATCTCTAATTAGTTAGAATACATATCTCAATTCTCATATTTAGACATAAGCTTATCACTTATGTAGGATTAGATTTTAATATAACACAACCTACTAAATAGAATCCCTACCTAATCATCTAATAATAGACCAAATATTCTAAAAGATTTATGATATCACTCTTTAATAATTATTATAAATATAATATTATTTGTTTGGAACTAGCTTGAACGTTTGTCTTTTTGATTTGCAGATTTTTTTATAAACTAGAAATTTTGACTTTTGTATAGTCTTATATTATTTTATTTCATTATCTTAGATTATTTTGCTTTGTTATTAGTATTACATTTCTACTTTGGTAGTCTTAATATCAATCATTACATGTATCTATTGCATTTGTTCCATTCCACATATTGTATACATATATTGTTGAACGCAAAGTAGATGAACATGCTTATGAGACATGATTATCATATCATAAATTTTGGGCATGAAGGTGTCATTGTATAATGTCCTTACAACTCCCTGTCTCTTAGTCTAGTACAACTTTATCTCCAAATATGTTTGAGGCAATTATTATGGTTTCTTCTAGAGACCAGTCTCCAACATATTGTAGCCATTATTTAAAATTGACATTTGTCTTGCCTGGTATATTGTTCATTACAAATTAGGTGGGTATAAATGATGATTCACAAAGCGTTGTATTATTTTTTCTATAACTTCTACTTAAATGTGGGCATTCAACAAGGCTTACTTTAGAAATAGGTTTGGCATGTTTGCAAAAGTTTCTGCAATAATCATTATAAAAACAAGAAACTTGGCACTACGTAAATTTGATCCCTAATCATTTCATAACTAACACCTAGAGGAGCTGATGAAATTATAGTTGTTTGAAGGTATGAATCCCAACCCATCAAAGTTTGACACTAAGAGCTCCTAATGAAGTTCCAAGGGAGGTTATTTGTGGTAGATTGTGCCTTGATGTCAAGAATTCTATAGTACCTCTATACAAATAGAGAAGAATAGGTTCATCCCAAGTTATTAAGAACTTTCAAGAACTCTTCAAAGATTAAGATTTTCCAGACATATACCTTCTTGTACTCTTGTGATTTTCTAGTTCCTTTAACTTCAAATTTATTGCCCTTGCTTTTTGTATGTTCTCCCATGTCTTGATATGTCGCTACCTCTATTGATGCCTTCATTACACCTTTCCAGTGCAACTGCTAGTAATAGAAGAAAATCATATCAAATTATGTAGTGTGGAAATGTCACTTGTATTAATTAAAATGTGAAGAATGTTTTACGAGAGATGGTATTTGATGAAGTTTTTGTAAATGGGGTAGTGTAGACACCTAAGACCCTAGGTATTTATTATTCATTAAATTGTATAATTCTTACATTCATGTGTACTTGTCATTGGTGCATTTTGTCAAGTACTGATGGCCGCTAACCCCTCTTCTTAGCAATCTCTAGCTCCTCTTTTCTCTCTTATGATTTCCTCTTGTTATAATCCTTTGTTTGGGGCATCCATAGGCTTCAAACACTCTTTATAGTAGCCCCTTTTGGCTTAAGTTCTTTCATCCCTTCATATTTTTTTTGCTTTTTTACCAATAAAGGTTAATTTGGGTGCCAATAGGATCCTATTTTGAATTTAATTTTCTTATAAATACACACTCATTCTAATTTATTTAAGCATTTCGGTGAAATTAAAAAAAAAAAAAAAACATTATTCACGAGAACCTATTGAGCAATTGCAAACACTCTAGAGAATAACAAACATTCATTAAAGTATTCATTGAAGCCCTCAAGCTCATGTTAGAGATATTGCATGACATTAATTTGCATGTTTAAATTATTGCAATTATTGATGTTTGATATTTTTGACATTGTTATTATTGAGGGCCTTACAAATATCAAGATAATTAGACTATTCCCTGGTATAATGTAGGCCCCAAAATATATTTGGCTTTCCTTATGATTTTCAAGTACTGTTACACAATTAAGGCAAGAAGAAGTTGCCTTAATTTATTTCCATATCTTATTTTATTTCCCTTTATTTCATATTCATTAGAAATGGTTTCTTATTCAATAAAGATAGACTTCGAATTAGGCAACTGAATCCCTACAAACAATTTGGCCAAAGTCAATAATTGAATAGCGATGCGTTGTTATTATTCTTAAAAAGTTCACTACTTGCGATACCAAGTAAAGTCATCTAGGGTCTTTCTAAAAGAAGTGATTTTTTTTTTTTTTTTATTGAAAGTATGTGATATATTTTATTAGATAAAATATAATGCATGCTTGATCTAAAAGCACACCCTAAGTAAAAAGTACTACATAAAATAAATAGGGATCAACAACCCGAAAAAGTATAAAAAATCAAGGCTCAATGGCAAACATTATACAAATACCAAATTAAAAAGTCATTATTTTTTGGAAGATGCATAACTCTCCTAAGCCGGCGGCATGTGGGGATCAACACCCATAAACATTGCTACAAACTAAGAATCTTGGTTACTACCAAACTACTTATTAATGACAACATCCAAAAGACTATTTGAGGAGACCTTACTCAAGGGCTAAAACACCCTTCTCTAAAATCAGATCAACAACTTTTAACTTGCATAAAAAATAACCTTAAACAATTTATAAGCTCCTTAATGAAATTGACAATTACCTTAAAGTCTACATTATGTTTATAACCCTTTTAAAAGTTATAATGAACCTGATTCTTCATTACCTTTGTCATCTGATTTGGTATTTAACAATACCAAAAAAAAATAAAATTAAGACTTAACCTAATTTGATGTCTTCCTTTCCTTTAATTTCGTACTTTGGGAATTTTTTATCTTTTTTTGGCCGAACTGATTAATTAGAGTTATTAATATACAACAACATTTTTTTATTGTTTTGGGCGGAGGGGCTCGTTGCCAGGTTCGTGATGTATCTGAGAAATTAAAATGAATGGAACTCAAAAATGGTCCAGGATATAACCCCCTCTCTGGATTATTTGCGGTTTAAATCTGCCGAACACATGTGCTTTAGCTATAAAGATCGACTCCATTTCAGGTCCGTTATTTTAGATGCAATGCAGGCTTATGGTTTGAGACGGTACAAGCCCCAAAAGGCTTACCATTAATCCTGAAAATTCATGAAATTGAGCTTGGAAACATCTCAGAATTCGTAAAGAAGCAAATACGTGGTTTCGGTGAACAAATATTGAAGCTCAAAAAGAGGCAAAGCCTCTCAAACAGAACATTATTTCCCAATTGTTAATATAACAGTCCTGCGAATATAATATATTTACTCAAATTCCACCTAATTGGCGAGAGTTCGAATCTTACTGCATTTGAAAATTGAGAAAAAATCCGCACAAAGAAGGGGACAATTAGTTAAGGAGCAACATACCCGTAGAATGAAATCGTTCCCGACAGGTTTGCAGCTGGAAATCTCGAATGCGAGATCGAGGTTAAGATTTGCATTGCAGGTGTCCGACGACTGCGCATTGTGTTGTCTGATGATTTGGGGGAAAAACAGCAACGCCATTATCCATACCGCACATTTCCTCTTAAGTGCCATATGCAGGAGCTCCATTTCCCTTTTCCGTTTTCAGATCTAAAGCTAAAGGTCTCCTGTCAGATATATGTGCATAGTTCCTTTGCCTTTTTTCTCAAGGTACATGAATGTTTTCCCTCTGTTTTAATTATTCTCTTTCAGTCCGTCATGATTATTTGAAAGAATAAACATTGCCCAAACACACACTCCAGCCCAGGTGGATGAACTAAACCTTCGTTCTGTATTTAAATGTTTAATTAATTTGTTGACTATAGATGTTTACCATGATTACTTAATAAGCACTAGCGTTTATGATGTAAATTTATTAGTGTAGCTTTGAAAGATACAATCTACCTAGTCTTACCTACCTGTCCGATCATCTTTTCAAGGAGGGTTGCTTTTGATTACTCCAATGTCCCTCCACAACGTTGGACACGTTAATTACATATTCAGAAGCTTTGGTGTGGAAATATTTCTAGAATGTATGACACCATGCTTTCAAATTAAGAATGCTAAAAAGCATTTGAGGAATGGGATGTTTATTGTTATAATATGATTGAAAGTATGGGTTTTATGTACACAAAATTATTAATTATTTATACGAGTATTATGCATATGTTAGTTATAAATGATTTCGGTTTGGTCATTGAGATACAATTTGTATTATCTTGTTAGTAGAGTTTGTACTTTTCTATCGTGTGATTTGAGTATATAGACGTTTAGATGTTGAGAAGTTGATATTAACTCATGACGAGTGTTGAGATAATGTTTTTTAGAATGATTTTTATGTATGCAGTGGGTGTGGATACATGTTACTTGAGATTGTTATATTCAATTGATTCGACTATTTTAGGTAGAGAAATTTTATAAATGAAATGATGTACATGTTACAGGTGGCCATGCAAAGGAACGAGGACTATGCCAAGTATGGATGTACCAACGGTATTAGAGAAGTAGTGTCTTTCATAATACCCTTAATTAAAATCTAAACCTAGTTATGTCTTATAAGCTAGTTTTGAATTTTTGGCATTTTGGACCTATCGAGTCTTATTCCTACCCATTTTTTATACCTTAGAAGCTATTTTAATCTTATAGTAGGTCATATAGCTGAATAGGAAACCAACTTAAGTTGCACTTTCTGAAAAAAAAAAAACTCGAATGGAAAAATATACCCAAATATTTAAGGTAGTAAAAAGTGGAAAATCAGTATTTTTATGTGTGTTTAAGGCCCTTTGACCAAAGAGAGAGACTTATCTTTTTTGAAACCTTAACAGACATATCGGGATAGCCCATGTGACCATTTATGGCATGGAGAAGAGAAATATTAATGAGCATTGGTGAGCCTTATTTTTTTGCATGGGTTTGTAAGAGAAACTATTACATAAGAAGACTTTTGAAAGAAAGTCTAAGGATTGTGAAGGGACAAGTGTTACATTCCCATTGGCCATTGTGTTTTAGTTTTTTTTATAAGAGGAGGGGAAGCCTTTTTGGAGGAACTTTTGGTCATTATATTCATTTTGAAAGGTGAGCTTGAGCTTGAGGAAGAGGAAGAAGCTTAATGTAGAGAAGGATCTACTATGGCAAGGCACTTGTAGTAGGAGTTCTTGTTTAAGATCAAGCGAAGGAACTCAGGGAAACTACCCCACTTACCCATGAAACTGTTCTTATTCTTTGATTCTAAATTTTCTTCTTCCCTTCTTGTTTGAGAGTTTTCAAAGGGATGCACAACCATTTGGCTTGCCCATTTTTAAATGTTTGTTTGTCATGCTTGGGTCTATGGCCACCATGTTATTTTTATCCCTTTAAGGGTATTGAGATGACCAAATCCCTTATCTTTTCCTTTTTGTTTTGATAGTCATTTTAATCACTTGAAATCATATTGTTATGTTGTTGAAATAAATTTAGCTTGTGTGTTTGATGTATGCCATATTTGAGTAGGGTTTGGACATGTGAACTATGTTCCAAAGTCCTCCTTCATGGCTCAATTGCATGGGGTTTGGGTAATAGAAAAACTAACATTTCCAAATTTTTCCCATACAAAGGGAGAATTATTTGGGCAAAGGGGAGGCATCCCAAAGTCCTTGTTCTCCACCCTATTGAGTGGAGAGTAGCAATTTTCATCCGCAATGGATGATTCTTGAGTCTTTTCAAATATTGTAATCTTTTGTGGTTGTCATGTCTCCCCAGATACTTTATATTTATATTTGTGTGTTCTAGAGATGGTTTCATGTGATCTTGATTGGGTGATAATAAGAGCTCCTTATAGGGAAGTTTTATGGGACAAGCCAACTAGTTATACTTGTCACTTTCACCTTAATAACATTTTGCCTTACATCAAATTGTTGGTGCTACCTATGCTTGGAGATGAGAAACCTTGGCTGGGGGAGTGTCTAGGGTTATTGGCTAATGATGGTATTAATAGATCGAAGGCAAGCCCCTCATTGGTTTAGCTTTGTGAGGTACATTGGGACTTGGATTTGAAGATTAGATTTCTTTTCTTCTTGTAAAAAATTTATGCAAACTTTAATTGGTTGTTGGAAGCCATTAAAATGTAATCAATTTAGTTATGAGTGTTCATAAAGAGAAAATGTAATTTATTGAGCTTGCAAGCATTGTAATGTTCATTATTATACCTTGTTGGAAGGAGGAAAATTTGTAATGATGGAATTTTTAATTTTGATCGATTGTTGGATTTGAAAGAGTTAATTGAAAAATGCCATCTTACTAGATTTATTAGAGTAGCACAAATAAAATTATTATTTTTTATGTTTAGTGTTTGAAATGGTAAGCAATTTCTTAGGCCTAAAAAAGGCTAGTTTAATTTTTATAGTTTTTGTTTTAATCCAAATTTATCTAATTCTCCTGAAATTATTTGTTATGTAGTGGACTCCGCCATGATTCCACAACATTTCACAAAACAATGTTAAGAGCCACAATTTAATAATTATGGTTTTTTAAAGACAAAATTGCTATTTTGCCCTAATTCCTTTAATAAAATGGCCTAAATTCAAAAAATTATTATACACATCAAATGAGGCCAAATTATGCCCGAAATAATTTTATATTTAAATTCATGATTTTATTAACA
The DNA here is from genome assembly GCA_037957365.1 of Torreya grandis. Classification (NCBI taxonomy): domain Eukaryota; kingdom Viridiplantae; phylum Streptophyta; class Pinopsida; order Cupressales; family Taxaceae; genus Torreya; species Torreya grandis. Next base: position 1,861,079 of record JARHVA010000832.1, on the reverse strand, counting down.
TGTGGAAATTAGTTTCATAATTTTTGGCACTACAAGGTGCCTAATGTGATGTTTGAAAATTTAGTATTATTTAAGGTAATTTTTTTTACACAGGGCCTTTCTTATAGGGTAGAGGCTAGTGATTGGTCACTTATGTAACCGTTGCCAACCCAAAATCAAAATAAAAAATGTTGGCAATATGGTAACCTCTTGCACTTGTGCACATGGAGCGGCTACCAAACTGCTAACCGTCAACCCTAGGCGTTGTCAAAGAAGCTCCCTATGGAGAGAGTCTAGATAGGTGGTGCCACTTGAGCAGGTAGTGATTCTTATTAGTACGCTGAGAGGCTATGAAGAACCCAGAGTAAAGAGCCAATGGCTTTAGTAGTCACAAATGACTAAAAGGGTGGCAAACCCAAAAGGGCTTAGCTAGCCATGAGAGCTTTGTTGGGAGCAACAAACATTGGGGTGGCTCAACCTTGGCCAAGACATGGAACTATGCTCTGCCCTTCTTGGATCAATTCTATTCAAGTAGCTTGCGTTATAGGCTTAGAATGGCATGAAGACCAAATAGCTTGTGTAGTCACTTGTAAGCCATAAAAGGCAGTGGAAGTCCGGTGGTGGTATCTAGATTTGAGGTTATCACCACGAGATGACAGAGCAATCTTCTTTGACTTTTAAAATAGATATCATGTTTTTATATAGTTGGTTGAAACAATAATATAATTAATTATATTATTATTATTATAGTTTAATCTAAAGTCAGTTTTAACTTAATATAATATTGAGTCATGAGATATTTTTACCTTGATTGTAAATATTAGTCAAGAGACTTCTTGTCTCGATGGAATAAAATTGTTGTTAAATTAAATTATAGTCAAATTTATTATTTTTGGGGATATGTATTTAGTCGATGGATTATAGTAATTAAGCTAACCTTGGGAGAGCCTTAAGGATTAGTAGCTTTGAACCTTTTGCGGCTTATTTGTGGCACTTTAGATCTCCAAGAGTAGGGCATCCCATAAGGGCCCCCCTTAATTTTTCATACTCTTTTGCATGAAAGGGTTTTAAACAACCAAAACATAAACTTAAATAAGGTTTAAACCTTTTTCATAGATAGCCCTTTTGGCTTAAGCAGATATTTGAGGGCTCCTAGGAGCCCCGAAAGTGAGACAACCCTTAAGGGATTCTACTTATTTTTTAACCCTCTTCGCATTAAATCAGGAACCAATGCTTATAATAATTATAACTTTAACATAAATTATTACATTCTTGAGTTGAGATATGAGTGGCCATTAATGATTGACAAAGATTGCTAAGGACCTAAATCAACTCTATACCCATCAAACTGAGAAGCTACAAGGAGGTCCCTGAAAGACCCCCTGCTTCCCTAAATGTCATGCAATTTGAGATATCACCTCATCTTGAACTTTGGTGTCAAGGATCTATAAGTGACTAGTTATGGCGCCAAGGAAGCGTTTACCCTAATTGTATTTGTCATTGTGTGAGAGATTGGAGTGTCATGGAGGGCATGTAGGCCAATTAAAGCAAGTGGGGCTGACATGGTTATGTAGTGACCATGTAGCCATGTGTAAATCAAAATCTATGCCAATCAGGCATGTGTGCTTGTTTCGACATGTTTTGTGCTTCATACGACAAAATTGGATAGATGTTGGTGATGTGGTTCTGTCGAATGTGCATTGTACATTCTCAAAAATAAATCAACATATTTGTGTATGGATTTCCTCATGCTAAATTGTGGACATGACATTTTGGTATAAAATATTGATTTCAATGTTGGGAGCTCTAGGTAACTTATTAATATTTTGGTTCATTACTTATGTTTTGATCTTACACTTATTTTTCCTTGTGTAACATGACTTGCATGGGATAAAGGTTACTACAAAATGATAATGATCTCCCTATTGACCACCTCTAATTATGCAAGGGCTAATAAACTGTGTGCCTCAAATACTTTAAGGCATATATCAAATGCTTAATGTATTACATGAGAGGTCATCAATTGTGCATGAGGTTTCTCAAAGACGTTATTCACAACCTTCATGGGGTGGACAGATGTTAGTCAAGGAAGATGACCCACAAACCAACACAACAAAGGGCAGAGGAAGATAGAGAGAGGCTTAGATCTCATAACCTATCACACTAACATGTAGAGGGAAACAAAGTGGAGTCTCAACATAGAAATGATCATTGATAGAGGCGAGGTTATGACCATACTCTTAGGCCAGTACCAGGGGATTTGGTCAAGGACTTGACAACTCCATCCATTGAATTTTTATGGTGTTTATGAGGGTTGTGTAGTTTAGGCATGGCTAACAAGTTTTTGAGGATGTTTTACCTATATGATTTGGATTTCAATGAAAGATCATGTCTAGATACTCACCTAATTAGAGGCACAAGGAAGATTTAGTAGGAGTTTGAGGAGTGAAAACTCCATTTGACCCCAACCACTACTACTTGGGAGTTATTTAAGGAGCGGTTTAGAGATTGTTATATTTCACCACGCTACATATAGAGGAATGTGGATGAGTTCTATGAACTTCGGTAATGAAGTAATACAATGGCATAGTATGATTATCGTTTCCTTAACTTATTATAGTATGTGAGGTATGTAACATGTGAATCTATTCAAGTGAACCATTTTATCAGAGGTTTGAATGCAAGCCTGGCTAGCGTAGTATGCATACTCTCCCCACTAACCTTGTTAATTATGGTGGAGAAGGTTTGCATTTTATAAGAGACTTGGGGTACACCTAGGAGGCTCGAGAGAGGTTCTAGGACAAGTTACAATTTGATGTCATGCCAAATCACATTGTGTACAAATGCACCTAGAGTAGGTTGGAGACCTACCCAGTTAGCTCGTGAACCTTCTTAGAAGTAGCAACGGATTACCCATACTAACTATAATACACAAAATTTTAGGAAGGGTCAAAATTGGTAGGACAAACATAGTGAGAGTAGGTCGGATAGGCAACCTGTCAAACATTAGATTAGGTTGGCACAAACTCAACATTTTATGCATGCAAGACCTTTAGGGCCTATGGTGACAATTGGGTAGAGGATTATTGGAGCCCCATCATGGCGAGTGTAGGTCATAAGTGTGTGCTACACTTGTGGATCACCATACCATTATGCATGAGATTACAAGTAGATATCATCAACTACCATAAGGAAAAAGGCTCTAATGTCTAATAAAATAATAGGTGATGTGGGTAGCAGACACATGATGTATGCAATGGTGGAAAACTACCAATCAAAGTGTAGAGAGGATTACAAAGCAAGTTAGTCAAACATTAGTCCATAAATCATGAAAAATGCATAAAGAACTAACTAACTAAGCCTATCTATTCCTATGGGAATTATAAAGGATAACAATGAACAAATAAAAGAAAACAACATCATATTACCTTCCCAAATGGATTCACCATACCCATATGGCTCAAAATCATGTTCTCCCTTGATCAAGCATCCTTGTCTTTGTCAACAAAGGTAGCAAACTCCTCCAATGTCTCAAGAACACTCCATAAAACCTAGGCTCATGATTCCAAATCATTAAACTAGCCTATTAATGAATCTTGTATCTACTTTTATTGGTCTATTGCAAAGGATTGCAGAGACAATTATGCATAATAACTTTACATAAATCAAGCTTTTTTATTCATGTCCATGGCCTCTCTATTTATAGATTTTTCAGATTGGTCAGGACCAACCATGACCGTCCATCTCAAGATTGAGATGTGTGGCCATGGATAATCTTAATATTTAGAATTAAACTCATAAATATCCTCAGGATAAATAAGCATTAAAGAGGCATGGGAGGCATTAACTAGGCATGGGTGACCCATAATCCTGATATTTTATGCACTTATGGCTTGATGGATGCCACCTCATAGATGATGTCAATAGGTGATGCAGATATTCAAAATCAATTTCCAATAATGAGATATTCAAAATGACCTATGGAATTCTTACTTAATCTTTTAAATTGGATTAATTAGCTTAAGTAAGTTTAATCAATTTTAGTGTAATTCTTTGGAAATTGGTGCACAATTAATCAAAATGGTCAAAAAGTCATATTACTGGATCATAATTTGACTGGAGGGGAACTGGAAGGTGATGTTAGATGTGTTGGAGATGTATTCCCATTTCGGATGTTGCCAACACTAAATAACAAAGGTACGTGATGTGTACTAATGAATTAGAAGAAAAGACTGATTCAGAGTACTAAATGGTGAAATTGTCATTTTGATTTAAAATGATCTGATCAAAGTTAGCTATCCCATAAAATGCATTTCCCTATTTAGGGATACTTTAACCTAAACTAGCACTTGTAAGTGACAAGTTTGAACCATGTAGGGTGTTTTATGGATTTTGACTTAAAATGTGCATTTGAGTGCAATTCGAGTAAGATTGACAATTACAACACAAATGGTGTTAGGAATTGGATATCTACACAAAGCACCAAACTACAATAATTGAGACCACAAGTATGATTAACAGAGTATATGTTACTATTCTATTTGATTTTGGAGCCTCATACTCCTTTATATCCCTTTAGCCATGAACCATTATAAGTTGTTGGATTTTAGACAAGAATAGTGTTGGAAGGTTGAGTAGGACACTAGAACCAAGATGTCCTTTATCTCACTAATGAGTTGTTGCATTCTCTATTTGGGTGGTTTTCCCACCACTGTTGGCTTACACAGTATACCCTTGGGGACTTAAGTGGTTGTTTGGGTATGTATTGGCTCAATTCTCATAGAGCAACTATGGATTGTCACAACAAGGTCATTGAGTGTGTCAATGACCTTGGAACCAATATGATTATTATAAGGGTCAAGAGACCCATTTCCATTTGCATGGTTTCTATGATGCAGCTAAAGTGGAACATGCAGAATGGATGTTAGATGTTTGCTATCACAATGAGTGATAGGTCAGAGGAAGATACAAAGAAGGCTTCATTAGATGACCATCCCATTTGTTGGGAGTTGGTTGACAAGTTTTTGGGTAAGTTCCCTGGGAAGCCCCCACCTCGAGAGATTGATTTAAGGATATAACTTATACGTGGGGTTGAGCTGATATCTAAAGCACCATATCGAATGACCACCCCTAAGCTTTGTGAGCTCAATTTACAACGACAATATATTTTGAACAAGGTATTTGTACATCTTAGTGTTTCTACATGGGGAACACCTATTATATTCGTAAAAAATAAGGATAAATCCCTTTGAATTTGTGTTGATATCCACCAGTTGAAAAAAGTAACAACCAAAAAACCATTACCAATTACCCAAGATTGATGACTTAATTGATAAGATAAGAGGAGCTAGAGTGTTCCCAAGATAGATATGAAGTCTAGGTAGCATCAGTTGTAGATTGCAGAAGTAGATATTCAAAATATTGTGTTTTGAAAGTGGTATGGGCAATATGAGTTTACATTTGTACCCTTTGGTTTGAATAATTCCCCATCAATGTTCATGAACGTAATGAATGGAGTTTTTTTGTACCTTTCTAGACCATTTTGTGTTGATCTTCCTTGAAAAGATATTGATCTATTCATGGAATGAGGAATAACACGAGGATCACCAGTAGTATGTTATACAAGTTTTGAGAGAGAACCATTTGTAAGATAACTTGATTATGCTTTTGCACAATCAGAGGTGCAATATCTTGGGCACATTATTTATTTATATTTCTTTTGGTGGGGGGGGGTGGTAGCTCAGTATATCCCTCTAAGATTTGTGTTATTATGGATTGGACAACATCCAAAAATGTCACATATGTACATAAATTCATGAGTTTGGCAAGTTACTAATGCCACTTCATTGATATATTTTATTGTATTGCGAACCCCACCACTTCCTTTCAGAGGAAAGTGTAGAAGTTTGTTTGGATAGAGGAGTATGAGTAGGCCTTCTAGTTGTTTAAAGAGCATCTCACTAGTGTATCCCTATTAGTGATACCTAATCCACTTGAGGAGTTCTTCATCTACACTAATGTCGCATTTTTAGGGTTAGGATCCATCTTCATGTAGGGTGGTAAGGTGATTTTCTATGAGTCTAGGAAACTCAAGGAATACGAACTGAGATACCCAACACATGACCTTGAGTTTTTATCTATAGTACTTGCTTGTTTGAGATGGTGACACTTTATTCTTGGTTATCACTTTGTGCTAAGGACATATCACTTGAGCCTACAACACATATTCAGTCATCCCAACCTTAACGCCCATCAAGGGTGTTGGAAAGTTTATGTGAGTAATATTGCGAGATCCTAAACATTAAGGGAAAGAGAATGTGGTTGTAAATGCTTTGAGTAGGAGACACCACAAGTTGACAATGATGAGGCTATGCATAAATTTGTGAAGTTGAATTCTTGAGCAGCTTCTTAAGGATAATTTTATACTAGGAAATAAAACAAATATTAGATTCAAAGAGGGCCCTAAAGGGAAAGTATGTCGCTTTACACTTAAGGCAAATGATATTTTATGTCATAGGGGGCATATTTATGTGCTCGCATCAAGTGACTTGTGCAGTTTGATATTTTTAGTCTCATTGAGCCCCTTATTAGGCACACCTCATAGTGAAGAAGATGCATAAAAAGTTGAGATAATTGTATCATTGGGTTAGTTTGTGGCACTACGTTGGATAATTTGTAGTTTGATGCCTTGTGGTCTAGAAGGTCAAGGTTGAGCATCAACATCTTTCATGGTTTTTATACCCCCATGAGATTTTGAAATGGAAATGGGACTCCATCTCCATTGAATTCATTGTTGGACTACCTACCTTGTCCTATCATCATGATGAGATCATGGTGATGGTGGATAAGTTGACAAAGGTAGTTCACTTTTATCCAATAAAGACCATTTACAATGCCACGTTAGTGGCAAGGGTTTTCCTGGATGGCATAGTTTGATTGCACACAATTTCCCTTGAGACCGATGGTTAGATAGCACAAGTAGAGAGTTGAAGGATCCAATAGCCACCAATGACTAAAATCCCTATCATTGTATCCTAAGCCGAAAATGGCTTAGCTAGTCATGAGAGCTTCATTTGGAGTATGAAACATTAGGGTGGCTCAGCTTTGGCCAAGCCACAAAACTATGTTTTGCTTGTCACTAATATGAGGTGGTAGTGTTGGCTCGACTCTAGCTAAGCCAAAGTTGTAATAGCCTACTCGACAAGCTCATAATGGCATGAAGGCCGAGTGCCCTGCATAGTTGCTCGGGAGCAATGGAAGGTGGTGAAGGCCTTGTGCTAGTGTCAATATTTGTGGCCAGTAGTGGTGGTTAGACCACAAGACGATAGAGAGATCTTCTTCCACTTTTACTATAGATCATGTGTTTTTATATAATTGTTTGAAATAATAATATAATTGTTTATATTATTATTATAATTTAATCTAAAGTTGTTTTGGACTTAATATAACATTAATTCATGAGATATTTTTAGCTTGGGTTTAAATATTAGTTAAGGGTCTTGTTGTCTCAGTGGAATAAATTTGTTATTAAATTAAATTCAAATCAGATTTTTTTTGGGATATATGTATAGTATGTCGATTATACTAATTAAGCTAACCCTGGGAAAGCCTTCAAGGCTAGTACCTTATAACCTTGTGCTGCCTATTCAGGGTACTCTAGGGGCTTTAGAATAATGCGGCCCAAAAATACCCCCATGAATTTTTTCATGTTGTTCTACATGGAAGGGTTTTCACGAACCAAAACACAAAATTAAACAAGTTTTAAACCCTTTTTCAAAGAAAACCCTTTTGTCTTAAGTAAACATTGAAGGACTCCTAGAATCCTTAGAAGAGGGGCGAACCTTAAGAGACTTTTTCAAACCCTTTCCACATTAAATCAAGAACCAATTCTCATAGTGAAAACTTTATGTGAATTATTAAGTTTTTGGGTTGAGCTCCAAGTGGCCATCAATGGTTGTCAAAGATTATCAAGGACCCAAATCAAATCTATACCCATTGAAATAGGAAGCTAAAGGGAGGTCCTCGAGGGACCCCCTACTTCCCCAAACATCATTCAATTTGAGATATTATCCCATATTGACCTTCAGTGTCAAAGTCTTGGAAGCAACTAGTTATGTTTGCTAGGGAAGTGTTCGTGCTAATCATATTTTTCATTGTGTGAGATCTCAGAGTGTTGTGGAGATTTGTAGGTTGATTAGATCAAGTGGAGCCAATATGGTTACATAGAAACCATGCAACCACTTACACATCATAATTTGTGCCAATTATGCATGTGTGCTTATTTTAGCATGTTGTGCACCTTGTGCCATGAAATTGGATAGCCATTGGCAACATGATTATGTAGAACATTCATGTTATATTCTCAAAAAAATTGGCATGTTTTTGTATGGGTTTTGTCATGCTAAATTTTGGGTATGACATATTAGAAATTAGTTGAGTGTTTGATAGTTATAGGTTGATGGTTCAAAACTTGCATTCTTTGGGGTCTCTCTCATGCCAACTGGACTTTACCGAGAAGAGTGTGGGTTATATTTGATGATAATAGTAATCAAAAACATTTTTTTGGTGAGATCCTGTAGATGAAGCATTAAGGTGGATGATATATTCTCCAAAGTATAACTTCAAACTTTAGTCTAGATAATGAATGATTGTAATTGATTCAAATAAAAAGAAAATTAAGCACTTTATCTCTGCTTATAAAATGTATTCCCCTCCCTAACATGTACTTGTGGTATAGTGTTTTTGTTACTCATATTCTCCTCTCCCTTTCCATTCATGTGCAAAACATCTACTCCTTCCATTCACACTTTGTTTTTTTAATTTGAGTGCCCACCCTCGATGCCTCCACATCCACTGCATCACTAGCTTCATTAGTCATCCCTTTTCTCCAAGTTCAAGTGCACCCCTTGTGCAACTTATTACATATCCATGAATGTTATAAATAACTCATTTTAATATTTGGGCTATATGTAATTTTCATCATAGTAAGATTTGGGGTTGTGGTGAAGATGGTGCCCAAATTATTACTACTCATTTTAATAGTCATAGTATCGATGAATATGGTTGACTCACATTGCAAGCTTATAGATGTGTCATTTTGAAACAACTATGTTCTGACTTAGCATGCCACATGTACTTTGGACAAATGGACAAGTAATGCCTTAAGATGTTGCAAATATGTTTGTAACTATAGATTTTTTAGCTTAATACTAACAAATGTTTTTGGTAGTCAAAGAATATTCATAAATGCACTACTATGTTCCAATTCAATGGCACATACTTGTTTGGGCACTTCAATATGCATATAAAGATAGTTTTAAGTATAATTTATTTTGATGTAAGCAAATTTTTTTCCACAACCATGTTTGTTGCTTCTCTCAATGATTTATTTTGCTTGCATGTAATATACTCATTTGATTTTGTTCTTGTGAGTTATAGTTGTCATCACATAGCTCATAACATGATGATATAGACTTTGAGTTCTTAGGCAAAACGTTTGGAAAGCCATACATTCTCCAAACCAATGTTTTCAATGGAGGGAAAGGAGACATATAGCATCATTCATACCTCTGGTTTGACCCCACAAAATATTACCATTCCTATTATGTTCGATGGAACATGCATCAGATTGTGCAAGTTCGTTTCATTAATTTTGAGCAACTATTCTTGTTAGAAAATCATTGGAATTTGTGTTAGTTGTTAGCAGTTTCATTAATTGTTGGTGCTAAAAGAATTACATTTGGATTTTAGGGCCTTTGTAGATGATGTTCCAATTAGAATGTCCAACATCATTGGCACTCTAGGCCTATTCAATTCAACATTTGAAGGTTGTTTGCTTGACACACTCTAGTGCTTGGTTAATTGTGTTTATAAATACATCAATTTCTCTTCGAAAATGTGTTGTGCTTATAAAATAAAGTCCCAATAGGGTCTCAAATAATAATTTTACCATCACATTTTAATTTTCTTTTAGTTTGGCATCAATATTATCTCATTTGCAGGGATGTGGACAAGAACCAAATTTAGCTATGATAAATAGTTGAGGTAAATATCCTCACTAAGGCAATTGTAGAAACCTTAAGAGTGATTGATATTTTCGATCTTGATCAATTATGTTAGTGATACTTATGTTTTAGGTAAACTATATTAATAGAATGTTATATTAATTACTTTGCAATTAAAATCATACTATTGTCATGGGAATTACATCATTTTATTAGCAAGATAATAACATTTAGATTATAGGCAAATACACTCTTGTTACTAACACGAACAAGAAATGAAACCATAGGTAAAACATGAATTATTGGAATGATAATAACAATTTGATTATAGTCAATGCATGAATTAAGAGTAAAAAAATAGCACACACTTTGCATTTAACTTATAAAAATAATTAGTTTTCATTACATAATCGAAACATATACAATCATACAAAAACATAGTTATGCCATACATGTCGCTGAAAACACATGTTAAAGGTGATATGATAAGTACATGTCAAAAACATCGTTGGATCATACAACTATCAAAAACATATTTTTGTTGTTTTAAAATCAATCAAAAGGCCTATCAATCCTTGTAAAAAAACCTAATACTTTCTATGGCCTTCACTAAAAAAAATAGGAAAGGGCTGTGTTGTAATGAAATGACTATAAAGCTAAAACATAATAGAGTGGATCCACACAATACAAATGAAAGTAGAGCAAAATAAGAAATATAAAATCAAGCCATTTCGAAGGGGAAACCTCCACAACCTTAAAATAATAATAAAAGTTGATATATGATGATATGGAAGCCTTGATCATCCTTATTTAGAGACATAATTAGGTAGGGTCACATCCCTTAGTCCTAATTAGGCCAGCATAAAAAAACATCTAGAACTAATAAATGAATAGTTAAAGGTTATGTGTGCCACAAGTCAATCCACCCTAACCTTAATACAATGAAGAAAATAGAATATTAGGGGTGTAACATGCCCTTCCCCTTCAAAGAAGTGTTGTCCTTAAAACTTGGCAACTCTTGATGCTTATGCATTAAATGTTCGTCTTCCCATGGTGCATCTTCTTGCAACAAATTCTTTCTAAAGCTAGGAAATATGCTTGATTGGGAAAACATGGGTAGTACAAAAAAGGACTAAATTGATGAAATTAATAATTCTACTATTACCTTGCAATGAAAACTTGTTGAAGTATGCAAAAATCCTTCTTGGCATGAAATTCAAGCTCAAAATTAAAAATGAGACTAAACATTTCAAATTTATCCTTGTCAATTGCATGATATATCTTGTTGAATCTATCAAACATTAGCATATTGACCTCCCTAGAAAAGGTAAGCCTATAAACTTTCTTCAACCATGCCCTTAAAAAATGTCAAATTTTAAGTTAAATGCCATAATTGAAGATTGATGTGTCTTATCGAAAAAAGATAATGTATCAAATGAAATAAATGCAAGTTTAGTATATTGTAACATTCAATAAATATAATAAAATGAAAATTAAATTTAAATGGGGAAATGGTAAATAGGTAAATTAAATTGCCTAATTACATTAAATGCAACAGATGCATCATCTATTATGAATGTATTAACCTTCTAATCTAGGTGGAAATCTTTGTCACGTATATACGCTTCTTTCAACCAAGAATTTATGTCACCCAACTTATTCCTAAATGAAATAGCCGATGCAACTTGAGCTTGACCTTTTTACTCATAGAAAACCCATCAAGGTATACAATTGACATTGAGATGACAAACTCATTCTCCTTTTTAGTGATTATAATCACTATTGATAGATTAAATTAATTCTAAAAAATTTCTTGCATGTGTAACTTTTTTTATTTTTTTTCTTGATACTAAACTACATGCATAGAGATGACAGAGTTGTGAGAACTTTTAACCATCATCTTATGTTACCATGTGTTATTTGAATTCCCATACCGAAAGGAATAAACTCACCTAATAGTTTATAGTAATAAAACATATATTTTTTATTTTATTGGAATACAAATTATTGCAACTAATAAAGTCATCAAAATCCTTCAATGGCACATAATACCTAATTCTATTCCATGCATTAACCACATCATGGCCGAGGAGAATAGAATATGAAGACTACTTATCATATCCTTTTAAACCTTTATCCAAGTAGTGTCTCTCATAATGTTTTTGGATGGGAACACCCATCAATAATAAAAACTTCATCTCTTCCATTATGTTTTTGTTTAGAGATGGGGAAAATATAGTTTGGGGATTTCCTAAAGTGGGGTCCTTGCACTTTTGGAAAAAAATTCCCTCCTCATTGACATGCATCCATTCATTGTATACTAAGATGGAAATATCATATATGTTGTGAAATACCTTTACCATGAAATGCCATGTTTAACCTCTTTTGGTATTATTTTTGTCATCAATTTAAAATAGAGTTATGAGGTACATTTATGTTCTCATTGAGACCATAGGCACACCAATTACTACCATGTGACAAAATGATAAATCAATGTGAGACGATGACACTACTTAACATAAAATATAAATTAATTACATTCACAAAATGTAGAAAAAGAACTATTTTCCACAACAATATTGACCATTTGTATATCTTAAACCTCAAGTTATCTAATGGGCACAAAGCTTCAACAATTTAACAAGACTTTATAGAAAAAATTGTTGGTGTAGTGGGTAAGTGCACAAAGTAGGGGAACAAAAAGGGGCCTATTTGTGGACATGCTTTTCCTAAAAAATAATAAATCTTAACTTTTATAGTTTATCTGAGATGGATACACTCAAAATTTGAAGATGATATTAAATTATGAATTGTAGCATTTCGAATCTAGTTTCTAAAAAACTAATTGTTTTTAAAAATGGTCAAGTATAAGTAGGTCAAACATCTAAAATTCAAAGAAGATTTTTTTAAAAAAATTGAGTAGATAACAAGCCATGCAGCCCCTCAATTTTTAAGCATCGTTTAGTATTATTTGAAACCCTTTGATGAAAATTTAGATAATATCATCTAATTTGTGATATATATATATATATATATATATATATATATATATATATAATTAATTAATTTTAAAAATAAATAGATCCTCAAAAATGAAAAATAATTGGAGATCAGGTCATGCACACCCCTAACTATATATATATATATATATATATATATATATATATATATATTATTATGTGTATATAATTAATCCTAGTTTGTGACCATTTTTTTCTATTTGGATCAATGGAAAAAACATAAACATATATAGGTTGCAATATATTGGCCTAAAAAAGACAATTATAAATCAACATAGATGAAAACCTTAAAATAGTTAAAAAATTAAAAAATCATATATTTAGAAAGAGAAGTGGGCATCCGATATCGTAGTAATAATTTTAGGAAATGTCTCGATGAAACTCATAGTGTTTATGAAGGCATAAGCTGAATTTTGTTGTTTTTAATCAAAAACACTTATTCAGTTGTGTATTTGCAGCTCTAGGCCTTAGGTTTGGGAATCCAAGCCATTTTTGAGTGTAAAGGTAGGTTTTTAAAATTACACATAACAAAGCATGTACATGATGTAACACATATGTACAATAAAACGTATGCATTATAACATGTGCATGCAATAATGTGTACACATTTATTTGACATAACACAAAAAATATAAAGCAACTATGTATATGTGTTTATGCTTATATATATATATATATATATATATATATATATATATATATATATGTTCACATTTTTATTTTTATATTGTTTATTATAAAAGTGGTGTGTGTCAATATATACATTGCCATACAGAGAACATAGTGAATATAGTGATTAGTTGAACCCATGAACCTAATTTTGACTATATAAAATGTGATTTGGGGTTCAACTAGCTCCAATTCAATCACAAAATTAACCAAAGAGTCAATTGTTTCAATGGTGGAGGCAATAATGGTTAATTTCAACCCTTTGAACCTAAATGGGACTATAGGATATGATTTGGGGATAAATTAACTTAGATTTTTTGACATATTGAGCGAATGAGTCAATTCATGCAATTAGTAATGAATTTAGGTGAAATTGAGTCTCATGAACCTAATTATGACTATATAGGATGTAATGTGGTGCTAAATAGACCTCAATGCCATAACAAAATAAACTTTATAGTCCATTGGTTCAATCACAAAGGCAATTGGGGCCAATTTGAGCCCCTTCAACCTAAATACAACTATAAAATGTGATTCAAAGCTTAATCAACCCTAATTTCATCAAATAATGAAGCAAAGAATCATTTGGTTCAATGACATGCAATTTTGATTATATAGTATGTGATTTGGGACTCAATCAACTCCAATGTCATCACATAATGAATGAAATTATCGATTGGTTCAATCATGAAGGAAATTAGGGTCTATATGAGCCCCTTGAACCTAATTGCAACTATACAATGTGATTTGAGGCTAAATTGGCACTAAGTTCATAATAGCTTGGGACAATTAGTCAATTGGTAAAATTGGTGATATGATTTTGGAAAAATTGAGCCACATGAACTTAATTTCAATTGTATATGATGTGATTTGGAGTCCAATTGACTCTAATATCATCATAATGAACCAAATAGTTGATTAGTTCAATCAAGGAGGCAATTGAGGTTAATTTGAGCCCCTTCAACCTAATTGTGAGAGTAGGACATGATTATGGCCTAAAGTAGCCCTGATTCCATCATGAATTGGTTCAATTGGTCAATTAACTCAACTAGAGATGTCATTTGGGCCAAATTGGGCCCCAAAACTTAATTTATGGCTCAATCAATTGTATAGGATGCAATATATGGCTAATCAACCCTAATTCTATCACAAAGGCAATCACAAAGGCAATTGGTGCCAATTTGAACCCCTCAAACTTAACTTTGAGTATAAGATGTGATTTGGGGCTAATTGAACCATGTGTGAACCTAATTTCAACTGTATATGATGTGATATGTGCATCAATCAACCCCAATTGTACCACATAATGTACAAAATAGTTGACTACCTCAATCATAGAGGCAATTGGGGCCAATCCGAGTCCCTTCAACCTAAGTTATGATTGGGGGCTCAATTAGCCCTATTTTTGTCACAAATATAGCCAATTAGGCAATTGGTGCAATTGGTGATGTGATTTGGGCCAAATTTAGCCCAAATCAATTATATAGGATGCAATTTATGGTTAATCGACCTTGATTTTAGGAAAATTGAAGCAATTATAAAGAAACAAAAGATACAATATTATTAATATTATATTATATTTATATCCATATATTATTTATGTGTTCTAATAACATATTAATAGCATATATTTTACATAAATATAATACGTATGCATTATGATGCTTATGCGTTATAACAAATATGTGTTCCTTGCACAAGAAACAAAATACTTTGTCCAACATTTATTTTTTTACCTCTTTCAAGATTTTTTTCCCCACTAATATTCTTTGCATCATTTTGTGCCCTACATAGTGGAAGATAAAAGGTATCAAGTTTTTTTTTTGGTCCCCACTCTCAAAAGCTATCAAGTTTGTCTAATCATGGGTGACAAATCTCATTCAAAGAAAAGGAAAATGTTAAAAGAGCAAAACATCAAAGCAATTAAAAGTGTTGATAAAAAACAAAGGGAACAAATGCAAACATTTCACTTAAGACAAGGTACATATACTATTCCCAATGAACCAAATGTCATAGATAATGATGAAATGAATAATGACGATGAATGTAGACCTAAAAGTCCAAATTATGTTGCGAGTCCACATTCAAAGTATGATATTTTTAATTTTGTTGAGGATGAATCTTGGCATGATGGTTTACCCCCTAACAATGAACAAAATTACATGGAAATACAAAATGATGAAAGTAAGAATGAATAAAATTTCATGTTAACACTCAATAGTGAAAGTAACAATGAACTAAACTATATGACAATAGAAAAAGAAGAAACTAGTAGTGAAGAAAGCAATATGGAAACACCAAATCAACAAATTGTACCCTTAGTAACACATACCAATATTTTACATAGAAGACCCATGTACATAATTCAAGTTGATGAAAACATTTTTAAACCAATGCCTAGTAAAATGTCTGACCACCCTCAAGAAGAATAGCTGAAAGAATTTGGGATAATTACTTTGAAGAATTAAATGAAATTCAAAGATGTCATTTTTTTGTTTTGTTGATAAAATTTGTTAAGATGAGACCTAAAATGTACAACCTATGACTAAGACCATCTAAATTTGATGGTGAAAACAAGGCAATTGTTAAAATATACATGATGCATACCATGTTGTAGGCATAAAAAGACACAACAAAGATAGTAACGTTGTCCAACATATAATTACAACTTGTATAGTAAGTGGTCAAAAATGGAGAAAACACTTGATTTCAAAAACAATTAGAGCACTGAACATAAATAGCAAAATAATAATGAAAGCAATTGGGATACGTGAAGTACTTAATGATGCCAATACCAATGAGTTGTGGGCATTCTTTGGTAGACTTCCAGAAAAAGACAAGGCTATATCTGATGCTCTCAAAGGTTTACTTGCACAATTTTAGAAAGATAATACAAGGGTTTCATCCAATTTAAGAGATGCAGTGAAAAGAAAAGTTGGTTATCATAACCGTGAACTACATCCATAATATTTCTTGGATATGACCCAAACACAATTGTACTCTAATTTTTAGCAAAAGCATCCATGAATTTTTATTGGTCAAAGATATTTTGAGATGACTAAACCATTCTATGTCAAAATAAATCACACATGCACCACTTGTTGTAGGTAACATGTTGAATTTTTAATCTATTATGATATTTTTCATTAGGTACATTGTACTTTGCATACTGACAACATTTTTTACGAGTGTGGCATGAAAGTTCCACCAAAATCAGTAAGGGAATTTATTCTAATTATTTTTTGTGAAAGATCAGTTGGATAATTTTTTTATAACAAAACATATTTGGATGAAAGTTGTAACATTTATGGTGGATTGCCAAAATTTAAAAATTATATCTATGAGGAGAGTACAAGTGTAATTGGACAATAATTAGTTGGTTTTATAAAATATAAATCTATAACATATCAATTAAAATATGGCGAGGAATCAAAAGGTGTGAATTTATTATAAAACAAATACTTATTTTAAATTTTATGGTCAAATTGAATGAGGAAATTGTTTATGAGTGTGCAAGGCACATACACAAAGTTAGATAGTTGCATGAACAATTTAAATTAAATAAAAACACATTACCACTTGGTTCTATTGTTTTAGTGGTTGACTTTACTAATAATTACACATTCAAACCACGAATGTAAGTTCAGTCATTATACTACAACTCAATACATGTTGCCGTATTCATGCATATAAAATTCATGCATATATCTAATAGTACAAAGTAAGATAAAAAAATATTAAAGGAGTACCGTTTCTATCTCAACAATGATTAATCACATTCCACAAAGCATGTGTAAAGTTGTTTTAAAATGTTATATGAAAAACTGATTGAGAGGAACATTACTTTCAATCAACATTATATTTGATCAAAAACTTGCAAATCATGATTTAAGAATGCACATATATGTTACTAGTTGAGCGGGTTGCATGTTAGCACTATCTTAGAACATATTTGGAGTTTCACTAAGACTGGCCATGGAAAAGGGGAGCAAGATGGTGCTAAAGCATGTGTAAAAAGAGTTGTTACAAAAAAGGAGTTGAATATCGAAGATGGCACTGATTTGATTGATGCAAAAAAAATTGTAGAATGGTCAAACAAAAAAAATGGGCCATGGTGAGCTCAAAAAATTTCTAGTGTTCGTAAATTATTTTGGTTGATGGAGGAAGAATAATTAGCAAAGTATGAGGATTGTATTATTGTAACAAGATCAAGCTAGCTCTACTCATTTCATAGCTCAAATACAAGTTTTTGGACTATTCATATAAGGCACTTAGCATACTTTTTTCCTTCATGTGAAGACTTTGTTTGGAATAAGTGTGAGTCACAAGAATGGGTGGATGAATGAAGTTGTAGAACTCCAATTATAATGGGTTCATATCAAGTTCAATCAAAATTACAACTTAAATATATGACATCATCACATTGCTTTGACCATATATCTGATCTAGTGCAACTAGGGATAAGATTAATCATTATGTACTAAATCATCAATTTTTATCAAGATCATTATTGAAAAAATATTTTATTTGTGATGTGGGGCATGTTTTTGCAAGTATTGTGGATGAGGAAAACAAAGAGAAAATATATTACTACTTATGTTGGTATGTAGAGAAAATAGTAAATTGACTTCCTCAATCACAAATGAAAAAAAACATTGACTATCCCACTAGGTCTGTAGTTGTTATTTTGAATTTGGCTTCGACAATATCCTATAAGAAATTCAAATGTATGGTTGTTTGAAGACTATGAAATACATATGAAGATAAGGTACTATTCAAATTTGGTTCTTGCAACAAATATTCAATTGCTCAAATATCATGGGAGGCCACTAAAAAAAGAATCTATGGAAGGTCCCTGAGTTTAACAATGAAACAATTATTGCTACTATCAAGATTAGAGCGTATCCTAGTGGTTCATTGGATTCAAATTCTAAGGTATATTGAGTTCTTAAATGTAAATATATTTAATTTTAACAAAATTTATTGATTTTTTTAGGTGGTACATAAATTTTTTAATTTTAATTACTTACTAACATATTTTTTATAGGTTAGTGGTGCCAAATAAGCTTCCACTTTCATGGGTTGGCACTGTTAGTACATAATTTCATATTCTTGAAACTAATAGAAGCTTAATACATATTCTATATTCCCTTGATGCCAAAATAAGCACTCCATATTTTAACTAAGTGGCTTTAGAGGTCATGGTTATGGGAGCACATGTGATTTTCCTATCTAAACATGTTGGAAGTAATAGATTGGCAAGGGGAGGTCTCTGACGTAGAAATGTGAGTTTGATTAAACTATCTTGACTATATAAAAGATGTATTTCAACATTGATTAGTATGTCATCTGCCACAAATTCGTCCCTTACATTTGATCATTTTGATACATAATGAAATTATATGGATTTGAGATGCATGCAAGGGTTCTTTCAACTCATGAAAAATACTTACGGTTTTCATTTTATGCATGTCTGAATTTGACCTAAAAAATTACAATTTTCTCATATTGAAAAGGACATTCTTTAGGCCAAAATAGGTACTATGTCTCTTGGGTATGATCAAAGGCTAAGAACTTGTTCCTAGATGTTATTCACCACCCTCAATGTGGTGGCAGTGTCAGTTTTCAACCACAAAGCAATGAAGATGGAGATATCCAATTGTGGCTTCAACATTGATAATATTTGTTATCAGTATTTTCGTGCTCCTAAGTAGTTGTAAAAACATGCAGTCGAGTGTCTTTGGAGGTCATGTTCATGGAAGAATATGTAATTTTCTTATCTAGACATGTTGGAAGTGATGGATTTGTAAGGGGAGGTCCTAGAGGTAGAAATGTCAGTTGGAGGATAAGAACTTGTCTCTTAATTACATAAAAGTTGCGTTTGAGTACTGATTAGTGTATCGTCTACCAAAAATTAACCTCCTATGTTTGCACCTCATGCTCCGGAGTGATATTAAATATCTTAGAAAGGTATATGAGGTTATTTCAATTCATGCAAATATTTTATGGTTTTTGTTTTACGTGCATCTGAAGTTGGCCTAAAAAATTGAAATTTTCTTATATTGAGGACTTTCTTGAGGCTGGAATGGGTACTCTATCTCCTAACCAGGAATGATTAGAGGCCAATTACTTGGTCCTATACATTAGTCGCCACTCCCGATGTGGTGATGGTGCCATTTTTTAGCCACAAAGCATTGGAAGTGAAGATCTCCAATTATAGCTTCAACATTGACAACATTTATTGTCAGTGTTTATGCGCTTTTGATCAACTATAAAAGTGTGCATCTAGGTGGATTTGGAGGTCGTGGTCATGGGATCACATGTCATTTGCCTATCTCTTTCATATAAGGCATGATATATTTGTCACTTGGCATCATTAAGTGTAACACATACATCTCCTTTTTTGATATAAGAATTGAAAAAACTTGAATGCATATTTATGTGTTGTGATTACCATATTGTTTTTGATAAAGTAAGGTGGCAGACCAGGGGCTGAACCCATATTGTTATATAAGAGGTATATTTTGTGATTTTAAGGTTCTTAACAATTTATTTGTTTTACTTCATAGGGTTTAATTATAGAGAGAGAATTATTATATCGATAGATGTAACTTACAATAGCATTCAGGGGTGGTGGTGTAGTGTAATAACTTGTGAGATGTCAATAAAAATGAGCAATCTTAAATTTGAAGCACATTTAATCTTCGTACGAATGTTTTTATTCTATCTTGGAGAAGGCAATCAATTTTTTTAATATCTTGGAAATACAATTGAGTTTACAACCCATTTTTATTTTATTTGGAAAGGTGTTTTTTTTAAATCTAAAGGTGAAGGGAGTTGGGTTTGTTTTGTATTGTAGATAATGTTGAAATATGATGTTTTTATTTGCAATTATAATAGAAGCTTACTAACTTCTCATAGATCTCAAAATCTAATATGCTTAAATTAGACAATCCAAACACACACATAGAGAAATAATAATATGCATTCATTCACTTGATCATTTCAATTAAGAAACATAGTGAAACAACTTGTACAAACTTCCAACCCAGGAAGACCAAAAACTTTTCATTTATATTACAATATACTATTTTTCATAGATTGAATAAGTTGATGCACTATTTTTCAGAGGTTGAATAAGTTCAACATAGAATTACATATTTCCCCTTGTTGGTGTAGGATATTCATTATTCCATTTAATTATTAAATTGATAATTCTTACATTTGTAGCTTTATCTTACTTAGGTGTGATAAGAGGTTAAGAGGGTGAGAAGGTGAGTTCCACAGTGAGTTCCACTTAGAGTTCAGCGGAGTACCACTGTGAGTTTTCTTTTGAGTTCTACAGTGAGTTAAACTTAGTTCCATAGTGAATTCTCCTATTAGTTAACTCCCCCTACTTCTTTATATTTCTCTTCATCATGCTATTGTATTAGCGTTGATTAACCAAAGTTGTGGAAAGCAGGGATAGCAGATATTTGTAAAGCAAGGCAGTTTAACATAAAGGTAGTTGTTGCACATCTTCTTGCATGTTGTTTCTGAATACAAAGTCATCAGTTTTGCATAATTACTTGTGTATTCACTCTCCCAGAAGATCACCTACTGGTAAATTTTGACATGGTATCAGAGCTTCAGGGTCTAGTAATGAGCATTAAGTTCTCTGTTTGATTTCTATATTTGTATTCTTTAAATTATTGAAGAAGAATTTGTATATTGTTCGGATTGGTATTTGCATGCCTTTTGCATTGGTTGTTTGAAGGGTTTGTTGTAGATCTAGTTGATTTAATAGAGATTGGAGGACTTGCAGATCTTTGTTATTTGCTTAGCATTCTGCTTCTGTGTCGACTTGCCTTTCTCTCTTCGAACTCTATCTACATGGCAGAGCTCTACTACGGTCATGTTTGAAATTGTCCTTGCTAACGCCAATGGTGGTTCTGAGCCACTTCATCCACTGATTTGAATCTCGTGAGCAGTTTAAGCTACTCCCTTCACCTCGTAGTCAAGCGACTCACCCATAGACCAACGCCTCAAATCTGTCATTGTACGGCCTATATAGTTTGAACCCTTAGCATAAAAGCCATGGAGTTTCATGAGATTCACACCTGTGGTGAGCAGCGATGATCAGAATAGCGGTCTGTTTCCTCTTAATGCTTGTAGATCTCCAACAGCTTCCTCTGCATGCCGTGGAACCTTGAAGAATCTCTAGAGCAATCAAGTGATTGATCTCTCCACATGCAGTAAATAACTGCCTGTCCAAAGGCGTTTTATTCCTGCTTGCATGCATAAGGTGGTGCCCCTCAAACTGGCTTCTTTCTATTTGCTACCTAAAAGTCAAAACACTAAAACCTGCTTAAAAATAATTAAAGAATTAAAGCATGTTTTCATAATTTTTCTAATTAAAACCTCTTGTAAGAGCCGTTTTTAGAAAAGTCCACCCAAGGGTGACTAGGTAGGGGTATTTATGATTTTTGTTGATATGAAGAGGTCCGGGATTTTTTGTCAATTCCAATGAGTGGTTACACAATATGCTTTGCATTTAAACATGTTTGAATTTTAATTTTTTGTGCAAATTTAATTAAATAGGCCATTAATGACGGAAAAAGTAATTTGTTATAACTTTTGATTGGTAACTCAGAATTGAGTGCCACTTTTTTCAAAAGTGCACTTTTTTTGTCATCTTTCCATTGGTTTAATTTTTTTTTGTAAAATGTACTCAAGTTTTAAAGTGCCATATTCAGGGTGGGGTATGGGCCATACTACTTTCTGCAGCATGCTTTGTGCACTAATTGCTCTCATCTATATAGACTCATTTTTAGCCTAGTTTGAAGTTCATCTTTAGAGCATGCACCATTGTTTTTGATTAGTCCAACACTGATTGCTCATTTGGATGCATTTTTAGCTGTGTTTGATGTCCCTTTCATGAGCGTGCTTCAGGTATTTATTGTAGATTATTTTGTGCAGTTGGTGAACTTCCCTAGTGTCTTCTCTCGATCATGTCAACCCCATTTGAGAGACTCTAGATGAGGAGAGATGTTTCATATCTAGTGATCCTTCATGGGAAGGACAATTATGTTTTGTGATGTGTTTATATGGAACACTTGCTCATATGCAAGAATCATATTCCATTTTTGTATAGACAGATTCTTGCACTCATTGATCATGTTCGGTTTGATAAGTGGGCTAATACTTATGACAAGGTTTTTTCCACTCTGCTACTACATATTTCCATGGATCTTCATTGCCATGTGGAACATACAGAGTGTTCATGCACTGTTTGGAGCATACTACAGAGTCTTTTCAGTGATCCTTTTAAGATTTATGTCACACCTCCTCCTCCACTTCCTATTATCTCTTCTAAGACTATTTTACTCTCACCTCATACTTTTATTTCTTGTGACGATACATCCATGGTGGATAGTGTTCTTCCTTCAGTTGAGCCCCCACTACAGGACATGATTTTGCTAGACCTTAGTTGTCCTATTGCAGATTCTACTTCTGTTCTTGTGCATATTGTTGCTCTTTCAGAGCCTTCACAGACTTGCATTTTCAAGGGATTTATTGATTTCAATATGAGTACACCTATTGTGAGCATCAATGACTCATCTCTTCTTGTGGACATTCTTTCTTCAGTTGGTGAATCATGCTCCACTCTTCATATGGACATTTCTTTAGTGAATGTTCCATGTCTATCTTTTTCTTTGGATGTTTTCTCTCCTTCATTGTATGCTTCTTCATTGCCATCTTTCTACAATTAGTCATGTGATCACTGATCAAACTTTGGCACATTCAAGCACTAGCAAGGAGACATTTCAGTGTTTTCCAGAGATTTACATCATGATTCCTATCTACACTCCACTTGAGTGAGAATTCAACAGTTTGACAGCTCATGGTTTCTTTCTTCCGAAAGGAAGAGACACTATTTGTTGCAGAGGGACCTACTACAACATTCGTCATGCAACATTCTGTGCATACATTCTTTCTTCTTTGTGGAGGCACACATCTTTCACATTTTTTAGGATATTAGGATCATCACTATGTACTTGGGTATCTCATCAGGCCTCGTTATCGGGACCCAATTTTACAGCCCACATAAGCTATACTTAAGTGGGGTGTTGGTATATGATATTCATTATTCCATTTAATTATTAAATTGATAATTCCTACATTTGTAACTTTAGCTTACTTAGGTGTGATAAGAAGTTAAGAGAGTGAGAAGGTGAGTTCCACAGTGAGTTCCACTTGGAGTTCAACTGAGTACCATTGTGAGTTCTCTTTTGAGTTTTACCGTGAGTTCTTAGTTCCGTAATGAGTTCTCCTATCAATTAACTCCCCCTACTCCTTTATATTTCTCTTCATTATGCTATTGTATTAGAATTGATTAACTAGAGCTGTGGAAAGTAGTGCAGAGCAGATATTTGTAAAGCAAGATAGTTTAATATAAAGGTAGTTGTTGCACATCTTCTTGCATGTTGTTTTCGAATACAAAGTCATCATTGTTGCAGACTTACTTGTGTGTTCACTCTCCTAGAAGATCACCTACTGGTAAATTCTAACACCCCCACATAAACAAGGATTTGTTCATGAAAGCAATGGAAGTCCTTAGTAAAATATTTCCAAATCCTATCGATGACTCTTCACACCAAGTTTTCTTCTACATAAATATTTGGGGATAACAATGATTGATAAAAAAAAATGATGCTTGATTATATATATATATATATATATATATATAAATAGACCTTGCATTCTCCGATTGCGAATAGTTAAAAAAAAATTAGTTCTTTCACAAGTTTCAAACTCTTTAATAATAGAAAGGAACTTGAATACTTAAATATTTATTTACTTGATAAAGCATAGCGAGCTAGGTTCAAATTAGGAGAAAATTTGGCATATGCACATTTTACTATTTTCTTTCATATAGTTTTAATTGTAACACATATTGAAGGATTGTAAGTTAGTTTCAATAATTACAAGAATGAAATATTAAATATGATCATATTTAAATATTGCCATACAACCATCAATTTTAGTTTTGTAATAATAATATGGGCCAAATTATACGCAGAAAGATGATCACTACAAAATATGAGCATGCACGCACACACGGACACCATAAATGTATACAACATAAGTACATAATAGAATGTGAGTCAATGCCATATATGCATACCATACCAAAAAGACATACATTGCCATTTAGGTAAACAAAAAAGTACATCATGTAAGACATATCCTACTAAAAAAAAATACTGAGCCCTCTCTTTGTCTTCCTTAAAAAAGGTTCTCCCTCGAGTGCCTTGCTCGTAGATGGAGATCCCTCAAATTCCTTGGATTCCTTCAATATTTGATTGCAAGTCCTTTTACGTACATAGTTCCCATGTAACTGAACGTGTTCATATACAAATATTATTATAAACTTTACATACTAGACATGCAACCAAGTTCAAAAATTAATTTTAAAATGATAGAAAAATTATTTAAACATGCACTTATCAAAATATCGTGGTCACACTCAATTTGCCTCTGATGTTTATCAGGGTCAATGACAGGTTGAGGTGTATCCAGAGGCATGTGAAAGGGAGAAACAACATGCGCTGGTACCCTGCTAATCATCTAAATGGGGCTATCAGACATCATTGAATAATCTTGTGTATATAATACATTCACGTAAGTTATATTCACACAAGTATAGAGTAAAATTATTAAAATAAATCTATTATATTTACAATTCAACATTACAAGTTAACATACCTTAGTGAATTACTTTGCAGATAAAATTACAGCGACAATGCCTATATTTGCTCTTGCTCGTATAGATAGAGGAGTATCCACTATGGTCATCAACTGAACAAACAAAAAATGATTTCTAGTTGAGCATATATATATAAATAAATACATGTACATGAATTATAATGTTAATAAAAATTACTCCTGTATATGTATACATTGGTCAAGTAACAACACCATATTCACTAGTAGATGATCCATACCTTGATGGTGAAAATGACGAGACCGTCTCCTCCTATAACATAACAAATTACATATATACTATTAGTTTTTTTATGTCAATTAATTATTAAATTTTAAATACAAATATATTTGAAATTTAACATGTCAAATGTGTAAGATACTTGCACAGGTGAAGTTGACGTTTCCACCAAATGTGTGTACAAAAAAATCATCAGTTAACCATAACATCTGGACCCCCAAAAGCACCACCATTCTCATTTGAAGGTCTAGTGCATATAACACCACATGATTTGTAATGTTGTGGTCGAGCATGAATGCTAGCTGGAGTATCCCTATGTCCACCCTCTCTAGCATTATTGTTAGAAAACTTACTCATAAGCAGAACGTGTGTGTCAATAAGCGCATGAAGCACATGCAAAGTGCCAATCTCAACAACCTCC